>RZIO01000013.1:125833-140366 GCA_004338095.1 Gloeostereum incarnatum
GGTCGTTGATTCTGTTCTCGATGTCGCCGTCTTCAAAGACGTAGGCTGG
Source organism: Gloeostereum incarnatum (assembly GCA_004338095.1). Taxonomy (NCBI): domain Eukaryota; kingdom Fungi; phylum Basidiomycota; class Agaricomycetes; order Agaricales; family Cyphellaceae; genus Gloeostereum; species Gloeostereum incarnatum. The sequence goes on from RZIO01000013.1 coordinate 125,883, forward strand.
CTGGAAAACTAGATTCTTGCAATGGTTTCGGTGAATGACAATAACAGGACCGTCGTCTCTTGTCTCGACGGAGATTTTCCCCGTCAACTCTTTCATTTGATCAGGGCTGAGCTCGGCGACTTTGGACGATGACGGAGTCCAATTGGTAGTCGGAACCTTACGCTTAAGAGCGCGTGTCGGAGAATTCTCGACACCGTTCATAGAAACGTCATCGTTTCCAGCTCGTTTCTGAGCCCGCTCAGCCCGTGAGAGCTTGACGACAGGAGTGGTCTGAGAGTTGGGCGAATCGTAGTCGGATTCCGACTCCGATTCGTCAGAAGATTCTTCGTCTTCGTCTGACAGGTGTAGCTTTGATTCTCTGGGGACTTTAGGGCGAACTTCCTTCGTCTACAAAGTATGAAATCAGAACCGCTATCTGCTGACTCAGTGGAAATCTGGACCGTACCCAATCTTTGTACTTAGTTAGTTCGTCTCCGTGTACATCTAGACACTGTTCTACCAGCCAATCGCGATACTGTTCAACCAAAGAACACGGAATGCCTCGCATAACACAAGCCGCGCATCGGACGGTGTTTCGCCGTTTGGTTGGCGGCGGATCAAGGCAATCGGTGCCTTTGTCCCGACAGTGCACACATGGCTGCCTGGGAGCATTAGTTCTCCAGAGATCTAGCATCTGTTCGGAAGTGCGATAGTTGGCAGCCTCTCGAAAGATTTGGCCATACTCTGATGAAATAAAATCCTCGGCTGAGGACCAGAGCTTGGGCCCGTTGCGCACTGCTTTGCCACGTTCCACAAGCTCGGCAAACTTTTCGCCCGGTCGGGTCTTTTTATAGGCCATAGACAGAGGAAGAGAGCGAGGATGGAGGAAGGACTAGCAAAGTTGAGGGGTAAAAGATGAATCAAATGACACGAGACCCCCTCGGAAAAATTTTAAACTCAGCCGCGAGTCGTCATCAGCTTCAAATCAAAGCGCCGCGTCGACGTCGCAATGGCAGATCTTGAACTGTTTCATAAAATCAGCAGGAGGGACTTCTCTGAACTTTGGAAATCAAGTGGTACTTGTATTACTGATTTTGCTCCTGCAACACTTTCCAATTCAGCGAGAAAGAGGTTGTCCCGCCGGCCAATCAGCTCTTCCAAATAAGTAATGCTAGTACTTAATTGCCGCCGGGTCTGTCAATAGACTGAATCAATTCCAAGATTCATGAACTTATCCAATCAGAAAGCAACACGTCCGTCAGCAGATGGGAAACCGGAGCACCTTTCAAGCTCTCAATTGAATCTCGAACAATCGTGGCGAGTTAGAACCTGCAGGTAGGCGCGGCAAGAGCGAATTGGCTCTGCTCAAACCAATCCCAAACCGACTAGCTTAAATTAGCATGTCAAGACAAAATTGCCACTATCACCATAACTTCCATTGGAAAAACTCAAGGCTAGTGTCAATGTGGCGTCCAAGTAGTGTATGACGAATGCATCCTGGGTAGTCAGTGCTACGTGCGTTGAAGCTCGTTTTTACCATACTGACGACCTATCGCTCAACTTGATATGTATGATATCCTAAAGAGGATCGAATCAGTCAATGAGAAGAATGCCTGATGATTACTCTACTCAGTAAGAACGAGAAGTTGATACTAAACCTATGATATTCCTCGACTGTTGACTCAATGCATATACCCTGGTCGAATACGTACGCATCTCAAGGGCAGAAGCCCTACGCGCCCGTTGACCAAGTCCCTTGTTGGTCCCTTGGCCATTACTTTGTACACTAGGTTTTTGCAAAGCAAATGACCCCCAAGAAACGCAGTACGTTGGACGCGTTGCACCACTCAGCAAGTGCTTAGCAAGACCGCATTGCAGAAGAAGCATATCAGAGTCAGTTACATCGCTAAAAAGTGAGGCTTTCATTGTGGCCACGGATGGCGTAGTCGCTAGCAATCATTGCAAAAACAGTGCACGATACTGTGTAATACATACCAACAGTGCATCCTGAGCGCTCAAATAGTCTTCATCAAGTTGGTGTGAGACGCTTCGTGGTGTAATCCAAACCACTAGCGAGACTTGAATAGTTGCAATTGAAGCTCGCTATTCATCAGAAATAAACATTCTATGCCATGCTCAAGTCAGTTACCAAGAGACATCGACCGCAAGTGCGCCATACTTATACGGCCCAGACCGAGTAGCAGTAGGACACGTAAACGAAAACGTAACGGCACAGCATGTGCAACTAGATACACCACAGGAAGACACAGAGATAGGTACTTAGATATACAACACATAGGATAGACAAGAACGATATATAGTATAGAGATAAATCCGGCGGTCCGGGTTTGAAAATCAATCCATTATAGGGGAAGGAGGAGACGCAGGTAGGACGGAATGTTCTGGTTCTTCCTCTCCGCGGCCTTCGACCGCAGATCCACCAGGGCTCTGCAGAGACTCCTCATGGAACACAAGGCTAGGCATCAGAGGCGTAGCCAGCTCCATAGACATCTCCCCATCCCGGGCATCCAACAAGTCATCAGCGGCAGGCTGAGTACCCGCCTCAGGCTGCACGGCTGTTGGGCCAAAAGGAACCGGAAGAGGTTCCGGAGAAAGCGTAGGCGATTCTTTATCCGAGGAGGGCAGAGGTACGAAGAATGTGCCAGGAGCAGGCGGTGCGAACACATGCCCACCTGGAATCCCTGTCCTCACTGTTACAGTGGGAGAGATGATCCGCACATCAGGGATATCTTTGGCCTGTTCCCGTTCTTCGAACGCTTTCAGCTGCTCCCGGAGGCGTTTGTTCTCTTGGATAAGGTCCCTCTCCCGAGCACGGTAAGAGGCTTCTAGGGCAGGATCAAAGACCGGGTCCGGGGAAGAATGTCGGAGAGATGGTTGTTGCGATGAAGCACGATCGGCGGGTGAAGAGGGGTCTTCCGATGGTGGAGGAGAAAACACTCCTGGAGTAGGGGCGACTTCAGGTTCGGAAGAAGACGGTATTGGGGGTGGATCCTGTGCTGGAGGAGTCGAGCTGGGTGGGGCAATAGCCTCCGGTTCGAGTAGCTGTCCAGGAGGTGGTGGCGAATCCAAGGGAGATGTCCTACTCTTCCTTCCTGCATCATGCTGCCACCCAAAAGTAAGTCGACAGAAACCCTTGAACAAAGAAGCCGCGAAACACTGACCTGTTCACAATCATCTCCTTCTGCGATGTCAGCGCCATCAGGATGTAGTTCCTCGGGATGGTCTCCTTGGTACAAACTGTCCTTTCTCAGGGATCCAAGCAAAAGACCTCGCTCTTTGGAGAATGAACCCACTTGCACAGCAAATTGCTCGATATCAGTCGCCAGAGCGTCGACCACTGGGAAATGTCCATGCCTATACGCTGCGTGAACGGGAGGTGAGGAAGATCCCAGAGGGTGCGGTATTCGATACGGAGTGCTAGTAGCTAGCGGATTGAAAGTATGAACATCGCTATCTGTCTGAGGACGGATAAAACGAGAATCCAGCGCTGGGAAAACGTTCGACGGCAAGACCGGCTCGACGTCGTTGACCACCCGGCCTGAAGGCCCTGCTAAAGCATTGGCCTTCAACTTCACTATCTCCAACTACAACGTCCCTATTGTTAGTTACCAGAAAAGGATGGACGAGGTAATGAGTGGCATACATCTCTAGCCAGAGTCTTGACTTCCTCTTCGAGCCTTTGGTTCACCAAGGCGATACGCTCCAACACTGGACCTGTCTCTCCCGCAGAAGCATGGGGAGCCGAAACAGAGTCGGGACGTGAAGGACTCGCGGGTGTACGGGCGTGCCAGGGCATCGGTTCGTTCGTAGATTTCCGAGACGGCCCCGCAGCAGTCGCCGAGGGATTAGTCTGCCGTTTGGCCGCTTCCAGCTGTTAGACTTCGGCTGAGTATATCAAATGACAAGTCTGAAAGAGATCCCACCCGTCGTGCAAGCTGTTCAACCTCCGCTTTCAAGGTACGGTTCTTGGCGGTTCTGTATTCAAGTATTCGGATCGTCTCCTCAGGCGTTAGCTGCCTATCCTGATCGTCCAGGTGAGCGTCAGGCGCCAAAAGGCCGTTGACATCAAGGCCGGTATGTCCGACAACGCATGCTTCTAATTCTGCGTCTCTGCGGGCGAGTTGTGCTTGGAGAGTGGCAATTTTGGCAGAAGTCTGATCTCTCGTCCGTTTATGAGCAAGACGTTCCTGGTCGCGTTCTTGTTGGAGGGCTGTAATCATAGCCGAAGCATAAGAAAGTAGTTCTCCTTCATCATCATCATAGCGTGGCGCAGTGGCAAGAGGACTTATAGGCTCTATGTGAAGTCATGACTTGTCGGCGCGATGGCTGAGGAGGCGAAACGTACCGACAACATTCGGTATCTTTATCCTGGCATGGGGCCATGAGGTAAATTCATAGTGTGATTGTTCCACTATTAGATGATACCAAGTGAAAAGGCAATCTCAGTAATAGCCCGCATCCCCTCAAGCTCCCTTCGACGAACCTTTCTCGACCAAAGCCTCAACAGCATCCTTCATGTCATCCCGTTCCTGCTCAGCAGCTCGGACTTCATCAATGTAGCGATCTAGTTTCTCGCTCAGTCGTTCTGTCGCCCGTCGCTCAGCTTTCAATTCCCTTTCATGTGAGAGCCGGAGTGAATCCATGGCGTCGATCGTAGCGAGTAGACGCGACTGAAGATGAGAATTACGCGCTATGTGAGCATCCAGCTTAGCTGTAAGATCATTTATCTATGCTATCAGGTTAGGAGTGATACAAAGAGTTATATTTAGTGCACCCATACCTGATCATCCTTTTCAGCCGACTTTTTCCTTCTCCCCATTCAAAACAGCGCAAAAGAATAGGAGTATCTTGTAGAAAGCGTAACAGCACAGCAAAAAATCAAAGCAAGCAGATATCACAGCAAACGGAAAGACACAATAAATTATACAGGGCAAGAACAGAAACGGACATGGAAGTTTGGGACCAACAAGCGGATCGGAAAGACGGATCAGGCATCACAACCACAAGCAAAGGCGGGTGACCACGTGAGGTTGCGCCTTATCCATATTGTCAATATCAGAGAATATTTACCCCTCTACTTCCTCTCTACCATCACTATCATAAGAGTTTCTTCCATGAAATTGTTTCTCCTGGCTTTATTTTGTCAGCTCGTATTTGTTTCTAGAGACTGGCCGACCAGGTGTTTTTTGCGCTAGCAACCCCCGCCCTCCTTATCATTTGCGGCCGATTCCCCGATGATACACCCGTCCGGGGCTTGAAACCCGACCATGCCATCTTATCAAGTCGACAAGATAAGCTACTACCCTTGCCCGTATACCATCATGTTAGCTAGTATTCTGCCCCTCGTCTTGCTTGTTCCAGGTTTCGTCAAAGCTCACCCTCATCACGCTGAATCTGGAAGCAACCAGGTTGCTTTCAGCGCGGACCATGACCTCGCGGCGGATGTCTCCACTGAGCCATGGACGATGAAGTTTGGTGCACAGGTCGATCTGGGCTACAGCGGACCTCTGAGCTTCTCCCATTTGCCCTACGCAAAGTGTCTGGAAGACCCGGAGAAGAAGTTTGACATAGGTGTGATTGGATTTCCTTTCGATACTACAACGAGTTATCGGCCAGGTTTGTATCCTCTCGTGACCGCGATAGACATGAAACCTAATGGAGCGTTCTTCTTTCCAGGTGCTCGCTTCGGCCCTTTCGCCATTCGTTCTGGGTCCCGGAGGCAGCATTATGGCCGCGGATATTCACTACCGTGGGGCACCGATCCATGGTCTCTGGGTAATGGGATGATGGACTGTGGAGACGTGTGTACACGCAAATCCTCACGTGTCTTTATCGCCTCATGGTTGTATGTAGGTCCCAATATCCGCATACAACAATGCTCTCGCGTTGGACCAGATGGAAGCGGCATACGACACTCTCCTCAATCGGCCCGTGCTAGGAGGAAACTCCGCCGCGTACAAGTCAAAGACCGCCAACTTCGCTTTGGACGGCAAGGAACATCCCAGGATTGTCACGCTCGGTGGTGACCACACTATTGTAACTACGGTCCTTCTTCATATATCCGGCCATTCTGACGTTTCCTCAGGTCCTTCCTATCTTGAGGTCTCTCAACAAGGTCTACGGACCTGTTTCTGTACGCCGTCTTCCCTACATGTTCTTCCTCAGCAATGTCAACTCACGCTTCAGCATGTCCTAGGTCATCCACTTTGATGCCCATCTCGACACATGGCCTCCTTCCGGTACGACACCCCAAGAGGATATTACTCACGGAACTTTCTTCGCCATTGCCGCGCAAGAGAACCTCATGACGAACACGAGTATTCACGCCGGGATCAGATGCAAGATGCTTGTACGTCCTTTTGAGGTTCAGTGCGTCCTCCCTGACTCAAATGATGTATGCTAGGGACCTCAAGATGTCTCCCACGACGGCGAAGTAGGATTCCAAGTCATCTCCACCGAGGACCTTGACGATTACGGTGTCGACATGGTTGTGAAGAAGATGCGGGAGAGGATCGGCAATTCACCCGTATACCTGAGGTCGGCGAGTTCCCTTTCTTTGACATTTCATCTAACCAATCGTCTCTTTCTCCCTCAGTCTCGATATCGACGTTGTAGACCCTGGATTGGCACCAGCCAGTGAGTTACTAGACCCCTCTCACTGTTCCATTCGCTTATTGATTCATCCAGCTGGTACACCTGAAACTGGCGGTTGGACAACGCGCGAAGTAAAGCGCATCATTCGCGGTCTTACTGGACTCAACTTCGTGTATGTTCCGCCTGTCTCCTCCTCCCTACGCCTCATTCTCAACGTGTACTCGTCCGTAGTGGCGCTGATATCGTGGAAGTCGCGCCTGCGTATGATCATGGTGCGTTACGAATGCTGATCAGGGCTGGGACAATGCTCAATGTACCCTTTTCTAGCTGACATTACGGGTATCGCTGCGGCGGACATTGTCCATGATTTCCTCAGTATGATGCAGCTGGACGTTCCACCATTGCCGCACAAGGGACCTTTCGCAGAGGCGGAACTGCTGAGAAAGCTATAGGTATGTAATAGAAGTATATAGGGTCTGTAACCTTTCGCTCAACGAACGATCTGTCAACAACGATTCTGTAATTTACGCCTTGGCTCGCCTGGACGTTTCAAACTGAAGACATAAACTAACAAATACACCAGTGTATCTGTGTATCAATCATGATACGCTATCATACTGTCACTGAAACGGATCCATTGGCAGGAATGCGGCGTTAAACGAAAGACACGTGGCGAACGTGGCGGCTGACATCATCGGATCACTCTTCCTCCGCCATCATTTTTTTTTTTTTTTTGCTTTTGACTTGGTGCGATCTATCCACTATCAGACTCGCGTTTCTGAAGCTATAAAACTCCCTAACACTCTCGAAATCTGGACTTAATTCTTAACTCACGCGTCCAGCCGTAAATTTGAACTTGAAGACATCTGGCATGGCAAGGACCAAAGCAACTGCTCAAGCCGAATCAAGTGAGCAAGCTCGTAAATTGGCAAGGAAGGAGTATGGAAGGCAGTATCGGGAGAAGATGAAATCGACGTAGGCTATTTTTTATCCTAGCTTCTGGCCCACAGGATGCATGTTGACTACTCACTAACAGACCAGAGGGTCAGGAACACATGCGTGCTCTTCAGAAAAGATATCGTGATAAAATGAATGCGACGTAAGCCGTGGGTTTTCTGCTTAGAACTGTCGTCCTCATCCCGAGTGTAGTGAGGAAGGTCGTGCCCATCTCAAGGCTCTTCAGGAGAGGCATCGGGTCAAGATGAACGCGACGTACGCTGGCATTTTCGATCCGCCTCTCTCTATGACTTTCTGATGCATTACGATGACTAGTCCTGAGGGTCGAGAACACATGAAAGCTCTGCAGCAGCGCCACAGATCAAAAATGACCGCTACGTCCGTCACGATACGTTTCATCGCTTTTGTTGTGCCATGTCTGATATCTATACTGTAGTCCTGAAGGGCGCGAGCATTTACGAGATTTGCAATTGAAATTTCAAGAGAGGCTAGATGAAAGGTATGTTCTCACTTATCAAACGCAAATGTCCGGATTTGGCTCAAAGTAACTCGTAGTGAGGACGGAGGCGTTGAACGAAGACGGAAATATAGATCAAGTCACGCTGCGAGGTATGCAACCAGTGAAACAACAGATATTTGACTGAAGTGCTGGTCAGAAAAGCCCAACACGGGGATGCAGAACATGATCCAGGGTCCGAAGGGCCGTACGAGCCTGAAGAAGGCTATCATAAACTGGATGAATCTGATGCCTGTCCTGTACGCCTTCGAGTCAGGCGAGGAACTATCTTCTCACTCAGCACTTCGTGCCAACACTTACACCGTCCCTCTTAGGTCGCTAAGACCGCGGACTGTCACTTGACATGCCCATCGCTCTTTTCCTTCATGATGGCGCAAGCATGAGACTACTACCCCGTTGTATGGTTTGCGCTGTGGTGCACAGGGTCAGGGTTTGAATAAACCAGAAGATATTCTTTCTACTTAACTTCGGCGCTGTTCTACCTATACTTCCGAAGGGCGGATTTAACTCGAAGCTTTAAAATAAGGAAGGAGTTTAATTCTGATCAAATGCTTCCGGCGTGCTGAGCGTCGATTCCCGGTAATAGAATCTCCTGAGCGACCGTCTTGTGGCTCATGTGAGGCGTTGAGTTAAAGGTGATAATTGTCATACAATCAAAAAATTTCTGGTTGCGTCATGACTCACGACTCGCAGGTTATAACTCTCTTATTGCGACTTCCAACTCTCTCCAGAGAACATAAAGTACGATCCTACAGAGCTACTCTTTAAACGATGCGACTGATCGATGAAACATGTGTTACAGTGGCTACTTCCCGTGTAAGTTTCAGCTGCGTTGGCTACGAATGTTCCTCAAAATTGTACCACATGGATCTTATTCCTCTCCTCAAGGAGAACGGGCGCGGAGCGTCGCCCGGAGAACGCTCTGGGATTATGAAGGAGGCTCAGAGTGATCTCTATAATCTACATATGGCGAAAGAAAAGGCTCGACAAGAGATTAGAAGGCTTCAGGCATTGCTAGTCGAGACGGACAACCAGGAGGATCAGCTAACCACTCAGATGTATGCTTTTCTGTCCCTCTCTGCGCCCATTCGCAAGCTTCCCCTCGAGACTCTCACAGAGATCTTCTCCTATGTATGCGCCGTCAATGTCATCGGCCGCGCAGGAATGTCCATCCCTGCCGTTCCACTACTCCAGGTGTCTTCTTTTTGGAATCGGACAGCATTGGACTATCCCAATCTGTGGTCGTCCATCCACCTAGCTGGGTGGCCGAAGGGTGACCCTCCTGTAGACGACACCGACCTGCAAGTACTGTCTGTGGCTCTTCACACCATGCTACAAAGATCTCGCGACTCTATGCTTACTGTTTTGGCGGAGCAAGAGGTGCCTTCAGCACTCATTCCATTTATTGTTGCACAGAGCCATCGTATAACATCCCTTAGATATTTCAACGATGAGGACTTAGCTATTCGTGGAAGGACAGGCATGCTAGAGACACTTCGGTTTTACCGATGCAGGCGCCTGACGGAAAATGAAGGGATTTATGACTTTGAAGTTACGCCGAAGCTGCGCAACGTCCAGATGTTCTCTCACAATGCAGTCCCAACCCTTCTGCCCTGGAGCCAGCTTGTGTGGTTGAGTTTGCGGTCTAGGCAGAACATACCAGTGGTCCTCGCGCTTCTTTCCAAATGCACGAGTCTGGATCATCTAGAGCTATCTGCCTCCGGATTCTCCTCGACCGAATCGATGCCAACAGCCATGGTGAATCCGCCCCTTTCTCGTCTCGACCTCTACGTTGGAAGTGACGCAGGGGCCAAATTTAGCTTGGACATCGCGTCTCGCCTTATCCTTCCTTCTGTCCACTTCCTCCGCATCTTCAGAGATCAGAAGCCGACGGGAGAGTGTGCATGGTTTAGCCCACTCTGCAAGACGTTATTGTTCAATCTCTCTTCAACTATTACGTCCCTCAGTCTCTAGGCTGTAGTCACATCTGCCATTTTTCTAAAAATTCTAGAACTCCTCCCAAATGTGACGTCTCTTCTATTCCGGGAATCTCCAAAGACATGCTTAGATCTTGCTTACTCTAATGTCCTCGACGACGATGTACTTCAGCGCTTGACTATGGTCAACTTCACCTCCCGGCTCATCCCCAAACTGACGAAACTCACTCTCGATCTTGGCCCGGGAGAGTTTAGCGATGACGACTTCGTGTCCATGATCAATTCGCGGTGGACGCCATCCTCTCCAAACACATCCCGGGCGTGTATCCAGTCTCTGGATCTCACCGTTCGTGGCAGGGAGTTCAGTGACGAGTGCTTCAAGTCCCTGCGCGCCCTTCGCAGCGCGGGATTGCTACTTCAGGTTTCGGACTCCAGGGGATGTTTCTTCGCAAGGAACGGCATTGGACTGTCAGCATAGTGACATACGTTGTCGGAGGAGACACGTACTATGCCTGTGCTCCACAACCTGCTATATGGCGCTATTGACTCAATCCTTCCTTCCTTCATCCATCGTCGCTTCCTTCTCTCCTTCATATCTTCCAGGCACCTAGACTGACTTACGAGTATACCTTACCAATCCTAGGCACAACTCTGCCCCACTCGTCCGGTGGTTCATCCCTCAACGCCCCGCGCCCACCGGAACAGTATCGTCACCTCTCGGATGTCCGTTGAAGTGTATCGGTGAAGCCAAGGTGCGGTGGTCGTAGGCTCATATACTACGGATTCGGCGTGTACTATAGGATGTTAGAATGGTAAAAATATACCTATTGTTTGCCGGAAGGGATACACGTGGCGGCCACGGGTTTTGAGGGCTTCATCAGTCATCATTCATCCGCTCCCATTATTGCCCAGTCAACCGTCGTCTCCGCTTGTTTCAGTTAACACGTAGTATTCAGAAGTGCGATTGACTCAGATCTTGTCTATTCCACTACTTAACTGATGCCCCACGTTTTTAGTGACTTTCCGTGCATATCGACCATCAAATCCTGCGGTGCCAGCATATGAGTGCTCTTCAGAGCTTTATCATAAGGATCTTATACCCCTCCTGAAGGAAAACAGATACGAAAACTCTCCTTCGACCATCGACGATGCCCTTAGCGACCTTAGCCGCTTAAGTGTCGCCATGGTGAAAGCACGACTAGAGTTTAGCAGACTCCAAGCGTTGCTAATCGACATGGAAAATCAGGAAGAGCACTTAGTAAGACAGATTTTTACGTTCCGGTCTCTTTCTTCCCCCATCCGCATGCTTCCAGTCGAACTCCTGAGAGCTATCTTCTCCTATGTTTGTGACTGCAACATCATTTCCGGTCATAAAATCGCTGTACCAGCCATTCCCCTACTTCAGGTTTCATCTTTTTGGTGCCAGGTTGTTCGAGAGTATCCCACTTTATGGTCGAACATCATGGTGTCTGGGCCGATTCCATCCTGGTCAGTGACATGGAAGTCTAATGCCGCTCTCCAGAGCCTCTTGAACCATTCAGGGGACTCTGCTCTGACCATCACCGTGTCTCATAAACCAGAAGCGCCGCTCATGTCATTGATTACTGCTCAAAATCATCGCATCCAATTCCTTCACGTCCATCATAACACCAAATTTGCTATCGGAGGACCTACACGGGTACTCGAAGTCCTCAATATTCCCGTGGCCGCCCTCCCAATCGAAGCAGGCCTTGCTCATAACTTAGAGATTGGCTCCAGCCTCCGCAACGTGACACTATGGGGCAACAACCTGTTGCGAGTTCCTCTTCCTTGGAGCCAACTTGGGTCTCTGACATTGGAATCTGACGAGAGCATACCCGCGACCCTCTCAGTCCTTTCCAAATGTTCAAGACTGGGTGATTTAAGACTGGATTATACGCCTAGCAGTCGAAATAATGTAGTGGAAATCCAGCTCCAGGATATGACAATGTCAGAAAAGGTGGAATTACCTCTTTCTCGGCTTAAGCTATCTGTTGGTTCCAACAAGAAAGCCAAGTGGAGTTCTGGGATTACATCACACCTTATCCTCCCTTCTATCCGGTCACTCTGCCTCCTCGGAGAGAATGATCGAACAAGCTGGCTTAGCCCGCTTTTTCGACAGATTCTGTCCAATCTCTCGTCAACCCTTTCGGCCCTCAGCCTCAAAAACCTTTCGATTGACTCAGACATTCTTCTACGTATTCTAATGCTCCTGCCCAATGTCACTGATTTCTCACTTCACGAGTCCGCTGACTTGACTCTCAGCGTGCTCGACAACAATATCCTACAGCGCTTCATGGGCACGAGGACAGTCCTCACCAAGTTGACCAAACTTACGCTTAGTATCGCCCGACACGGTTTCACCGACTCCAACTTCGTAGCCATGATCAAATCGCGTTGGGTGCCCTTCGACACTTCGCAGGTCTGCATTCAATCTCTGAATCTTAAGTTCCGCAAGGACTTTAGCGATGCATGTTTCGAATCCCTTTACATCCTCCGGAGTGCTGGGTTGTTGCTACAGATTTCCGACAGTAGAGGATGTTTCTTCGCCCGAGAAAGAATTGGACTGTCCAGCTAGAACAATGTCACCAGCATGAGTAAGTAATACATGCATACACGACCGATTTCGTACCGTTCCATTTCATCACCCTTCATGCCCCTCACGCTGTTTTCCAAATCGCTATCTATCGTGCTCGAGCAACCGCAGCCCTCGTTTTCCATGTCGGATGCGGAAGCCATACATTTTCTTGCTCTCTCTCTTCCCCAAGAACCGCCCATAGAGTCCAGACACATCCACGTTCTGCGGAGCACTGACCCCAGTCGTCCTCGCAAAACCCTGCCCTCTTCCTACATAGCAGCATCGTCCCGCCGCTTGCCCCGTGAGTGGCGCGGTCGATCGGGTGCAGTTGCTGACGCAGGCCAGCGTCGTAGTGTCCATCAGCCTCTTGTATTACCGTATCTGTACAACGAGACGGACCATCAGTTCTAGTACTAGCAAGAAAGACCAAATGTATGTAAAGCGTACTTCGTTATCGTATGTAAGATTGGTAGATCTTTGAATGTACACGTAGTTGAATACATCGCAGCGTCTCCGTCAGCACCTCCTGCATCACTAACTCCCCCATGCTAGGTCCCTGCTAAAGGGCTCGGCAAGATTCTTCCTCAGAAGCTATCAGTCACCGGCTGGACGGTCCCATCGCCATCCCAGTCTAAACGCAAATCTGCCCCAAGACAGGCGCGACAGGCGAATGGTGCGATCGTACGAAGCCGCTGATGATGGCGCGACGGCGGCAGCATGGAAAGATCCGATTCTCCACACGCAAGAACTTCTAGACTGACAGCGACTCCATGGAACACTTTCCAGGAGCCCCTCTGGACGTACGCCATGTGAAAGCAACCCGATAGGAGTTACGATGATGCCGGGATAAGAACGAAAGAACAGGCAGCGTCGTACTACCCTTGACTATGCCTGATGAAAGAGGAAAGTGATTCTTCACGGAAGGAAGAGATATGGGATCGGTAGCATAATGTCAATTACTGGCAGATCAGTCCCACGAGGACCAGATAGCAGTCATCGATGGGATGCTAGGTGCCAACGCCAACGAAAAGGAAGCAGCAGATGGGGATTTCCAGGAGAGTGTTAGTGCGCACCCAGACCATGCGAAGAGAGGACGAGGCATAGGCGGACTCTTGTCTACGCTTGTGCAGCAGAATGACATTCACTATCCATTGCCACTAGAGGACAGACGGGGAAGGAAATGCACAAGAGCGCTGAGTGAAAACAGGAACGGTCGTCCAGCCTTCAAGGGTCGCCAAGGCGGCACCATTACCTCTTCACATGGGGGGCACGGGAAGAGAAAGGAGGGAAGGGATGAGATGAATTTGGGTACGAAATCGGGAAGGAGGGAATAGGATAGTCAATGAACATGTCACATACATCCACACCCCATGAACGACATGGTAAGGAGAAGTGAGGGATGACCGGTGGTGATGGCAGATCAGAGGGAGATCTTCCCGTCGCGAGGGAGGCATTCACGCAATAGCTCTACTGCGAAGGCCCTCCGATTTCCGCCTTCTTACCCTTTCCACGTTGGCGCCGCGACTTGGATTTCACCTCTGTGACCGGGATAGGGATGTACTTCAGATTCTCACCCCGCAAATTCTTCCATGGCCGCGACGCGTCCAGCGTCGCATTAGGAAGACTAGACGGTGCAGGCGGAGGAGGAACACGAACAATTTCGTCTTCTGGTTCTTCCGGTGGAGGGGTAGCCGTCGGACTAGGCCTCGGTGACGGAGAGTAAGTGGCAATCGTCGCCTTCTTCGTCTTGGAGTTCAACGAGAGGACTTTGTGAGTCTGTTGAGTAACAGGTGTCGCTGAGAGTCCTCCGTTGGGACGTGGAGGAGCTCCCGACAAAGTGGGGAAAGAGCCAGCCGCCTGGCGAGCAGCTTCGGCCAGACGTT
>RZIO01000013.1:141090-157188 GCA_004338095.1 Gloeostereum incarnatum
GCCGCCCTTCAACTCTCATCAAGTTCAACGGCACGGATTCGATATTTTCAAGTTATCCTCCCAGATATACCAGCTCCGAACAATTGATAGTACGATGCACTTAGGTAAGGGGACGTGCTCGAGTCTACTGGAGAGGATTACGGGCGAATGGCCACTCTCAAAAACTGTCATCCTGTCCTGTGTATTTTGATCTCAGGCGCGAAAGATCTGTATCTTTCCTGACGCTTCTAATCTCGAAATCATCACCCGAGGATGGACTATGGCACGAATCACCCCCTCTAGCGTGACCCCACGCGTCATCGTTTGCCCCAAACGCATCACTCGGTACACCTCAACTTCTGCTCGTCTTGAACGCATGGCACTTATTCTCACCATTCTCAGCTCCAAATCTTCTCTTTGCAAAGTAAAGGCATCTCTAGTCAAAGTACGCTGCCGGACGACCATGCAAGAACACCGCAGAGCCCCTTTGTTATCACTGGGTTTGTCGAGACAAAGTCTGTGATGTGTATTGAATTCCTGGATAAACGAGGTAGCCGGGCTTATTACTTGCGTAACTGGTTGACGCACAAGCCGAAGTGTCAAGGGGTTCAGGACATTCTTGACGCGTAGGCTTCTGTTGAACTTGAGAAAGGTTTCTATGTTATGCAATCGAAAGCTGTTATCCTTTTCGCCGCGGTGAACGCTTTGTCAACACGAGACGATATGACACATACACAACGAGAGACATAGAGAATATATACAATTGCAATACAGAGAAAGAAACGTGCGCTTCTCAAGGAAGCGACCGTATTCCAAGTTCCCGAAATGCGATATCCTCAAGCTCCTTGAACCAGAACGCATATCCTGGCTCATAGTTCGCCATCAGATTGTTGCTCCTTGTCCGTCCGTACGAAGTCCTGTAGATAGTCAGCTCAGTATAACGAAGCAATTAATGCCACAACAGCCACGAACATAAAATCGATCACCGTAAACCTCAAGCTCGTGTCATTGAAGTGCTGATAATCCCCTTTATAGAGCTCGTTAATCCGACCAATAGAAGATGCCACTAATGATTCCCCATCAGCACGATCAACAAGAAAGGGAAGTTCGACGTACCAGCGGAGAGTAACTGCCGAAAGGGTCTATTCGGATCCCCGTGTCCCATGTAATCCCGAGCGATAATCTGCATATGGTCCAGCGTATTCATGATCACTCGCACAGTATCCTTACTCCCCGGACGTATCCCACGTACTTTGCCATGAAGAGGAACACCAGAGTCCCATGTGAATACACAGCGAGCGCAGTAGGATATAGCGAATCCTAAGCAGGCAGTTCGGCTGAGTAAGTGGCAGAAGCCGAGGAAGGAAAAAACGTACGGAGGAAATACAAGAATCCCAGCCCGACACGGTCAGTATCGAAGAGTCGATTCAAGAGATCGACGTGGAGGCCAGGGGGGCGGATGTCCAGTATCGGTTGAGCCCAGAAGGAAGTCAGAGATCGAGACAAGTCTTCCGGTGCGTAGAGCGATGCGAGGGACCAGTCGGCTGAGGTTTTGATAACTGGAGCACGAATAGGTTGCATGGTTAATCGCACAAAATGGAGGAAGAGATTTATCGGAGCAGAGGGGGGCACACGACAAGAGGTTTATATATAAAAGAGTGGTGTCTTGGGAGAACAAAGCCCATGGTCCAAAATACAACGGACAATTGTACAATGCGTTTCGGTGGTGGTCCATAGAACAAGGTTAGACCAACAGCTGTTGTGGCCTGCCCATATAGGCGCCGCTAAGCCATGAACAAAAAAACAGAAGCACTCTGCCAAGTGTTAACCAAGTGTTAACATCCCTGCATTGGCAGCAGACGCTACGCAGAGCGGCCTTCCAAGCTTGTTCATGGTACCAGTCGAATTCGGACCTGCCCTCGAGGCCTCAGTAGTACTTACATTGGATTTAAAAGCTGGGGAGGAATATGGACTTAGGAAAGGAAAGGAAATAGTAACGCGCAGGGAATATCTTCCCGAGCTGGAGCGGGCTCGGGCTGCGAAGGAACAGTCCTTGCAGAATGCTAAGCCGCAGGTTTGGACCATCGGACCGTCGACGATGTGGTCTAGGCCTCGGCAGTGGTTCGGCAGTTTAGACTCCGACGCTCCGCCCTTACTTTCTATCGAACGACATTTTACAGCTCCTCCCAACATTCATCGCTCTTGATGGAGGCAAAAAATACTCACAGCTACTGCCCTACATGTTCTTGCAGTTTTTATAATGAGCCGATCCCGTCTCGCATGATGGAGCTTCTGCTAAGCCGATTATTTAGGCTCGAATCAACTTCTCCGGTGTCCCTCCCGCACGTAAAGAGCGTCGAAATGACAGTCTCGGAAGAAAATCACAGGGCCCTACTCCGCCTCATCGATAACGTGGTGCTTCCGTCTTTAGAGTCGCTGGCCATTTCCATAGATGCCCGAGCCCCCTACCTTTTCCTTCTTTTCTTCTGCGCTCTCAGTGCCCAGTTAAAAAGCTCACATTGAAGTTTTGCATCTGCGAACAGCCAGGCCTTATATAGTTTGTTAGAAGATTCTACCTCGACATTTGCGACTGCGAAGATGCGAAAACACTCCATCTCATGATTTGCCATCCTGATTCTCCTGCGATCCTTCCTTAAGACCTTCACGCTTCACGCTTGGTCCCGCCAACTTCGCGATTACTATGACGTGCTTATGAAGATGGAGTCACGTCTTTATGCCAGAGTAGATGTTGCTGGGGCGCCGGTGGCGGTATTAGAAACAGTTCGTTTTGGCAATTCTTCGGAGTTCGAAAAGCTGGATATCGCCAAACGCGTTGAACGGTCGCAAGGGATGACTATTACGACTGACTGATATTCTAGTTGAGTGGATTCAGTCCTCACGGTAGCACTTATCGCCCCTTTTGCTAGAATGCGTTCACGGTGGTCTCGGGCTGAACATCTTTGTTACTGCACTGAGTAGTGCAGATTAATTTTGTCGCACAATAATCTCAATGGCGCTAGTATCCCGTGCTGACGAACTTCAACATAGATTGGAACATGGAACCTCAAGCCTGAGTTTGAAGAAGTGATGTTCCTTTCATTCCTTCCCCTGTTCGAGGCTTAACCTCACTTACGGCCATGTGCCCATGCTGGGAAGACGACAATGACTTACTAAAGAGGATTCCGGCTTCAACGTCTCATAGAACCTAACATCAGATACTTCTTCACTTGACCCCTTGAGCCGTGGAAGCAAATCCGGAATACAGTAATACAGAACAATACTTGCGTCATCCATATCGACGTCGTTTCCCTTTTCCGGGTGCTTTGGAAGTTCTCCAAAGCTCACCTATTCGTAAGGCAAAATCTCATCTTACCAGAAATTCTCTGTTACTGCTCTGAGATGAAAAAAAATAGTACAGATCTTGAGACCTCAAGCAGACTGGGATTGGCGACTATTGGCAAAGAACAACCGAGGCTGTCGAATCTCCCTCTCCCTCCTCCTCCCCCTCTCCCCCCACACCCGCACCCGCACCCGCACCCCTAGGCGCAATAATAGAGTGACGTTCGTTCCTTTCATCCCTTACACGCCGTCTTGGGAAGGCGCCACCGAGACCAATGGATACTGAAGAGGATCAATGTCTCATAGACTCCGTCCCATTGAGGGAAAAGTACGTCCTCAACTTAAGCTTGAGTCCTTGAGCCCATGAACCGAGGAACAAACTCGCATCACCCGGAGGGACATTCGATGCGCGAGCTAATTTAAGTAGTGGCCGCAAGTTTGAGGCGTCCCTGAGGTTGGAGTCATTAGTTCCTTTACACTCCCAGAGTCCGGAAGTGACTCTCTTCTTCATCTTGTCTCTTCCACGGTGACCGAAGCGATCAAAGCACTCACTGATAGAGCTGAACAGTGGCGTTTAGGTGCGTCTGTTAATCGTATTGTATAATGGGGCGCGCTTTGTACTTGATCTGATGATCACCCGATTGTGGACTTCCTCTTTGCCAACTTTGGCTCTTTGAACGGCTATTGTACTTGAACCTGTTATAAACCCAACCTGTGTTCTATCTGCAACCAGCTTCTCGACCATCTATCGACTGAACTTCACCATGAACACAACCCCTAACGCGTCCGAGCTTCAGTATGCGCTCTGTCTCGTTCACCTGCTCGATACTAACGACGACTAGTCATCTTCACAGGAAATTGGACAGCTTACTGGGCAGTTCTTCCAGCAGGACTTCCTCATCCTCATCTGTACTGACCTCCGAGTCCAAGCGGAACACTGTTGAACACAAAGACTCAGTTTCTGGGAAACGACCACTCAGCCATGGTCTCCCGGAAAATGAGCGGAGCTTATTTTTCAACGTTGCACGACATGCCACCGTCTCCTCTCGCTATGGAACCACCCCTCCACCTCCGAAGGCCAACGCCAGATTCTGGATCCCTGGCGATGACGATAACTCGGACTCAAATGAAGATGAAGACGACGAAGACCAGGATCGCTTGTCGTTTATAGGGAAGGCTCACTCTGCCTCTCGCTCCCGAGCACACCTCTTGGGCTCTCGCTCTCCCAGTTTGCATACCCAACAGGTCTTTCAATCTTGGCCACGGTGCCTCTGGATCAATGAACATGGAGGGACCTGCAACGTTCTGATTTCTGGTGAACATTTTCAATCCGCTCACGCTGCGAATGGCGGTGGACTCGGTGGTATGCACTGCCGCTGGAAAGGATGCGAGTGCAGGGATACCTTTGATCGGAAGGGACTCCAAGAACATGTTCACAAAATGCATCTGAATAACTGATGACTGTGTCTATCATGGACGCGGGCGACCAATTCAGCTGGCGTGTGTTGTTTCGTTAAAGATATCTGCTTATGCATTCTGGATCCCTTTCTCTGTGTACTCTTTCGTATCAAGTATTATAAATCGTTGTATGCCAATACTCAGCTGTACATGTGGGACGGCGAAACCTTCCTTCAACCGAGTATCTCATCACCCTAATTCGATGAACCCCATGCCAATAGGTGGCGCTATGTGGCGCTTGACCGCGGCGGAAGTTTGAAACTCCGCTTGAAAATCAATCATGTCCCGAGGACTCCGAGTCCTATTGAGGCGAGCCAAGTCATGATACGAGAGGAGTCGAAGATCCCCGAGTTACAAACTTAGGGCCAGTGGTCAAGTATTCCTTTCACTCCTTGGCACTAGCGCGTAATTCCTGGTTCAAGGGTTACGTTCACACCAAGCCACACTGTGGTCATGCTGGGAACGCGCTATCGATCCCAGTAGTGAAGAAGATTCTGATAGACTGTCACGTCGAGAGATCAGGTGCCTTCGGTGGATATTCCGGACTGAACACAACTCCGTCGTTACTCAAAAGTTCCTGATAGCATTCAATGGTGAGATGAGGGCACCAGAAAGGTATAGCGCGATAAGTACTTACTTCCCCCGTCGGATTGATAGATATTCCCACCCGCTCTGAGTGCCGGCAAACGGTCGCGATGCGAAAGACGTAACTGCAAGGAAACCTTCCACTTATGAACGAGATGTGAAAGAGGAAGTCAAAGGTGTATCCGATGAGGAAGACAAAGGTGTACTCGGAGAAGGGAGAGAGGAAGTCAAAGGCGTACTCGGAGAAGCTGGTCATACTAAAGATCCCACAGATGCGATTGGAGAACCCCGCTTTTAATACAGCTTTTGCTTGACATTGACAAGAGAAAAGTAGTGTCGTAATGAGGGTCACGTTAGAGTCTGTCAGGTAACGAGGGCTGAAGATAGGATATCATACATCAGCATTGACGAAATGGGCTGCTCGTACGTCCAATTTCTGAGTCCTCGTGGATGTAGCCCTGCCGGTGGACAGACCTTTACTTAAGTTGTGCGGAGCTCTGTCAAGAGAAGTTAATTTTGTACGGAAGCGAGCATTCTCAGGAAGCTTTGCACAGGACTAGGGCTAGAAGTGTGCATGTACATCTTGAAGAAATATGTGAGAAGACATGACTCGAAGAGGAGAGAACAAAGCAAGACTCGAAAGTTGAGAGAAAGTCGTGACAGCGTCGGTAGCGGTAGTAGTCGGATCAAAGTCGGCATTGTCTTACGTGACCGTAATTAGATAATGACACGCTGGCTTGACGATAGCTTCTACATGGCTCCAGCCTCTGAGTCCCTCAGTCCCTCTCAGTCCTCCTCGAGCTGAATTTAACCGACACCCAACCAACGCCATAAAGTAGAGGTCCTAACTTGATCGACTTGATCCCTGCTATGCCTTTGATGTGATGCGAGACTGGCATTTGGCGACGCACTTTGATAAGTAGGCTACACTCGATGGACGGGCTCAAGAGTCAAGACTGTTATCCAAGAACCCACAAATGACGCGTAATTGCATTTACTTCCCATTCTCTCCCGTGATCTGTCCACCAGCTGCTGTGCCATCTCTTGAGACCTGCAAAATGACGGCTGAACCATCGTTTTTCACTTCTGCGTCGGTAACTTACCTGTGTTCACGTTTTTGCCACTTGCTTCCATGGTCCAATTGTATCTTCTTCGTCTCAACGGTGTACCTATGCATATGCCTACGATAGCGTCAATGAGATCCAAAGATGCTGAGACTCTAATGTGGCGTTTTTATCCTCGGTCGACTCGGCCCGTGGATCGTGAGCTTGAAACCTCAAGCAGACTGGGATCGGCGACTCAAGTGACGCACCCGTATACTCTATTGACGAATAAAGATCGACATCGTTAATTCTAGGGGCTTCGGGAAATCCGAAGCTCAATTCTTGGTAAGACGAAATCGTATCTTACCAAGCTGATTATCAACCATGCATGGTTGGTATAAGAAGACTTCTTATCCCACTCGCTACTTCACGGTTACAATGTCCATCCCTACTACCACCCGCGAATTCTACTTTACAAAGGCATGTCGTTGTGCCTAACGCATGTACTCTGTTGACACGATATTCTAGATCGGCTCATACAACAACCTCGCTATAAGAGAATCCCCCATTCCTCCCCTCCAGCCCGATGAAGTCCTAGTTAAGAATCATGCAGTCTCTCTTCAGGTATAGTTCTTATCCTGACCCGCTCAATTTCGAACTCCTGATCAAATCACATACCGACAGTTTCGTGACTTACTGGTATCGAACGGGATATACGTATCTGAGTGAGTTCGCGCTTCGTGGCCTGTTCTTTGTAGGATCTCAGTAGGCCCGTTGCCCCACAGAAGTGTCCCCAATCTAGTCCCCGGATCCGACATGGCTGGCGAGATCATCGCCGTCGGTCCCAATGTCAAGGGCTGGAAAGTCGGCGACCGCGTATCGCCTAATTTTTCTCCCAAGCACCTCTATGGCGACCCGACTCCAGAGATCCAAGCGGCTGCTCTTGGGGCCGGATATGCTCATGGTGTGCTGACGGAGTATAAGGCGTTCCAGCCTCAAGTACGTTCGTTGTCTGGACTCCGCAAAATCCAGAATGATCTAATTTATACTTTCGATATGTATAGGGTCTCGTGAAGATCCCCGATCATCTCTCATACGAAGAAGCATCCACTT
Organism: Gloeostereum incarnatum; assembly: GCA_004338095.1. Classification (NCBI taxonomy): domain Eukaryota; kingdom Fungi; phylum Basidiomycota; class Agaricomycetes; order Agaricales; family Cyphellaceae; genus Gloeostereum; species Gloeostereum incarnatum. The sequence continues at coordinate 148,608 of RZIO01000013.1, forward strand.
TGCCGTAAGCTATTCAGCCTGTGTCACAGTGCATGCGTCATCAATAATACTTATGTCTAACGCAGCTGTGCGGCACTGACTGCCTACAACGCGCTCGTTGGACTTGTGCCTGTGAAGGCCGGCGATTTCGTTCTTGTCCAGGGAACTGGAGGTGTCTCTATGTGAGCTTTCGATCAACTATGCTTTTCTCCTATTCTCATGTCCGTCCACGTAAACACAGCTTTGGATTACAGTTTGCGGTCGCCTCTGGCGCCACCGTGATCGCCACATCTTCATCTGACGAAAAGCTCAAGATCGCAAAGAAGCTTGGCGCGAAGCACGTCATCAACTACAAGAACACTCCAGCCTGGGACGAAGAAGTGCTCAAAATCACCGAGGGACGGGGCGTGGACCATATCATCGAAGTCGGCGGTGCGGGCACTTTCGAGAAGTCGATAAACGCCGTCCGTTGGGCTGGATTTGTCCACGTCATCGGGATGGTCGCTGGGATTGGGCCCACGGATGTTATTCTCCCCGTCATTCGCAAGGCCATCACTTTCCGAGGAATTCAAATCGGTTCTGTCGCTCAGTAAGTCGTTGGATCCGTGAGATATGACGTGATCCTCAGGCTGACGGCATTATATCAGGTTCCAAGATATGAATCGACTGCTAGTAGCGAACCCTGAAGTGACTAAACCTGTGATCGACAAGGTGTTTGCGTTCAAAGACACTGTCCAGGCTTACGCTCACTTGGAATCGCAAGCGCACGTTGGGAAGGTCGTCATCAAAATCACTAAAAATTGAGAAGACTGCCTCTGGAATGGCTGAATTATTGTAGCTATATGTGTACAGTCGTATCGAAAACAGGAGTATTCTTTGGCTATGATAGCAAGAGTGCAGAGGCACGAAGATTTGAATGTGGCGTTTTTAACCGTCGGCCAAGGTTTGGAACTCCGCTTTAAATCGCGTGGCACGGCTTCACCTGGGTCCTTCACGTCCTTCTAGTGCCATTCAGTACCACATCTCTCAATGTCGACATCTCCCCATCACAGCGCCTTTCCGACATGCACGCGCATTCAGTTTCCCCTTCTGATGAACCGACACAACCACTAGGCCCTATGCTCCTTGGAAGTTGTTGACTGAAGATCCTGACCTCGCAAAGGCTGTCGGGAAGCAGCTGAAGGACTGGGACGCAACTGCGGATCTGTGCAATATCGGTATATCCACGTCCTCTGGTATCAGACTGCGGGGGAGAGCTTTCGCAGTCTCTTCCAGAACCTGAAGAAGGTAACCGGTCTCCCAGAACTCGCGATTCCATCATCTGGAGTCGAGGTTCAAAGTTTCCTCCTCAGTGCTCTGATTTCAAGGACGTCGACCAAGATATTCAGGTCGTCTGGTCATATACCAACCGTTTGTATAACTCGTCCACCAGTTACTCCTCCGAGCCCAGACCCTCGCGAGCTTTCTTCCCAGATGATTCGTCAGGTGGCCGTTGTCATGAAGCTCTTGGACGACAAGCCTGAGCGGGTGATCAAGAAGGAGGCTGACGAAGGGATCCCGGAGCCCATTCCTTGGACTACGACATGAGGTAACATTCTCCTTTAGTCTTGAGCCTTCCCTGATGCCCTCAGATGCACTCCGACCCGAAGCCTGGCTCTAAGTACCTGATTAAGGCTACGACCGCCCCATGCGCTGTCAAACACGCGCTTCCGAGCGTTCTCTTCTTCCTACTGAGGGACGTCGGACCTCATTTGAATCGGGTCCTTGAGATCCCTACTTCTATCGCACAGCGACCAAGGCTATTGGGCTAATGAAAGAGGGACGAATGCTGAGACGAAGAGGCTCAAAGATCCGAATCGATATCAGTGCGCCGCTGTGGGATGTGGGAATCAGGCTCGTCAGGGGAAGATGCGACGAGAGTCGGAGGTTTTCTGCATTCATCCATCTACTTACACTTACGTGCATAGGCGCAGGGAAGTGCGACGTGGACAAGAAACCTTCGGACCGTAGCACTGCGTGCCAGAAGGCAGACGGGAGGAACCACATGCCGTTCTGCAAGCACGGCACGCCGTACGTCATCGTCCAGTCTGCCGGTATGCCAGCGACGTATAGTGAGGGGTCACAGGATGGAGTACTACAGATCCCCATCACCGACAGTTATGGAACGACGCTTGTCAGTTCACCATAGACGCTGATTTCTTGAAGGAAATTCAATGGCACATTCGTAAGATTCGTACATTTAGTTCGCTGGAAACTGTTTTTCGTGATAGTTTTTCACGAGAATGTTGGTCTATTGCTTTGGACACCGGCGTTGATCTTTCTGGTAATGGGCGCTCATGTCGCGTGGTCTGCCACAGTCAGTGGTGGCGTCACGCATCATCCGTTGCGTTCAAACTTTCGACGAGTCGAAACGAGTAAGTGCTAGCTTCCTTCAATTGTTCCAACTGTACGATGCTATGCCACTCTCGTGGCAACGAAATCTACCAAATCTGGCTCATCGCTGGTCCTTTGTCCAACAATGGCCTCCCATTCCTATATAAACCGACTATTCTCATGCTTGTCTTGCTCAACCACAGTCGACCGTCGAATCAGTGCAATGCGTGCACCGTTCAGTATGCCAGGAATAAACCGCCAGTACGCGCCAATTCTATGTCTCTTTTGAAGCTTCCTCATAACTGACGACAATCAGAGTGCCTGCAGGCTCTTCTCCGCCGCTTTCGATAACTGACACGGACTCTGAATCCGAATGGGACTCTTCCGACGATGTCGAGTCGGACCCCAGAGGAACTACCGACATGGGAAGAAACCCAATGAACGACAGAATCTTTCGCAGTGAAACCGGCAATGCCACCGTACCTCTACCCCCGGGCGGCGCTGCTATGCAACCTGTTATAGTCTGGGTTCGGGGTATTCCATTTTCTCGACAAGCAGGGGCCTTGCCGTTGACGAACAGGAATGTTATGTCTGCGCCTCCGCCAACACCCACGTATTTCCAGGACCCCTACGGACGTGGCTGTCCCCACCCAGACCGCCCTCCTCTTCGACATCCCTACCGAAGATGTCTTTGGGTCAACGAACACGGAGCGCCATGCTACCGCCTAATGTGTGATGCCCGTTCCCACGTCGCTCCTTTCAGGGCCAACGACTCGGGGAAGACGCATTGCCGCTGGAAAGGCTGCGAATTCTTTCACAAGAACAAGATCGACAAGCGGGAACTTAGAGGGCACGTCGAGGAGGTGCATGTTAATAACTGGGTGCAGTGCATGAGGTGCAATGGATACGAGCGGTTTGAGGAGCAGAGCTACTCGATGGATGTTCTGGTGCCCCCTGATGATGTTTGATCGTTCATCAGTTCTTTCGCACTCACCTTCTTCTCTCTGGTTATGATCAATAGACTTCTTTATCATCGATTCCTAATGTTCCAAATTCGGGAACGCGAAGGTGAACAGGTTGCAAGCGTAGTGTTTCCGTAGTGACTACTCATTGTATTTTAAAGTCTACATATACAACATCGTAGCATACGGCGCCTAAGCCGGACAATACAAAGGACACGATAACAAGGAAGAAAACTAAACGAGACAACGATGAGAGCAAGAGATAGAGCTATAAGGAGCACTACAAACAAGGAATACTAGCAGGGAAAACACTTGGAGACGAGAGCGATATACAGAGACAACAGAGGAAAGCATAGGTAAGAGTAGCGAGATGACGAGGAGTACAAAGCTATGAAAGACAAAAGGAATTCTAATATTGCAGGTAGGGCGAGCCGATGAAATAAGAAAAATCGTGGTCCGGCGTACTCCGCTCGTCGTATGAGTAGGCACTGTAGTCATCGTACAGAGACGGTTGACTGACATAGGACGATGATGTGTTAGTGTAAGTCTCCGCGGCGGAGGTGAAACTTCCGAAGGAGCCGGACATATCGTAGGCGGTGGCCGCAGACCCTACGAAGTGACTGTGAGCTGCATTGCCCTCCAAGGTGTAGTCACCGTAGGAGGTAAACGTAGAGGGCAATTGCTCGTGGTAAGTACGGGGGTCGTAGTTAACGTATGTGGGAGTCACAGGAGATGCCTGGGCCCACTCCCCCTGGACGCCGCCGTCTGGAATTTCTAGTTGAGGAAGGGACTCATAGGCATAGGAAAGGTGGCTGGGGGATGATTCTTCGTCGGCGACGAAGGACGTGGCATAAGAGGTAGAGTGGATATCATCGTTATACAAGTACTGCAAGCAAGTCACATTAGAATGTAAAGAACAGAGAGAAGGGATGCATCGACGTACTGAGATGGTCGTCTGAGAATACGACGGGAGGTTGGGATCAACCTCACCCCACGCTTCGACTCCGGCAGACTCCTCCCCCGCCGTTATGAAATCCGCAGGGGGAGTGTTAGTCAACGGAGAAGTCTCAAACTCGACGCACAAAGGAGCCTGTTTCGGAGCTCGCTTTTTGCTCGAGCGAGGCTTCCGAGCCTTCTTCTTTGGGGCGTCGCTCTCGGAGGTCGAAGACGAGCACTGGAAGGTCTCTGCGGTCAAAGGGTCATCGAAACGCGTGACCAGCTCCTGGACATGGGTCCGGTCATACTCCGCCATCAAGGCATCGAGCGCGAGACCCTTAGCTCCCCCACGAAGGAGCTCCGCTATTTTCATGGTGCGGGCGTCGTTTTTGGGAGAAATCTCCTTGACTCTACGCTTCGGAGTAGTCTTCTTCTTGGTGGAGGGGTTGAAGACATAGTCGGGATAAAGCCGCTTATGTTCGCGGCTCGCCGCCCTGGCCTTTTCTTCCCACTTTTCTTTCTCGTGTGGGGGAAGTTTACTCCAGTTGATGGAGGCGATTTGAGAGAGTATGCAGTGGTCGGATTCGACCCCGCGGGGAACGTGACCCTTCAGTACAAAGTCGGCCCGGTACAGAAGAAAAGAGTTGGGAGGACGTGGGATGCGTCCTTCGGCCTCCTTTTTGGACTTTTTTGAGGCCTTGGAAGTCAGCCCAGGATGAACAGAGGTGTCTTCTCCAGGGGCTGACTCCCTGGACGAGGGCAGCGAGGGATCAGGCTGGTACGAGTATGATTCGGGAGTTATTATCGTAGTAAAGTACAGGCCGTTGTCGTCAGACTCCTCGGAGGACAGCGACCATGTTATTTGAGAATCTGCAGAAAGGTACGATAAATTTTCGATCGCGACGTTTGGATTGCTATTGCTCTTACCGTGTGAGGCGCTCTGTCGGGGCCTCCTAGCAGTGCGATGGGGAGGCATTCGTGCGGCTCGAATCTAAGATGAGTTGAAAAATACTTGTTGGGGGGAAAGCAGAGAGGTATCCTAGGAGGAAAAGAGACCCCATTTCTACTTAAATGGTTGGGCTGGGCTGGGGCAAATTTCGAACTGGCCGTCTCGTGTTTTTTGATCAAGGTTCTCGATAAAGTGATTTTGACCTAAATCGGGAGTTGTGCCTTGCATCTTTCGGACCAAACTCTATTTTCCGGCACAATTTGCATTTCGATTCGAACCAACACGAGGCAGGCGACTTTGAACGACGAAGGCTGGCTGGAGTTCACTGCTTGATTAATAGCAGTGAGGATCTCTGCACTATTATTCAAGCATGCATTCACAACTTTTGCTCACCACCGACTTCTTGGTGGGCGTTTTCCAGTGTTAATCGCAGTACTCCAAGGGCGACCTGACTAGCCTGACCTGTTTCCCGAGTTCTGACGGACATCAACGGACATCTCTAGGACCTATACCTTTTGGATTTGCCGGCAACTTCCAGTGATCGACTGTGCACGCCGTGCCATGCCATAAGTTGGTACGACCCTGAACTTCTCGAAGGGTCTTCGAGGGACGTTTTGTGGTGCAGTCGGATTGCTAAAAAGCCCGGATCTTGGCCTCCATCGACCAGAAATTGGAAGGGAAATATATTTTCTAGGAATACTCCAAGAAAACAGAAGAACGGATTGCTCCGACCTCTTTTCCTTGTATTTTGCGGGAATTCCATCAGCGCAATGCTTTCTACACGTCTTCTTGGTCGGAGCCATGAGCGCTTATCTTCGGAAGAACAATCTATGCCCCTTCTCCATGGAAACGGCCTATACTGTCATATACTTCTGCCGAGACCAAGTCCACGGGACCGCGCCTAGTATGCGCCACATATACAGGCGGCGGTGGCTTCATAGCTCATCCTTGATATCACCCTTCTACGAACGAGCTGCAGTCTCCTTGCTAGTATGACTTTGCAGTCGCATTTAATCTTACCCCTTATCCCAAATTTATCCCCCGGCATTTCTCTTTCCAAATACTTCGTCGTCCCAGAAAGGAAGGGCTTATACTCATTGTAAGACCCGGGCTGTGCATACACCACATTCCTTGCAGTACGTTCTTTACATGTGTTCCTTGTCCATCTAACGAACCCTTTTTTCCCTTCTCTCACGGTCTACAGGAATTCTTCACCCAAGACTTCGATCGTCACAATTGAATTCTAATTTCTCCCTTTCGAGTCCTTGCTCCGCAATCAGATATCAGTCCTCGTGTGCTGATGGGCGTTCCGCTATTTTGTAAGATCTAATCGCAGTCTGCCGACTCGTCCCCCGGAACTCGCTCACCGGTTCGAACCTGTCGTACGTGGTGAGTCGTCTCCGGCCTGTTGGAAAACTGAACTTGAACAGCTCGGTTTCCCATCACCGATGTGAATCCCCGGTATCTGTCCGACCCACTAAATTTTCAACGTGTTCGTGCGGTTCGTGGCCAAGTCATGTTTCAGTCACGTTTGAACGTTTGAACGCGTTGAAAACACTGAAAATGACTATCCCGTCCTACATGCAATGGACAGTTGCTCCTCCGTCTATTATATACACCTCACCCGCTACGGCAGCACCCTACATTATTTGGCGGACCTTGTCATCGCTAAGAACAATTATGGTCGTTAATGCCACTAGTCTCCGTGGTCGTAGCCGTCAAGACTCTATACCACGACTGACGAGATGCCAAATTCCTCCTTACACACCAGCCCAGTATTGCTCAGAAAACTGCCGCTTCTCTAGTCTCTGGACGCCTCCCATCTGTCTTTGTCGGCAGCTTGGGTTTGAGCTCGAGGTGGCTGCGTCCTGGAGCATCGTAGCTCTCCAGGTAGCATGGTAGATTGTGTGAGTTACCGGCTGCGACTCAGATATGCTACTCACAGGATTCGACGATGAAACTCCCCGTAGCGGGGACGTTGGTACGTTCACGTCGTTATTTTGCAGTCGACGGGGTCGCCGAACACGCCTCTTCCTGCGTATAGGCCAGAGAGGAATTGTATACCATTCTACTACACCGTGCTATGCGAGTTCCGAAAACCTTGGTGTGTTGCCATCGTCGTCGCTCCACCACCTCCTCCTTGTCCTCGCCCACGAAGCCTCAATCAACTATCAGCATTTATTTTCATCAAAATTGCATCCGTGAACGTGGCGACGCGAATGTGGTTCGTCGGATTCAGATTCAGAAGAGGGTGTGGGGTTGATGGTGGTGTTTGTGGCCATAGTCTCGGTGAAGTTGATTTTGAAAGGGATAGCTCCGTTCAATGTCAGCTCTAATTCGGTGGTGTTGAAGGTGAGCTGTCCCGTGGTCCAGTGAAGAAGATGGCCTTCATTTGGTGTTTCTGTGGAACGTTCACTGACATGCATCTATCCACCTCCTGGTTCACAAGACGGTGGGCACATAATCGGAGAGCAAGGAGGCGGTAATGCGCCAGTCTCAACGCAGCATCACGATCCACATGTTAGGAACACTTTGGTAAAGGTATCATCCAGTATTCAAAGTTGTGTCCAAATGAACGCGACCAAGAACAGTTCGAGTCTCTTCGGCCAAGAGCCTACCACCGGTCCAATTTCGTGAGTCCAGAACCAAATTCAAGTGCTGTGAGTACAGGTGAGAGAGACTAATGCTCCAGGAATATTAAAAGCAAATCCTTCAACCTCAGACACAGTGTTCCGCCACATGTACACATGGGGACCGGCGCCACACTCCTCGGCACATCAAATGATCTGAGTATGAACTGCCCCATATCCGTGATCACGGAAGAACTTCCAGTGATCGTATAGGAATCGCAGCGTTAGGCAGTCAGTTGAAGATCGCTGTATTATCACTCATACCACAACAAAGCAGTACGGAGACAGAGGATTCCAGTGACGAAGAGTGCGTGCTGGTTCAATCATCTATCCCTGAAGTCGCGGTGGAGGACCCGTGGAGGATTAACATCATTGGTGCCGACTCGGACGGCCGTGAAATGCTCAGGGATTAGTGACGGGATTATCATGACCTTCCCGAAGGTCGCTCGTTCTTTCTCGTTCCGTACTACCGCCTGACGTATTATGTGGAGAAGAGTAACGTTGTTATCCGCAGCTGGCGGAAAGGAGATATTTATGAGAGTGGGAGGTGAGTACTTTTATCGGCTAGTTCCGAATCAAATCATCTACTACTTATTCCTGAGTTGGAGGCGGCACTCGTGGAGGATTGATGCCGACGGCCGTGAAATGCGCGACTGGGTATCATGACATTCCCGAAGGTCGCTCGATCTGTACCGCCTGACGTACTATGTGGAGAGCAGTAATGTTGTTATCCGTAGCTAGCAGGAAGAAGT
>RZIO01000013.1:173313-195254 GCA_004338095.1 Gloeostereum incarnatum
CTGCTGAGGAAACGCACCATCACCACATCCACTCTCCGACCGCCCCTTCTTTCAGCATTTACACGAAGAGGGGAGGTTTGACTGCGGGGACGCCTGGTGTGACGGGGGCGGTGAGACCACATACACGCGCGGGAGGAGAATCTCCTCCTCTCATCTCTCCCACACGCACTTCCACATCCACACTCAAAGACCGCCCGCATACCCGTGCTGGGGACGGAGACAACGGTGATGGCACAGCTACCCGGCCGTTCATCGCAGACAGGGGGACCAAGTGGACGGGGGAGTGGAATCAGAGGGATATGCAGGAGGTCATCGTCAAGCTGAGAAGTCTCCGATGACGATAAGCCGGCGGGATGTTTTCTTTGTGTGTACATTATTACCTATCTATACGTGTGTTTCTCTCTCTGTCTCTCTCTCGCTCACTCACTTACTCGCTTGATGCGCCTACCTTACCACATGTCTTTTGCTGTAACATTGGCCTACGATACTGTAGCTTTATTCCCCATTCCGGATCCCGCCTCAGCGGCGTAGTACTAAAACACGTGACTTTTCTCATTGACGGCGTTGAAATTGAATGAATTGAACTTGAATTGAACGTCGACTCTTCCACTGGCACTGTATTCCTTTCTTACTCTATCGCCGACCGATGAAACTCTTCCATTGCATGCAGTCTCTGATGTGGAAGCATATATATGTATATCATCCCGCCGATTCAAAACTTGGGGCTAGGGAACTTTCAACTTGCGGCCACGTCAATGCTGGCGTAATCTCCCCTATTTATAACTCGGTCGTACTACCCGGGCGTCGTCCTTGTCTATGAGATTCAACGCGAGCAAGCGGTATACACAAGGATTGCGCAGGACAGGAGGAAGCAAGCTTGGAGACACCTTTGTACGTTCAACACCGGCGGAGCAGGTGGTATCGTGACCGACGGGACAATCGAAAGATGGGTCTGGATTACCCAGTATCTATATTTAAGGCGATGATCATATCCTGAGTGACGCTCATTGAATGGAGCCGTGCTATGTGGACCGCCGGCATCACCGTTCTCGTGCTTGGGCGCTCTGGAATATAAAACGGCAGTCAAACAATGGATGAATTCTCTCCCATCCTGCTGGCCGGGCCTTTGTCTGCTGGACAGAAATAATGAAACTACTAGCGTCTGTCGCGTTCTTGTGTATGCTACTTCCCGCTCGTGGGCTTCCTTTGCTTCGAGAGCGTGAGGAAGGTGAGTTAGTGAATCTGAAATAAAAACAGTAGCTGTAGCTGATGACGTGTTTTCTTGAAGCTCTTGCGTCCTCTACCGAGATTACGCCAGCATCTCAAACTTCAGAACTGCAAACTGGGTGCGCGATGAGCTTAATAATTGCTCTTGTGGCAGCTAGCCAACCCGTTTCCTTGACAGATCGTCTTCCGACCCTGGAGGAACGACTCCTCCAAGTACGTCATTAACTTCAACCGCCAGTCCTGGAAACTCTTCCGACGTCTTGGATATTTCTCAAATTTCGGCACAGACAACTACGAGTCCGGAAACTTCACCCACTCCCACTTCCACTGATGACCCTTCCTCTATTACCACGACAACTACTATATCCCTGGGCGACAGTTTAGAGAATAAATTTGCGCAGGTCGAGATTCTCCTCTTCGGACGCTACAACGCCTCTCTCCATCCCGTCTTAGATGCCTCCAAGAACGAGACACACGCGCACAATTTGAATTGCACCGTTGACCAGGTCGATAGAGCCCAGCTTTCAGACAGTAGCAAACGTATTCTCGTGGGGCAGACCCAGTGTACGACGTTTCCCCCGGCGGAGAGTTTCAGAGTCAGAGCTTTTGACTCGATTTTATACAGTAAGTACAACATGCCCGTTGTCTGTGAATCTAATCTGACGAATGTAGGGCAAAACTGCTTAATGTACTCGTATGATCAGCCGGGTTGTAAAGGCACGATGATAAGCTCGTTAGGTCCGTTGACAATGCGGCCTTTCACAACCACCGGCTGCATCGGTACGACAAATCCCAACACGGGGTTGGCGACGATGTATATAAGGAGTGCGATCTTAGACTGTGATTGGAACACGACGACGTCCAGCATCAACAGCACCCGGACGACCAATTCCTCCACGGCGACGACGGAGACGGGGGAACAATAGTGATGGCGGAGATGTTCACATGTGTGTAGGCAAGATCAACTGATGACTCTTTGTTGAGAGCTGACGGCAAGTTGAGCTACAATGGGGCGTCGGTCCCCTGCCGCAACACGATTGCGTGAGCGAGACCGAGTTTTGTCCTGCCATTTATTGAGCGTTTGGTCCCGTTCGCGGCACCTCAAGTCCCGCAACATCTTGACGATACCAGATGTTGCGGTATCGCATCGCTGCCTCTTTCCTCTCGTCTTCGGAGATCTTGTAAATCTGACTATTCAATACATGTAAAGTTCACCATGCAATCCACGCCCTTCTTTCGTCGTGAACGAGAATGAAATTCCTCCCCTTCAACGGGCCACTGGACAGCCCCTCCTGTATCTACCTTTCAACGCTACCGAGTCGGAGATGATAGGAAACAAAAGTTTCCCTTTTACTTATGTAACTCTGCAAGGACCACAAATTCCTCAGATGCCACCACCACCAGACCTTTTTCTGAACCCGATTTTGACGAAACATCCTTCGTCAATTTCCCGTTCAGTCAATGAAGTTCGTACAAAACGTCGGCGTGAACGTCTCTGCTACTGGGAGCATCCCAGTCATCATCGACGCCTTACTAGCAGGTTATCTCGCGCGGGTGAGCCTTATGCAGGCTACGACGGTCCACGGAGCAGCCACCACGAACTCAAAGTCAAAGATACCCTACCCGAGGAACAAAGACCGACCTTTTCCGTGTAGAGACATAACTCTTGAGGCATCCAGAAACTATAGAATTGTTAAGACTAGAGAACTGCTAGGTTGATGTGTAAAGAGTTATGTTGGTTCTAATGAGCCGTGGTCTTTAATGAGCCGTGGTATTCCTCGGAATCGACGATCATGCCAACTTCCTGAACGACATCGAAGGCGACGGAGTCAGCCGCAACTGTGCAGGGACGGCGGAAGGTCCACCGGCTCTCCTAGAGTCGGGGCGTTGTCGTGGTGGGAAGATAGGAACAACAGAAAAGAGTAATGTTGTCAGAGTTGTTCTCAACAGGTGAAACCTGCCTGGGGCATGAATTAACGCGAACACAACGGAAATTCAGTAGGTCGTACATGTGCAAGGCCCAAAATTGGCGATGTGAAAACGTAGAACTATGCCGCTTCTCTGCAGATGGGAGAGATGTTCAAACTGATGAGCGGATCGCATAACGGGTCTGGGGGGCGATTCGGCAGACTGCGATTAGATCTCACAAAATAGCGGAACGCCCATCAGCACACGAGGACTGATATCTAATTGCGGAGCAAGGACTCGAAAGGGAGAAATTAGAATTCAATTGTGACGATCGAAGTCTTGGGTGAAGAATTCCTGTAGACCGTGAGAGAAGGGAAAAAAAGGGTTCGTTAGATGGACAAGGAACACATGTAAAGAACGTACTGCAAGGAATGTGGTGTGTGCACAGCCCGGGTCTTACAATGAGTATAAGCCCTTCCTTTCTGGGACGACGAAGTATTTGGAAAGATAAATGCCGGGGGATAAATTTGGGATAAGGGGTAAGATTAAATGCCACTGGAAAGTCATACTAGCAAGGAGACTGCAGCTCGTTCGTAGAAGGGTGATATCAAGAATGAGCTATGAAGCCACCGCCGCCTGTATATGTGGCGCATACTAGGCGCGGTCCCGTGGACTTGGTCTCGGCAGAAGTATATGACAGTATAGGCCGTTTCCATGGAGAAGGGGCATAGATTGTTCTCCCGAAGATAAGGCTCCGAGCAGGAAGACGTGAAGAAAGCATTGCGCTGATGGAATTCACAAAATACAAGGAAAAGAGGTCAGAGAAATCCGTTCTTCTTTTTTCTTGGAGTATTCCAAAAAAAATATTTCCCTCCCAATTTCTGGTCGATGGAGGCCAAGATCCGGGCTCCTCAGCAATCCGACTGCACCAGGGAATCACCCGTGAAGACCCTTCGAGAAGTTCAGGGTCGTACCTACTTATGGCATGACATGCAAAGTCGATCTCTGGAAGTTGCCGGCAAATCCAAAAGGTATAGCTTCTTGCGAGAGATGTCCGTTGATGTCCGTCAGGAAACAGGCTAGTCTGGTCCTTGTCCTTGGAGTCCTGCGATTTAACACTGGAAAGCGCCCACCAAGAAGTCGATGGTGAGCAGAAGTTGTGAATGCATGCTTGAATAATAGTGCAGAGATCCTCATTGCTATTAATCAAGCAGTGAACTCCAGCCAGCCTTCGTCGTTCAAAGTCGCCTGCCTCGTGTTGGTTCGAATCGAAATACAAATTATGCCGGAAAATAGAGTTTGGTCCGAGAGATGCAAGGCACAACTCCCGATTTAGGTCAAAATCACTTTATCGAGAACCTTGAGCAAAAACCTCTTCGAAATTTGCCCCAGCCCAGCCCAACTATTTAAGTAGAAATGGGGTCTCTTTTCCTCCTAGGATACCTCTCTGCTTTCCCTCCAACAAGTCTTTTTCAACTCATCTTAGATTCGAGCCGCACGAATGCCTCCCCATCGCACTGCTAGGAGGCCCCGACAGAGCGCCTCACACGGTAAGAGCAATAGCAATCCAAACGTCGCGATCGAAAATTTATCGTACTTTTCTGCAGGTTATCCAATAACATGGTCGCTGTCCTCCGAGGAGTCTGACGACAACGGCCTGTACATTACTTCAATAACAACTCCCGAATCATACTCGTACCAGCCTGATCCTTCGCCTCCCTCTTCCAGGGAGTCATCCCCTGCAGATCACGCCTCCGTTCATCCTGTGCCGACTTCCAAGGCATCACAAAAGTCTAAAAAGGAGGCCGATGGACGCGTCCGACGTCCTGCGAACTCCTTCCTCTTGTACCGCGCTCATTTTGTGACGGTTGGTACCATTCCCCCCGGGGTCAAATCCGACCACCGCACAATCTCCAAAATCGTCTCCATCAACTGGAGGAAACTTCCCCCACACGAGAAAGGAAATTGGGAAGAAAAGGCCAGGGCGGCGAGCCGCGAACATAAGCGGCTTTATCCCGACTATGTCTTCAACCCCTCCACCAAGAAGAAGACTACTCCGAAGCGTAGAGTCAAGGAGATTTCTCCCAAAAACAACGACCGCACCATGAAAATAGCGGAGCTCCTTCGTGGGGGAGCTAAGGGTCCCGCGCTCGATGCCTTGATGGCGGAGTATGACCGGACCCATGTCCAGGAGCTGGTCACGCGTTTCGATGACCCTTTGACTGCAGAGACCTTCCAGTGCTCGTCTTCGACCTCCGAGAGCGACGCCCCAAAGAAGAAGGCCCGGAAGCCTCGCTCGAGCAAAAAGCGAGCTCCGAAACAGGCTCCTTCGCGCGTCGAGTTTGAGACTTCTCCGTTGACTGACACTCCCCCTGCAGATTTCATAGCGGCGGGGGAGGAGTCTGCCGGAGTCGAAGCGTGGGGTGAGGTTGATCCCAACCTCCCGTCGTATTCTCAGACGACCATCTCAGTACGTCGATGCATTCTTTCTCTCTATTCTTTACATTCTAATGTGATTTGGCAGTACTTTTCCAGTGATGTGTCGTTCGTCGCCAACGAAGAATTACCTTCCAGCCAGCTCTCCTATGAGTCCCTTCCTCAACTAGAAATTCCAAATGGCGGCCTCCAGGAGGAGTGGGCCCAGTCATCTCCTGTGACTCCCACATACTTTTACTCCGACCTCGATGCATATCATGAGCAATTTTACTCTACCCTCAATTCCTATGATGAATCAACCTTGAGCTTGAGCAGCAACGCAGCTTACAGTCATGTCGTGGGGTCTACGCCCACCGCGTACGACACGTCCAGCTCCTTCGGAAGTTTCACCTCCTCCACCGCGGAGACTTACACCGACGTGCCATCATCCTATGTCGGAGGACTCGGTGTCGGTCAATCGTCTCTGTACGCAGAGGAGTACGGCGCCTACTCGTACGAAGACCACAGCGTGAACCACGAATTGTCCCGTATCATGGGCTCGCTCTACCTGCAATATTAGAATTCCTTTTGTCTTTCATAGCTTTGTACTCCTCGTCATCTCGCTACTCTTACCTATGCTTTCCTCTGTTGTCTCTGTATGTCGCTCTAGTCTCCAAGTGTTTTCCCTGCTAGTATTCCTTGTTTTGTAGTGCTCCTTATAGCTCTATCTCTTGCTCTCATCGTTGTCTCGTTTAGTTTTCTTCCTTGTTATCGTGTCCTTTGTATTGTCCGGCTTAGGCGCCGTATGCTACGATGTTGTATATGTAGACTCAACAAATACAATGAGTAGTCACTACGGAAACACTACGCTTGCAACCTGTTCACCTTCGCGTTCCCGAATTTGGAACATTAGGAATCGATGATAAAGAAGTCTATTGATCATAACCAGAGAGAAGAAGATGAGTGCGACAGAACTGATGAACGATCAAACATCATCAGGGGGCACCAGAACATCCATCGAGTAGCTCTGCTCCTCAAACCGCTCGTATCCATTGCACCTCATGCACTGCACCCAGTTATTAACATGCACCTCCTCGACGTGCCCTCTAAGTTCCCGCTTGTCGATCTTGTTCTTGTGAAAGAATTCGCAGCCTTTCCAGCGGCAATGCGTCTTCCCCGAGTCGTTGGCCCTGAAAGGAGCGACGTGGGAACGGGCATCACACATTAGGCGGTAGCATGGCGCTCCGTGTTCGTTGACCCAAAGACATCTTCGGTAGGGATGTCGAAGAGGAGGGCGGTCTGGGTGGGGACAGCCACGTCCGTAGGGGTCCTGGAAATACGTGGGTGTTGGCGGAGGCGCAGACATAACATTCCTGTTCGTCAACGGCAAGGCCCCTGCTTGTCGAGAAAATGGAATACCCCGAACCCAGACTATAACAGGTTGCATAGCAGCGCCGCCCGGGGGTAGAGGTACGGTGGCATTGCCGGTTTCACTGCGAAAGATTCTGTCGTTCATTGGGTTTCTTCCCATGTCGGTAGTTCCTCTGGGGTCCGACTCGACATCGTCGGAAGAGTCCCATTCGGATTCAGAGTCCGTGTCAGTTATCGAAAGCGGCGGAGAAGAGCCTGCAGGCACTCTGATTGTCGTCAGTTATGAGGAAGCTTCAAAAGAGACATAGAATTGGCGCGTACTGGCGGTTTATTCCTGGCATATTGAACGGTGCACGCATTTGCAGTGATTCGACGGTCGACTGTGGTTGAGCAAGACAAGCATGAGAATAGTCGGTTTATATAGGAATGGGAGGCCATTGTCGGACAAAGGACCAGCGATGAGCCAGATTTGGTAGATTTCGTTGCCACGAGAGTGGCATAGCATCGTACAGTTGGAACAATTGAAGGAAGCTAGCACTTACTCGTTTCGACCCGTCGAAAGTTTGAATGCAACGGATGATGCGTGACGTCGACGTCATTGAATGTGGTTGAATTCTAGCGACGGCAAATTGACGCCCCAGCGCCCCATAGATGAGTGTCGTCCTAATCAATGGACCAAGAAACAGGGTTGACATGTTCCTAAGGATTCTGTGACAGCAGTTAATCAACTTCCCGTTCACGATACATCCGGCATAAGTAGTTGTGAGGGAAGCGTAAGTGCTCATTGAGCTTTTAGTGTGATCTACGAACCCTATGCGCCGCGTTTAATTTGTTCCTGTATGTGCCCTTTGAAATCAGCATCCATGCTGGATGAACTAACAGGCGCCGTTCGCCCATTGCTGTCGGTGATGGGGATCTGCAATACTCCATCCTGTGACCTTTCACTATACGCCGCTGGCATACTCGGAGGCTGGTCGATGACAGAGCACGACATGCCAGGCTTGCAGAACGGCTTGTGGTTCTTCCAGTCCGCCTTCTGGCACGTGGTGCTACAGTACGAAGGTTTCTTGTGCACATCGCACTTGCCCGCACCTATAGTATGGACATGAGTATAAGTAGATGGAGATACGCTGAAAACTTATGACTCACAGCGTCGAAGCATCTTCCCCTGACTAGCCTGAATCCCACATCCAACAGCGGCACACTGATACCGACTCGGATCTTTGAGCCTCTTTTTCTCAGCCTTCGCCCCTCTTTCATTAGCCCGCTTGTGCATCTCTTCAATAGCCTTGATCGCCGCGCGATAGAAGTAGTTGATCTCCAGGGCCCGGTTCAAGTGAGGTCCGACTACCCTCGACAGGAAAAAGAGGACGTCCGGAGACGCGTGGCCGGGCGGCGAGATGCTCTTCCCTAGCTCGATAGCCCTGTTGGCATGATGACACGCCGAGAAGAGATATCGACTCGGGAGGCTAACGTCCCTTGTGTTGCTATGCCAGTCCGCAAGGATGGTGTGCGCAGTTGATTTCAGGCCGTCAGCAGCACGGGGGGCGGTCGTCGTAGCTTTAATCAGGTACTTGCGGGCCAGGCCTCAGTTCGGAGTGCATCTGAGACCGTAATAAAGTCTGTAGAGGGCCATCAGGCACGGTTGAAGACCGTAAAGGAGAATGTTACCACATAGCGTAGTCCAAGATGGACTCCGGAATCCCTTCGTCAGCCTCCTTCTTGATCACTCGCTCAGGCTTCTCGTCCAAGAGCTTCTGGACAATGGCCACCTGACGAATCATCTGGGAAGAAAGCTCGCGAGGGTCTGCGCTCGGAGGAATAACCGGCGGACGAGAGTTATACAAACGGTTAGTATATGACCAGACGACCTGAATCTCTTGGTCGTCGTCCTTGACGTCAGAGCACCGTTGAGCCTCGACTACTCCAGATGATGGAATCTGGGGTGGAAATGACCGCAATCGCGAGCTCTGGGAGACCAGTTACCTTCTTCAGGTTCTGGAAGAGATTACGGAAGCTCTCCCCAGCAGTCTTGATAACAGAGGACGTAGATATGCCGACATTGCACAAATCCGCAGTGACGCTCCATTCTTTCAGCTGCTTCCCGACAGCCTTTGCGAGGTCAGGATCTTCAGTCATCAACTTCCAAGGAGCATAGGGGCTAGGAATATTCTGGTCCCACTGTTTGCTCATTCCCATATTCGAGACAAACGCATGAACAACAGCCTTCGCCACTTCTTCAGCAGCCTCCTCGGCCGTCTCTGGGAAGAAGGAGGTCCCATCTTTGGTCTTTGAGTCTCCGCCTACAGGCAAGAGTTCCATGTGCGCGTAAGTACTTGCTGGTTGGACGAAGAAGGCAATATGGCGGGGTAAGGGTTCCAGATGGATGTATCGCACATCAAAATGCCAGTGATTGGGCACCATACCAGACGGTGCGAGGCGATTGCGAGGAAGTGCATTGAATTCTTTGACAGATGGTCCGAGGATCATGATGGCAAGAGGAAGGCTCGAGCAAATAAGTGTCAATGCATCATTGTATTCTACTATGACTCACACAAGAGTTCAGATAATGTGGCGTCCGTTAAGGAACTTCACCGTTGTCAAATGAACGAAGGACTTCTTACTACATATCATACATCAAATGTGTAGATAGCTGGCTCCGAATTTGGAACCGGTAAACATCCGTGAAAGGTACACTAGAAGTCTGGCATGACGATCGTCATCCCTTTAGATCTACAATGCTCAACGCGTCTGCCGATATCAGGATCGCTGATATCCAAAGCTGGGTCAAGATGGACATTCACTAATGCCGAAACCATCTCTCCAGCAACATCCACCCTGGCGAGGAGACGCGACTCCAACATTGTCAGAACTAAGGCATCATCCCATCGATCTGAATCTCCAAGTGTGCTGATTTTGAACGTCTTCAGGCGGGGAAGAATTGTAGGGGAATCAGGACGAGATCTCATCGCGGAGATCATATCCATGAATTCACGTACGTTGGTATCCGTGATTCCAAGCGAACCGACTGTGAAGATTTCTAACGAGGGAGTTGCGCGCCACAGTGGGGAGAGATCAGGCGGTGAGCCGAATAAGAACGTTAGGTGAAGCTCTTTCACCAGGCAATGAGAACGATGAAGTAAAGATGGGATGATGGTGTAACTATGGGAAAATGTACACATCCGTAGAGTCTCTAGAGCGGGAAGTAGCACACCTTCCATGAATTGGAGACTGCCCCCATCGTGCACGTAGACTGATACATCGAGTGTCCGCACGCATGGAAGGACCACTGGTGGATGACTGGAGGCTGCGTACTCCGTGTCCAGGGTTGGAAGAACGCTCCACCTGTTAATATTTACAAGCTGACGTAGTAGGGACATCTGTCCGGGATCATCGCGGCCGTCAGAGCCGTATTCGAAAGTAGATATTTGAGCCCAAGGAAGTGGGTAATTACGAACGACATCTATGAGCCTGACCATATGGACGGCATGAAGGCTAGGCGCAAGCCGAAAGGTTTCGCAGGGCAAAGAACCCCTGTGTGACCGATCTAGCCTCAAGGAGAGCCCTTGAAGGAGGGGGAGCTTTCCGTGGATGGCAGCAAGGCGGTGAAAGCTTGAATTGAACCGAATGATAGCGTACTCCCAACGATGAGAGACTGCGAGGAGAGCTTGGAGGAGGACGGTAAAATGAGCATGTTGGACGGTCTCTGAATCCTCCGGGTGGTTGTTAACCACCCACACGAACAAAGGACTTGATCTCGCTCGTTCAAGCTGTAGACCTAGTAAAAGGAGTCTCCCAAACTCAGCGCCCGCTTTCGGCGTCTTTATCGCATCGAGTGAAAGAGAGACGCTTGACCAGAGCTTGGGAAAACATGTCGCTACCGCCCTCCAGCGGCTGCAGACTTGGCCCAAGGTCCAAGGCGGCTGCTTCACGTCAAGCGAGCTGAAAAAGTCTCCGTCTGGTCTCTTTATCTCTTCATCATTCCGGGGGATGTAGAGCGAGGTGCACGCCAGGAATATCTCGCAAAGAAGCTCGGTAGAAAGGCGCCAAATTGGATGCAAAATGGTTTCGCGTTCAGCGACCTGTTCCTCGAATTTCATTTGTTCTTCCATGAGGTTATGAAGATATGTACGTGTAATTTCGATCTCCTGCTTCAGTTGCATCAGACGGCTGTTTTCTTGCTGCTCACGGGTACGCAAGTACACAGACTCCTCAGACGGAGCGACGTGTCGGGTAAGCAGCTCTTCAGGCCGAGAAGATGGTAGCGTCAATTCATCAAATCTAGAAGAGAACAGAGGAGCGCATGTGCATGTCGGACAGGTACTGTGATGGGGAGATGTCGACATTGAGAATGGCACTGGACATGCAAACGGAAAGATAAACGTTGTTGATTAGCCCTTCACATTTAAAGCGGAGTCCCAAATACGGGCCGAGTTGGCCGAGCGCTAAAAACGCCACATTCGAATCTCAGCGTCTTTGGTATCTCATTTACGATATGCAAACTGCTGCTGTTTAAATATACTTGGACACATATAGCTACAATACTTGTACCATTCCAGAGGCAGTCTTATCAATTTTCAGTGATTTTGATGACGATCTTCCAAACGTGCGCTTGCGATTCCAAGTGAGCGTAGGCCTGGACAGTGTCTTTGAACGCAAACACCTTCTCGATCACAGGTTGAGTCACTTCAGGGCTCGCCACTAGCAGTCGATTCATATCCTGGAACCTGATATAACGCCTGAGGATTGCGGCATATCTCACGGATCCAACGACTTACTGAGCGACAGAACCGATTTGAATTCCTCGGAAAGTGACGGCCTTGCGAATCACGGAGAGAATAACATCCGTGGGCCCAATCCCAGCGACCATAGATTGTTCTCCCGATAAGCGCTCAAGGCTCCGAGCAAGAAGACGTGAAGAAAGCATTGCACTGATGGAATTCCCGCAAAATACAAGGAAAAGGCGTCGGGGCAATCTCTTCTTTTTTCTTGGAGTATTCCAAGAAAAATATTTCCTTTCCAATTTCCGGTTGATGGAGGCCAAGATCCGCGCTTTTTAGCAGTCCGACTGCACCACAAAATGTCCCTCGAAGACCCTTCGAGAAGTTCAGGGTCGTACCTACTTATGGCATGGCACGGCGTGCACAGTCGATCACTGGAAGTTGCCGGCAAATCCAAAAGGTATAGGTCCTAGAGATGTCCGTTGATGTCCGTCAGAACTCGGCCAAACAGGTCAGGCTAGTCAGGTCGCCCTTGGAGTACTGCGATTAACACTGGAAAACTCCCACCAAGAAGTCGGTGGTGAGCAAAAGTTGTGAATGCATGCTTGAATAATAGTGCAGAGATCCTCACTGCTGTTAATCAAGCAGTGAACTCCAGCCAGCCTTCGTCGTTCAAAGTCGCCTGCCTCGTGTTAGTTCGAATCGAAATACAAATTGTGCCGGAAAATAGAGTTTGGTCCGAAAGATGCAAGGCACAACTCCCGACTTAGGTCAAAATCACTTTATCGAGAACCTTGATAAAAAACCTGTTCGAAATTTGCTCCAGCCCAGCCCAACTATTTAAGCAGAAATGGGGTCTCTTTTCCTCCTAGGATACCCCTCTGCTTTCCCCCCAACAAGTATTTTTCAGCTCGTCTTAGATTCGAGCCACACGAATGCCTCCCCATCGCACTGCTAGGAGGCCCCGACAGAGCGCCTTACATGGTAAGAGCAATAGCAATCCAAACGTCGCGATCGAAAATTTATCGTACCTTTCTGCAGATTCTCAAATAACATGGTCGCTGTCCTCCGAGGAGTCTGACGACAACGGCCTGTACTTTACTACGATAATAACTCCCGAATCATACTCGTACCAGCCTGATCCCTCGCTGCTCTCGTCCAGGGAGTCAGCCCCTGGAGAAGACACCTCTGTTCATCCTGGGCTGACTTCCAAGGCCTCAAAAAAGTCTAAAAAGGAGGCCGAAGGACGCATCCCACGTCCTCCCAACTCTTTCCTTCTGTACCGGGCCGACTTTGTACTGAAGGGTCACGTTCCCCGCGGGGTCGAATCCGACCACTGCATACTCTCTCAAATTGCCTCCATCAACTGGAGTAAACTTCCCCCACACGAGAAAGAAAAGTGGGAAGAAAAGGCCAGGGCGGCGAGCCGCGAACATAGGCGGCTTTATCCCGACTATGTCTTCAACCCCTCCACCAAGAAGAAGACTACTCCGAAGCGTAGAGTCAAGGAGATTTCTCCCAAAAACAACGACCGCACCATGAAAATAGCGGAGCTCCTTCGTGGGGGAGCTAAGGGTCTCGCGCTCGATGCCTTGATGGCGGAGTATGACCGGACCCATGTCCAAGAGCTGGTCACGCGTTTCGATGACCCTTTGACTGCAGAGACCTTCCAGTGCTCGTCTTCGACCTCCGAGAGCGACGCCCCAAAGAAGAAGGCTCGGAAGCCTCGCTCGAGCAAAAAGCGAGCTCCGAAACAAGCTCCTTCGCGCGTCGAGTTTGAGACTTCTCCGTTGACTGACACTCACCCTGCAGATTTCATAGCGGCGGGGGAGGAGTCTGCCGGAGTCGAAGCGTGGGGTGAGGTTGATCCCAACCTCCCGTCGTATTCTCAGACGACCATCTCAGTACGTCGATGCATCCCTTCTCTCTGTTCTTTGCATTCTAATGTGATTTGGCAGTACTTTTCCAGTGATGTGTCGTTCGTCGCCAACGAAGAATTACCTTCCAGCCAGCTCTCCTATGAGTCCCTTCCTCAACTAGAAATTCCAGACGGCGGCGTCCAGGGGGAGTGGGCCCAGGCATCTCCTGTGACTCCCACACACGTTAACTACGACCCCCGTACTTACCACGAGCAATTTCCCTCTACGTTTACCTCCTACGGTGACTACACCTTGGAGAGCAATGCAGCCCACAGTCACTTCGTGGGGTCTACGGCCACCGGCTACGATACGTCCAGCTCCTTCGGAAGTTTCACCTCCACCGCGGAGACTTACACTAACGCATCATCGTCCTATGTCAGTCAACTGTCTCTTTACGATGACTACAGTGCCTACTCGTACGACGAGCAGAGCGCGCCGGACCACGATTTTTCCCATTTCATCGGCTCGCCCTACCTGCAATATTAGAATTCCTGTTGTTTTCATAGCTTTGTACTCCTCGTCATCTCGCTACTCCTACCTATGCTTTTCCCTGCTAGTATTCCTTGTTTTGTAGTGCTCCTTATAGCTCTATCTCTTGCTCTCATCGTTGTCTCGTTTAGTTTTCTTCCTTGTTATCGTGTCCTTTGTATTGTCCGGCTTAGGCGCCGTATGCTACGATGTTGTATATGTAGACTCAACAAATACAATGAGTAGTCACTACGGAAACACTACGCTTGCAACCTGTTCACCTTCGCGTTCCCGAATTTGGAACATTAGGAATCGATGATAAAGAAGTCTATTGATCATAACCAGAGAGAAGAAGGTGAGTGCGAAAGAACTGATGAACGATCAAACATCATCAGGGGGCACCAGAACATCCATCGAGTAGCTCTGCTCCTCAAACCGCTCGTATCCATTGCACCTCATGCACTGCACCCAGTTATTAACATGCACCTCCTCGACGTGCCCTCTAAGTTCCCGCTTGTCGATCTTGTTCTTGTGAAAGAATTCGCAGCCTTTCCAGCGGCAATGCGTCTTCCCCGAGTCGTTGGCCCTGAAAGGAGCGACGTGGGAACGGGCATCACACATTAGGCGATAGCATGGCGCTCCGTGTTCGTTGACCCAAAGACATCTTCGGTAGGGATGTCGAAGAGGAGGGCGGTCTGGGTGGGGACAGCCACGTCCGTAGGGGTCCTGGAAATACGTGGGTGTTGGCGGAGGCGCAGACATAACATTCCTGTTCGTCAACGGCAAGGCCCCTGCTTGTCGAGAAAATGGAATACCCCGAACCCAGACTATAACAGGTTGCATAGCAGCGCCGCCCGGGGGTAGAGGTACGGTGGCATTGCCGGTTTCACTGCGAAAGATTCTGTCGTTCACTGGGTTTCTTCCCATGTCGGTAGTTCCTCTGGGGTCCGACTCGACATCGTCGGAAGAGTCCCATTCGGATTCAGAGTCCGTGTCAGTTATCGAAAGCGGCGGAGAAGAGCCTGCAGGCACTCTGATTGTCGTCAGTTATGAGGAAGCTTCAAAAGAGACATAGAATTGGCGCGTACTGGCGGTTTATTCCTGGCATATTGAACGGTGCACGCATTTGCAGTGATTCGACGGGTCGACTGTGGTTGAGCAAGACAAGCATGAGAATAGTCGGTTTATATAGGAATGGGAGGCCATTGTCGGACAAAGGACCAGCGATGAGCCAGATTTGGTAGATTTCGTTGCCACGAGAGTGGCATAGCATCGTACAGTTGTAACAATTGAAGGCAGCTAGCACTTACTCGTTTCGACTCGTCGAAAGTTTGAACGCAACGGATGATGCGTGACGCCACCACTGACTGTGGCAGACCACGCGACATGAACGCCCATTACCAGAAAGATCAACGCCGTCAGTGGTGTCCAAAGGAATAGACCAACATGCTCGTGGAAAACTATCAGGAAAAATAGTGTTCAGCGAACTAAATGTACGAATCTTACGAATTCGCTCATGTGCGTGCCATTGAATTTCCTTCAAGAAATCAGTGCCTATGGTGAACGAACTGACAAGCGTCGTTCCATGACTGTCAGTGATGGGGATCTGCAGTACTCCATCCTGTGACCCCTCACTATACGTCGCTGGCATACTGGACGATGACGCGCGGCGATCTTTGAGCCTCTTCGTCTCAGCCTTCGTCCCTCTTTCATTAGCCCAATAGCCTTGATCGCTGTGCGATAGAAGTAGGGATCTCAAGGGCCCGATTCAAATGAGGTCCGACGTCCCTCAGTAGGAAGAAGAGAACATCCGGAGACGCGTGTTTGGGTGGTGAGATAGTCTTCCCCATCTCAATAGCCGCGAAACTGACGTGCGTTGTATTGCTGTGCCAGCCCGCAAGGGTGCTGTGCGCACTGTACTTGAGGCCGTCAACAGCGCATGGGGCGAACATAGCCTTGATCAGGTACTTAGAGCTAGGCTTCTGCTCGGAGTGCATCTGAGACCGTAATAAAGCCTGTAGAGGGGCATCAGGCAAGGCTCAAGACTGTAAAGGAGAATGTTACCTCATGGCGTAGTCCAAGGATGGACTCTGGAATCCCTTCGTCAGCCTCCTTCTTGATCACCCACTCAGGCTTCTCATCCAAGAGCTTCTGAACGGCCACCTGACGCATCATCTGGGAAGAAAGCTCGCGAGGGTCTGGGCTCGGAAGAGTAACTGGTGAACGAGAGTTATACAAACGGTTGGTATATGACCAGACGACCTGAATCTCTTGGTCGACGTACTTGAAATCAGGAAACTTTGAACCTCGACTCCAGATGATGGAATCGCGAGTTCTGGGAGACCGGTTACCTTCTTCAGGTTCTGGAAGAGACTGCGAAAGCTCTCCCCCGCAGTCTGATAACAGAGGACGTGGATATGCCGATATTGCACAGATCCACAGTTGCGTCCCAGTCCTTCAGCTGCTTCCCGACAGCCTTTGCG
This sequence comes from Gloeostereum incarnatum, assembly GCA_004338095.1. Classification (NCBI taxonomy): domain Eukaryota; kingdom Fungi; phylum Basidiomycota; class Agaricomycetes; order Agaricales; family Cyphellaceae; genus Gloeostereum; species Gloeostereum incarnatum. Next base: position 189,826 of record RZIO01000013.1, read on the forward strand.
AGGTCAGGATCTTCAGTCAACAACTTCCAAGGAGCATAGGGCCTAGTGGTTGTGTCGGTTCATCAGAAGGGAGAAACTGAATGCGCGTGCATGTCGGAAAGGCGCTGTGATGGGGAGATGTCGACATTGAGAGATGTGGTACTGAATGGCACTAGAAGGACGTGAAGGACCCAGGTGAAGCCGTGCCACGCAATTTAAAGCGGAGTTCCAAACCTTGGCCGACGGTTAAAAAACGCCACATTCAAATCTTCGTGCCTCTGCACTCTTGCTATCATAGCCAAAGGATACTCCTGTTTTCGATACGACTGTACACATATAGCTACAATAATTCGGCCATTCCAGAGGCAGTCTTCTCAATTTTCAGTGATTTTGATGACGACCTTCCCAACGTGCGCTTGCGATTCCAAGTGAGCGTAAGCCTGGACAGTGTCTTTGAACGCAAACACCTTGTCGATCACAGGTTTAGTCACTTCAGGGTTCGCCACTAGCAGTCGATTCATATCTTGGAACCTGATATGATGCCGTCAGCCTGAGGATCACGTCATATCTCACGGATCCAACGACTTACTGAGCGACAGAACCGATTTGAATTCCTCGGAAAGTGATGGCCTTGCGAATGACGGGGAGAATAACATCCGTGGGTCCAATCCCAGCGACCATCCCGATGACGTGGACAAATCCAGCCCAACGGACGGCGTTTATCGACTTCTCGAAAGTGCCCGCACCGCCGACTTCGATGATATGGTCCACGCCCCGTCCCTCGGTGATTTTGAGCACTTCTTCGTCCCAGGCTGGAGTGTTCTTGTAGTTGATGACGTGCTTCGCGCCAAGCTTCTTTGCGATCTTGAGCTTTTCGTCAGATGAAGATGTGGCGATCACGGTGGCGCCAGAGGCGACCGCAAACTGTAATCCAAAGCTGTGTTTACGTGGACGGACATGAGGACAGGAGAAAAGCATAGTTGATCGAAAGCTCACATAGAGACACCTCCAGTTCCCTGGACAAGAACGAAATCGCCGGCCTTCACAGGCACAAGTCCAACGAGCGCGTTGTAGGCGGTCAGTGCCGCACAGCTGCGTTAGACATAAGTATCAGTGATGACGCATGCACTGTGACACAGGCTGAATAGCTTACGGCAAAGTGGATGCTTCTTCGTACGAGAGATGATCGGGGATCTTCACGAGACCCTATACATATCGAAAGTATAAATTAGATCATTCTGGATTTTGCGGAGTCCAGACAACGAACGTACTTGAGACTGGAACGCCTTATACTCCGTCAGCACACCGTGAGTATATCCGGCTCCAAGAGCAGCCCCTTGAATCTCTGAGGTCAAGTCGCCATAGAGGTGCTTGGGAGAAAAATTAGGCGATACGCGGTCGCCGACTTTCCAGCCCTTGACATTGGGACCGACGGCGATGATCTCGCCAGCCATGTCGGATCCGGGGACTAGATTGGGGACACTTCTGTGGGGCAACGGGCCTACTGAGATCCTACAAAGAACAGGCCACGAAGCGCGAACTCACTCAGATACGTATATCCCGTTCGATACCAGTAAGTCACGAAACTGTCGGTATGTGATTTGATCAGGAGTTCGAAATTGAGCGGGTCAGGATAAGAACTATACCTGAAGAGAGACTGCATGATTCTTAACTAGGACTTCATCGGGCTGGAGGGGAGGAATGGGGGATTCTCTTATAGCGAGGTTGTTGTATGAGCCGATCTAGAATATCGTGTCAACAGAGTACATGCGTTAGGCACAACGACATGCCTTTGTAAGGTAGAATTCGCGGGCGGTAGTAGGGATGGACATTGTAACCGTGAAGTAGCGAGTGGGATAAGAAGTCTTCTTATATCAACCTTTAGAGAATGAGGCTGTAAGTACACGTGGCATTTATACAACTGACCAGCTATCACCTTGTACTCTTATGGCCTTAACGAGCCCTTATTAAGCTCCCTTAATAAGGCTTAGGCCTTCAGAACAAAAATTTCCCTTATTAAGCCCTGATGAAACAACACTGCTTGGTAAGACGAAACAATATATTACCAAGCTGATTATCAACCGTGCATAGTTATAAGACTTATCCAGGAAGATCAACAAGCCTGTGTACGACCTCTGAGTGGTCTTACATTGTTGAATCTGTCAAAATATGGGCCCCATTATCTACGCCACAGTGCGCCACATGGTAACTAGGCCTTTATAAAGGCTTCGCTTCGACAGTTCTTGATGCTAAGGGCGTATCATAAGGGTTTATTAAGGCTTAGCCCTTAAGCACAACACTGAAGAATTAAGCTTCAGATTTCCCGAAGCCCCTAGAATTAACGACGTCGATCGTTACTCATCAATAGAGTATACGGGTGCGTCACTTAAGTCGCCAGTCCCAGTCTGGTTGAGGTTTCAAGCTCACGATCTGTACTACGTTCTCATCTCAGAGCAGTAACAGAGACGTTCAGCCGCCAAGATCACAGTTAACGAGCAGAAGATATGAACGCTAGAAACGTCCTCCTCAGGTCTGAAGATAGCCTCGGAACCAGACTCTCTACAATAGGGACAAGTCAGGATGCCTTGCTCTCATGAAGGGACGATAACTCAAGACAGGCGTACGTACGTAGCAATTGATTGTGCTTGGGCAGTCCCAAGCACGGGCCGAGTCGACCGAGGATAAAAACGCCACATTAGAGTCTTTGGATCTCATTGACGCTATCCTAGGCTTATGCATAGGTATACTGCTTCTGTTGTAAGATAATTATACACATATATCTGCAATATCAGAGCCATTCCAGAGGCGGTTTTCTCAATTCTCTGTGATTTTGATGACAACCTTCCCTACATGCGCTTGCGACTCCAAGTGGGCATAAGCCTGGATAGTGTCTTTAAATGGGAACACCTTATTGATTACAGGGCGTGTAATCTCAGGGTTCGCTTCAATTAGTCGGTTCAAGTCTTTGAACCTAATAACGGCGTCGGTCCATCGGCATATCTGAAGTGAAGATGTAATTACTTACTGTGCGATGGAGCCGACAAGAATTCCTCGGAGTGTGATGGCCTTGAGGATAGCGGGGAAGATCACGTCCGTCGTCCCGAGCCCAGAGACCATCCCGATGATGTGAATGAATCCGCCGCGACGCACCGCGTTCAGCGATTTCTCCATAGTGCCTGGACCACCTACCTCAAGGACATGGTCCACGCCCCGTCCCTCGGTGATTTTGTGCACTTCTTCGTCCCAGGCTGGAGTTTTCTTGTAGTTGATGACGTGCTTCGCGCCAAGCTTCTTTGCGATCTTAAGTTTTTCGTCAGATGAAGATGTGGCAATGACTGTGGCGCCAGAGGCGACGGCGAATTGTAGTCCGAAGCTGTGCGTACGTGGATATGTTTGGGGACATTAAGGAGTGTGGTTTATTGAAAGCTCACATAGAGACGCCTCCCGTTCCCTGAACGAGAACGAAATCGCCGGCCTTGACAGGCACAGATCCAACGAGCGCGTTGTAGGCAGTCAGTGCCGCACAACTGGGTTAGACATAAACATTAGTGATGATGCAGTGTGCTTTGACACAAACGGAATCGCTCACGGTAAAGTGGAAGCTTCTTCATACGAGAGATGATCGGGGATTTTCACGAGACCCTACGTCGAAAGTGTAAATATGTAACATCATCGCGAAAGTCGAAGACAATGTTCATCCAAACGTACTTGAGACTTGAACGTCTTATACTCTGTCAGCACGCCATCTGTACTTCCAGCACCAAGAGCAGCGGCTAGGGCCTCTTCAGTTACGTCGCCATAGAGGTGCTTGGGAGAAAAATTGGGCGAAACACGATCGCCGACTTTCCAATCCTTCACGTTAGAACCGATAGCGATGATCTCGCCAGCCATGTCGGATCCGGGGACGATATTGGGCTCAGTTCTAAGTAAGTATGAATGAGTGCATAGAGATGCCGCAAATGCCAGGGGACCAACTTGGATGCGTATCGCCCACTGGGTACCAATAAGTCACGGAACTGAATATTTCGATCAGAAAGCCGAACTGAGTGGGTAAAAGCTAAAACTATGCCTGAAGAGAGACGGCATGGTTTTTGAGTAGGACTTCATCGGGTTGGAGAGGTGGAATAGGGGATACCCTGACCGCAAGGTCGTTGTACGAGCTGACCTATACCTGAGGCATCAGCAGTGGAGAACATACATTGGACGCACATTGCCATACTCGGGGGATGTAGAATTCACGAGTGGTAGTAGGGATGGACATTGTATGAACAAGGAAGCGAGTGGGACAAGAGATCTCCTTATATCAATGGTGGTGGGATTGGTAAGGATTGGGTAAGGTTCATTTACTAATATTACTAATCGGAAGGAAAGAAACCCCATCGAGCATTATTTAAGATGAGGAAAGTGTTCTGTTCAAAGCGTTCAAGTACCTTTTGACAGAGTCTATGAGAGTCTTCTTCAGTACTGTGCCAGGTACCCAGGATTACGCGGCGCAAGGAGTGAAAGGGATACTACGGGCCGCTACCTAGATGCATAGAAGACAGCATTCCAGCTTGACATGGAAGTCAACATCTGACTGTTAGGTTATACAGTGAGTAGAGGTCGATCCTATGAATGCTGTTCTCCATTTCTTGGAAGATCCAGTTCGAACTTCGTCAAGAGTGTATTAGCATTATTTGGCCGTGACGTCACAGCACTTACACTTGCTCTATGCTGCTGGTCGTATGAAAAGTAAGCGTCGCGTTACATATTTATCACTGACCATACAACACCTTTCTCAACGTGTATAGCCCCGACGGAAGGACTGGCATAAGTCGCAACAACAAACGAGGTCGTTGTGATCTGACTCGGTAGGCGAGCCGTGTGTCAGAGCCACACTGGGTGGTGTCCGTTTTCTTCCTCTACATAATCGGGAGAATCCATGCCATTTGGACCGATCGAATCGAGCCGTAACAGAGGAGGTAGAGACAAAGAAGATACAATTGGACCATAGAACAAGTGGCAAAGACGTGAACACAGGTAAGTTACTGACGCAGAAGTGAAAAACGATGGTTCAGCCGTCATTTTGCAGGTCTCAAGAGATGGCACAGCCGCTGGTGAACAGATCACGGGAGAGAATGGGAAGTAAATGCAATTACGCGTCATTTGTGGGTTCTTGGATAACAGTCTTGACTCTTGAGCCCGTCCATCGAGTGTAGCCTGCGTCGCCAAATGCCAGTCTCACATTACATCAAAGGCATAGCAGGGATCAAGTCAATCAAGTTAGGACCTCTACTTTACGGCGTTGGTTGGGTGTCGGTTGAATTCAGCTCGAGGAAGACTGAGAGGGACTGAGGGACTCAGAGGCTGGAGCCATGTAGAAGCTATCGTCAAGCCATTATCTAATTACGGTCACGTAAGACAATGCCGAATTTGATCCGACTACTGCCGCTACCGACGCCGTCACGACT
>RZIO01000013.1:195760-221140 GCA_004338095.1 Gloeostereum incarnatum
CTCACATCTCGTTCATAAGTGGAAGGTTTCCTTGCAGTCACGCCGTCTTTCGCATCGCGACCGTTTGCCGGCACTCAGAGCGGGTGGGAATATTTATCAATCCGACGGGGGAAGTAAGTACTTATCTTCTCTGGTACCTCATCTCACCATTGAATGCTATCAGGAATTCCTGAGTAACGACGGAGTTGTGTTCAGTCCGGAATGTCCACCGAAGGCACCTGATCGCTCGATGTCTACCTTTTGACAGTCTATCAGAATCTTCTTCACTACTGGGATCGATAGCGCGTTCCCAGCATGACCACAGTGTGGCTTGGTGTGAACGTAACCCTTGAACCAGGAATTACGCGCTAGTGCCAAGGAGTGAAAGGAATACTTGACCACTGGCCCCAAGTTTGTAACGATCTTCGACTCCTCTCGTATCATGACTTGGCTCGCCTCAATAGAACTCGGAGTCCTCGGGACATGATTGATTTTCAAGCGGAGTTTCAAACTTCCGCCGCGGTCACCTCGAAGCGCCACATAGCGCCACCTATCTACCGCGTTGGCATGGGGTTCATCAAATTAGCGTGATGAGATACTCGGGTTGAAGGAAGGTTTCGCCGTCCCACATGTACAGCTGAGAATTGGCATACAACGACTTATAATACTTAATACGAAAGATTACACAGAGACAGGGATCCATAATGCATAAGCAGATATCTTTAATGAAACAACACACGCCAGCTGAATTGGTCGCCCGCGTCCATGATAGACACAGTCATCAGTTATTCAGATGCATGTTGTGAACATGTTCTTGGAGTCTCTTCCAATCAAAGGTATCCCTGCACTTGCACCCTTTCCAGCGGCAGTGCATATCACCGAATCCACCGCCATTCGCAGCGTGAGCGGATTGAAAATGTTCACCAGAAATCAGAACGTTGCAGGTCCCTCCATGTTCATTGATCCAGAGGCACCGTGGCCAAGATTGAAAGACCTGTTGGGTATGCAAACTGGGAGAGCGAGAGCCCAAGAGGTGTGCTCGGGAGCGAGAGGCAGAGTTAGCCTTCCCTATAAACGACAAGCGATCCTGGTCTTCGTCGTCTTCATCTTCATTTGAGTCCGAGTTATCGTCATCGCCAGGGATCCAGAATCTGGCGTTGGCCTTCGGAGGTGGAGGGGTGGTTCCATAGCGAGAGGAGACGGTGGCATGTCGTGCAACGTTGAAAATAAGCTCCGCTCATTTTCCGGGAGACCATGGCTGAGTGGTCGTTTCCCAGAAACTGAGTCTTTGTGTTCAACAGTGTTCCGCTTGGACTCGGAGGTCAGTACAGATGAGGAAGAGGAAGTCCTGCTGGAAGAACTGCCCAGTAAGCTGTCCAATTTCCTGTGAAGATGACTAGTCGTCGTTAGTATCGAGCAGGTGAACGAGACAGAGCGCATACTGAAGCTCGGACGCGTTAGGGATTGTGTTCATGGTGAAGTTCAGTCGATAGATGGTCGAGAAGCTGGTTGCAGATAGAACACAGGTTGGGTTTATAACAGGTTCAAGTACAATAGCCGTTCAAAGAGCCAAATTTGGCAAAGAGGAAGTCCACAATCGGGTGATCATCAGCTCGAGTACAAAGCGCGCCCCATTATACAATACGATTAACAGACGCACCTAAACGTCGCTCTTCAGCTACCATTAGGAGCCAGTGAGGTGTTTTGGTCGCTTTGGTCACCGTGAACGAGACAAGATGAAGAAGAGAGTCACTTCCGGACTCCGGGAGTGTAAAGGACCTATTGACTCCAACCTCAGGGACGCCTCAGGCTTGCGGCCACTACATAAATTAGCTCGCGCATCGAATGTCCCTCATGCAACAGATAGTAACTTGTCGAGTGTTCTGATCGGGACAAAAAAAATTGGGCTAAAAAGAAGCGCCACATCATGAATTTCACAGACACAAACAAGACGAAGGAGTGTATGTAGTATGGTACAGTAATGAACCTCTCGGAACCCTATATATCGGAAATTAAAGAAGAAATGGGACCCCAGGACCCCAGTATCTACAAAGACAAAATAGACGAATGTAAGTAACCAGAATTAGAGTCCCAAAGAGATGAAGCATAGGACGGCGAAGTAGAGTACGTTCGTTCTTCTGTTAGCGTCATGTTCTACAATTTCGTATCATTCATTCGTTCATTCCATTCCATCAACCATACGAAGGGTCTCGGCATCAACGCCAACCCAGCCCTCCTCAGAGCTCTCCGATCTCCGATGCTTGAACTTACTTAGAACGCCAAGTGATAGTCGGGTAAAGCGTTTCTGAGTGGGAGTATCTGGAGTGGATGGACGTGAAGGGCAAGTCGAGCTCCTGTCGAGCCTCGGCTTCGGGGTAGGAGACCGCTCTTCGTGGCTACCAAGTGCAGTCACTGAGCGGAGCAAGTTCTGGGCGACGCGTTTGGAGGGCGATGTTGGGTGTCGGTGAGGGGCAGGCATGAGCATGAATGGCGGAGAGATCTCGGGATGGGACTCTGAATGGCAATAGCCATTCCGAGTAGGCGTCATGGGGGCTTCCGGAAAAGGAGCTCTCGCGAAGCATTCAACTTCCGAAGGATCGACCTCTACATAATTAGACGTCGATGTTGTAGAAGTAGAGAACCGCGAAGGCTTTAATCGACAATGAGAAATAGACTAGACAGTCGAAGGAGCATGATATCATACCAAATGAGGTTCACAGTCCGGATGTCCGTATTGGCTAAACGTCTCGTAATATCCCTCGTCGTCAAAGGAATATTGACTGGACGGGTAGATAGACGGTGAGGAGCAGGTACTCTCCTCTATCTCAAAAGGCGGATCTCCATCTAGTAGCCTCCCCCGAAACGTAGACATCCCAACCTCTGGATCCCACACAGCGGCAAAGGTTAGTGCTGTCTGAGGCGTCTTTGGGAGATAGTCCTGTGGATAATGCTTAGAACACCATGAAAAGCTGTACGAATCTATAAACGCACCTGGGTGTTCGTGAACACTCTTAATTCAAGATTGTCTGTCTTTACAGACCCTCGCAGATAGCGATCGTATCGTCCGGCAGAAGGGAGACCAATGAGATATGGATCGGCGCGCGTAGCAAGGACGCCGAAGGGTTCATCGCTGCTGGTTGTGCTGTATGACTCCCATATCGGAAGTCTGAAGGTATCCTCCGGTGTGCGTAGTTGAGAATCTGTAGATTGCGCGCTGGAAGGTGATTCTGGGTTGCTAGAGTATATCTGGACGATAAAGTATAAGAACGTCAGCAAAGAATGAGAGGATCAGAGAACGTGCATTATTAGAATGTTTTGTAGGTATTCTGATTGCAGATGGTGTAGACGCAGTCTTCATTTGTGCGGGACAGCGTAGAACAAAGGGATTTTCAAAGGGGAGCCGGGTAACCTGAAAGATAGTTACAAAGAGAACTGATAAAGAGACACCGGTTATTACTGGGTAAGATCCCATAGCCAACGTGCTCACCGAAGAAGAGACACGCGTCCTTGACCTGCAGAGCGTCGAGGGGAATGAAGGGGAACGACAGGCGTACCTTTGATCAGAAAGAAGGTGATGATTATATACCGTCGCCAGATGGGCACATTCTGTCACCCCGTTGTCAAGGCTTCTTAGAAGACCCTTGGAAGAACCTGGCAAGCACAAATTGTGAAGAAAACATCATTGAAATCATGAGTTTTGGTAAGTTCTTCCCACCAATCATTAAAATGTTGCAAGAAACGCGCTTCGTGATGTGGCGGGATGAGAGGAAGGGGTTGCCACGTGTAATGATGATGGGCGGGGTTCGGGACTACTTATTCGGGGACCGATGCATCTAGGACACTACACTGAGATACTCGGATGCGATCATACATGAAATAAGCTACAAGGAAGGAAGAGAATACACCTAAATTCGACCTGCGAAGCAGTCCTCGGATCCCGAGAACTCCGGATAGCTCGCATCGTGTCTATAAAGTTCAACGAGTAAGAAAAGAATCGTGAAAAGGACCTTCTTTTCCGTGACCCTTCAAATTTCAACGCACACCCAGCGATCGGAGCCTAGATCGCCACCGTCACTCTTCCTACACTGTCCCAAGCCACGGACCAGCTTGTGCAATGCCTTAGAAGACTGTGAAGAGGAGGAGCAGGTAGGAGGAAGCAAGGGGAGGGAACGACGAGGAGGTGTGGTATGGTTGTAGTTTTGCCTACGAAGGACTTCTGACGGAGGAGCAGGTATATCAGCCGGTCTGCGTTTTCGAAGCCGTCGACCGTGCTGAGGCGAATTGCTGTCCGAGAAGGGACGAGGTAATGGCTCCGGAGATTCTAGCGTCAAAAGTAGGTTGGCGGAAGCGGCGTCTTCCAATGAAACTTTCACAAATTCGGATGTGGCCGTGCTTGAGCGCGAACGCGATGGACGGTCCGGCTTTCGGAAATAAATAAATTAGAACGCGTAGCAAGAATACTTAGACGCGAAGAGGGCTTACGCTTAACGGAGGTCTGGGCGCGTCCGACCTCTTCTTACGCGAAGTGTCAGCCTCAAAGAACCCAGAGTCTCCGCCGTCTCTGCCATCTTTCACCCAACTCTTCGCAAAGCAAGTCAGCGGATCTAGGTTGAACCCGTCGTCGAATTTGTCCAGGAATGAATAATGACGATAATTTCCATGAGCCTGTTCCATCAAAGAGCCCCTCGCGTAAACATCCAGCTCGCCTAGCGTGGATGACGTCTGTGTTCTTGCTATCTGTGTACGGTCTTCGCGAGTAAATAGATGAGCATGGTGCTCCGCGAGGATCTCCAATGTCGCTCTGCTCATGCTAGGACACATAGTGAATGCCTCTGATTTCGCGTCCGACGGGGGGAGAAAGGATCTCGAGTCATCAATCCCCACGGCAGCTATCTCAGCACCAGAAAAGGCTAACATATCCTCCTGTGGATCCCAGACTATCGCGAACGTCAATCCGTTCTCGGGAGGGACGATATCAGACCACCGATAATTCACAGTAGCGCTGTCGTCGTTGATTGGAATGAAAGTGGATATAGACGCCGTCGGTAGCTAATAGTTGTTCAAGACATGAGTATTGGGCGTAGTAGAAGGTACCGTAACACTGACTTGACTGCTATCGCTGGTTGACATCGGGTTCCTGGACAAAGGAGATCGTGAACGCGTCATGTAGAACACAGGATTGGCGGATCGCGATTGATGAACGAAAGGAACAAAGACTCTTGTAGCTACAGGGCAACTCAGAAAAGGAAAGAGACCAATCACGAGTTGGACGCATACCTCAAGCCTGTCAACGGTGTTGGATGTGGTCAAGGACAACAGAGAGCTGGGAACACTTTCTCAGCCACGAGGCTGAACCTGGGACGGAGGTAATTCCTCAGCGTCTTCTTTATGATCTGTTCCGAGAGTATGGGACTCCTCTACATACATGCATTCACGTGCCATCAGTGGGGATACCGAGGACTAGAGCTGTAAACATGAGGCATACATTGAGTGAAAGAAAGAATGATTGTAAGCGTAGATGTATACCAAGGAGACGCTGGTGGGATACGAGAGGACATCTACATAGCCTGGATCGGTAGAGAAATGATTATTGACGACCTCAAACTCACAGGACAAGTTACATCTTGATCTTGATGTTGGAGAGATGACTCCGCACGAGAAAAGATATGGATCATCTCATCCTTCTAGAAAAGCAAAAAGAAAAGTTATCATTAATGACGTCGAGCGATCAGGTGCCTTCGGTGTGCCTCCCGGACTGACCACAACTCCGTCGTCACTCGAGAGTTCCTAATAGCATTCAAGGGTGAGATGAGAGACGAGAAAGGTATAGCGCAATAAGCACTTACTACTCCCGGATTGACAGATATTCCCACTGAATGCCGGAACGGTCGCGATGCGAAAGACGGCGTGGCTGCAAGGAAACCTTCCACTTATAAACGTGATGTAAGGACGGGAAAGAGGAAGTTGAAGGTGTCCTCGGAGATGCTGTTAATAAAGGTACCACAGATGTGACTGGAGATTCCCGCTTCAATACAGCTTTTGCTTGACAAGAGTGAAGTACTGTCGTAATGAGGGTCACATTAGAGTCTGTCAGGTAACGGGGGTTGAAGATAGGACATCATACATCAGTATTCACGAAATGGGCCATTCGCACGTCCAATTTCTGAGTCCTCGTGGATGTAGCCCTGCGGGTGGATAGACCTTTAGTACTTTAGTACTTAAACTTAAGTAAGTTGTACCGAGCTCTGGATCTGTCAAGAGAAGAGAACTACGAGAATTTTGTACGAAAGTCAGGATTCTCAGCAGCAGATATATGAAGACACGACTCAAAGCTGAGAGACAGTTTGCGTACGGTCACGGTAGTCACGGCGCTTCACGCGGTGTCGGTAGTAGCCGACGGATCATGATTCCTATCATTCCACTTTCGGTTTTTTGTGATCACAATTACATATCGACGCGGTGGCATGGCTTCCTCTGAGTCCCTCCTTCTCAATCCTCCTCGAGCTGAATTCGACCGACACTCAACCAACACCATGAATTTGAAGTCCTAGTTTGGTCCCTGCGATACATTTGATGTAAGTAATGCGAGTCATTGGCAACTTGTTAGCAACGCACTTTGACTACGCTCGATGGACGGACGCAAGACTGTCATGCAAAAACATCGCATTTGCTGCCCGTGTTTTCCGTGGTTTGTCCGACAACATCAGCCGTGCCATTTATCTAGACCTTCTGCAACCGTAAATGACGGCTCACTCGTCTCGCGTCATGTTTCACTTCTGCATCGGTAGCACGCCTGCGTCAATTTCTTTGCCGCTTGTTTCCACGGTCCAATCGCCTTCGTCCATCACACAAATCCCTGTTATCGTGCGGTTCGATTGGTCTAGATAGTGGCACGGATTCCCCTACTTAATTCTTGTAGAAGAAAAAAAACGGATATCAATGCCCAGTGAAGCTTCGACGCGCAGCTGAGCCTACCGAGTCAGATCACAACGACTTCGTTTGTTGGTACACGTCGCGACGTGTACCAGCCTTTCCTTCAGGGATATACACGTTAAAGAAGGTGCTCTACATTCCGTGAGAAGTATGTAACACCCGTCGCCACCCTCACTTTCCATGTGACCAGCAACATGGAGCAAGTTCAACTGCCGCGGTGTTAACGTCGTATAGTTCAATCTCGACGAACTAGATCTTCCAAGAAGTTGAGAGCAGCATTCAGATATATCACCCGTACTCACTGCATATCTAACGATTAGATCTTGACCTCCATGTCAAGCTCGAATGCTGTCTTCTCCATGTCTAGTAGCAACCCGCCACCGCCAGCGTACTGTCGCATACTATACGCATCGGAAACCCTGGTATTCTCCAAGAGTTTTCCATGTTTACCCCTGACAATCTCTCGCGGCCAGACAACGACATAGATCTGGAGACTCTGAGGGCAGGGACATAATCTGAATGTGGCGTTCACCGCTTTGATGTGTCATGAAGTCTATTTTAATCCTCCCTGAAAGATAAGTACGTCATACTTATTCCTTTCCTCTCCCGCCGCCATCGATGGAAGAGACACGCACAGTGCACGTCGCCTTGCACGGCGAATCCATCCTAAACAATCCGCGCTTCAACAAAGGCACAGCCTTCACGACTGAAGAGCGGAAAGCATTCGGTCTGATGGGCCGATTGCCTTATCGCGTCAATACGCTTGACGAGCAATGTCGAAGGGCTTACGACCAGCTTCTGGCCAGGAAGATGCCCATCCGGAAGAATTCTTTCCTACAAAGTTTGAAAACTCAGAACTGGACTCTTTATTACAGCTTAATTCTTAGGCATCTTCCTGAGCTTGTGCCGATTATCTATACGCCGTGAGTCCGAGTCTATTTGTCCAGTTTGAAGTATATTGACCAGTTTATGAAAGGACTGAGGTATTGTTGTAGTCGCTGAACGGCTTCACTTGTTAACACAATATCTAATAGGCCGAAGCGATCGCGAACTACTCCCACCTCTTCAGGCGAAGCGAGGGAATGTTTCTTACATTTCCTGCCCTAGAAAATATGGAGGATGATTTCCTCAAACAGACGACGAGCAGACAGTTCGATCTCATCGTCTGCTCTGACGCGGAAGCAATCTTAGGCAAGTTCTCCGCACTTCTAGCTAGTTTACAGCCGAAGACTGATGACAACTTTTTACAGGAATCGGCGACCAGGGAGTTGGTGTAAGTGGAGTTTCCTCCTTCTCGCAAGCTCTGAAGCTAACGTTCGCTTCTAACTAGGGTATCGGTGTGAGCATCATGCATCATGGACGCTCTGATGAATCTAATACGGCACCATTTTCATAGATATCTGCCGCGAAATCAGTCATTTACACGTTTGTAGCCGTCTAGATTTGGCATGAGCACTGATTGACTGCTTCATCTGTAGCTTGATTGGTGGTATTGACCCAGCCAGGGCTCTTAGTGTAACGCTTGACGTCGGAACTGACAACGAAACCCTTCTAAACGATCCCATGTATGTGGTACGTATGAACGGGTTTGACTCGTGAATATCCTGCTGATCCACCTGTAGGGATGGCCACACAAGCGGGTTCGGGGTGAAGATTACGACAAGTTCATCGACGCGTACGTGCATAGTACATGTTCAATTGATTCAATAAAGCTTTAATCTTCTATGAAGTTTCGTCCAGCTTGTGCGAAAGTACTTCCCCCACAGTCTGCTCCACTTCGAAGACTTCGGGGTCACCAATGCTCACCGAATCCTGCAAAAATACAGAGATGATCATTCCGTTTTCAATGATGACATGTTCTTGCCGTCTGCTTATACCTCTCTGTTAAATTTCTAACGCCATATTTCTCTAGCCAAGGTACTGGAGCGGTTACGCTCTCCTGCGCTATGTCGGCAGTCGGCGTCACGAAGAGCAAACTTTCTGATCAACGTTTCATCATTTACGGTGCCGGATCTGCGGGACTGGGCATTGTCCGTCAGTTGCGCGACGCCATAGTATCGACAGATGGTCTATCAGAGGAGGAGGCTAACACGAAGTTTTGGCTCATCGATCGACACGGTTTGATCAAGGAATCTCTCAACAAGAAGGGCCTTGTTCGAGACGGTCTCACGGCTTTTGTTCGTGCCGATTCGGAATGGGATGACGTCGTTCAATCTCAGAGGAGTGGAGCTAACGGAGAGGTATATCTTCTAGACGTGGTGAAAAAGATCAAACCGACGGTTCTCATTGGATGCTCCACCCACGCGGGAGCGTTTACCGAAGAGGTTGTGAGGAAGATGGCCGAGGGATGTGACAGGCCTATCATCTTCCCACTTTCGAACCCGAGTGAGCTCGTCGAAGTCGATCCTAAGGATGCGAATGAGTGGACTGGAGGGAAGGCGTTGCTTGCTACCGGAAGCCCGTTCCCGCCCGCGAAGATGCCCAATGGAAAAGACTATATGTGAGTGCTTCTCATTCATGACATATCCATGAATGTAACCTTCAAATTATCGCAGAATCGCCGAATGCAACAGTGAGTGGAATCTCTGATTGTCCCCGATCGCTTTCGTTGACGTCTTCGAAGATGCTCTTATCTATCCCGGCCTCGGATTTGGCGCGATGCTCAGCCAGTCCCGTCGCATGACAGACACCATGATCATTGCCGGTGCTCGTAGACTTGCATCCCTCTCTCCTGCGTTGAAGAACCCAGATGACGCCCTTCTTCCCGATTTTGCTGATGCTCCAGATGTGAACTTTGAAGTTGCTGTAGCCGTAGCCGAACAGGCGATCGAAGAAGGTAGCGCGGGAGTCGATTGGCAGAAAGAGGATGTCAGAGAGAAGGCCAGGAGAAAGCAGTGGAAACCAGTTTATGAGCAGTTCGTGTATGATTCTGAGGGAGAGCGCTGAAACCCGTAGCGTCATGTAACTTCAAGTGTACAAATTCGGTGATAAGAAATCTTATCTTATCAGTCCGCGTCACGTCATCAATCCGCAGCCTGTCTGAAAGTAGGCAACCTCGAAGAAGTTTGGTCTAATTGCAGGTTGAACGTTTACCACTTGCAACGTCAGTCCTCTCCGAGGTGTTAAAGTATTAGATGCCCTCGACAAAGCCGGGTTGTCCGCACTGCTGTTCAGCGACTCCAGAATCGCAATACTTTATCCCTCCACCATTCAAATTCCTTCTTGGAGATGAATGTCTAAGAGATCCCCCACTGATTCGGAAATCGGAAAGCTCCGAGCAAGCTTGAGGGAAGCTTGAGGAAGAGTTCAACAGGGTGACGTCCCTCATAAACCAGTTCACGTCTTATCAGGAGAACTTAAGGACATCTGTGAGGCATCATCGAGTGGCGTTGTTTCCCATTCGTCGCATCCCTCCTGAGATCTTGAGCGAATTGGTCGATTATGACGACTATTCGGATCCTTTCCTCCCCGGATGGATCCGTCGCCCTTGGAGAGACGCCATCCTCTCTTCTTCCACGCATTGGACAACTGTCAAATTCACACCACCCCATCGTGCAACCGATGCTTACCTCCGTCTGCTTAAGTTGTCCTTGAAGCGCTCCAACAGATGCCCCCTTTCCATTGTCATTGATACTTGTCGGGGACTCCGTGCTGGCATTGACCTGGCCCGTCTCTCCCGTCAACCTATCTTAGATATGCTCCTCGCAGAGTCATTTAGGTGGCTCTCCTTTGAGCTCTGTGCTACTGATAAAGCCCTGCTGTACGATCTCATCCCTACTAAGGCTGCTAAGGGTCGACTTCCTCTTCTCCAAAGCACTGTAATCACCATTCTTACTTCATCGAGGGCGCTGGGTTTCGACTCTGCGCCCGCTCTTACATCCCGGTCGCTGATTGGTTTTCATCCATCTTCTCGTGTGATCGCTCCATGGAACCAGATACGAGCGCGAGCGCACGAGTTGGATAGGGGCCCTGACAGCTCCTTTGGTCCTATCTGCGTTTTGCCTAAGATGCGCCATTTGACCTCTAGGGCACGTTAAACTACTTCAACCGTGGGTGCAAAGAAATAAAAATTTCAGAACTCACCTTCCTCCAGGTTCAATGCCCAGACATTCTCTCTCTTTTCGTAGCTCCATCCCTCCGCCGCCTATCCTTTGTTTCCCATGGCCATGAAGATCGTCTTACGATGCCGCTTGCAAATTCCATGAGTCCCCGTTCATCATGCGCTCTCACAAGCTTGCAGATTTGGCAGGCCTGCCCATTTGTAGACTCTCCTGAGTTTCTAGGTATTCCCCACCTCATACCCTATCTAGTCTCATTAGATATTTCCGAGAGAGAGACGAGCTGCTTCGCTCGTCGACTCAACGTAGATGCCACCGATAGTACTCGCGAGATTTTCGTCCCCGATTTACAGGAGCTCAAGCTACAGTTGCTAGTGCAACATATGCACTCACCGCCGCCCTACTCCTCCGCGGAATTGACCGATGCGTTGATATCACGATGGGATGCGAACAAATTGTCCATGGTCGGATTCAAAGCGGACCCCAATGACAATCCTTCTGAATTCCATCTCGAGTTGATTCAGCAGCTCAGGCCTTCATTTAGAGCTCTGCAGCAGAAGGGGATGAGGGCTGTGGTGTCTCAGAAGTTCGACCGAGACGGGAATGTGTCGTTGTGATTGGGGCCGCGTTCCTGGTTGCACTCGACTTAATTATGAAGCGAAGGTTATAGCACTACTGCGTTGAGGTCTGCGTGGTAGTTTCACGTTTAGCATACTCAATCTTTTGTTCTGACCAGAATCCAAATCGCCGAGCATTTTTTCGGGTTCAATGCCGCGTGACTGGTCGAATTGCCACAATGGTCCTATTTAAACGAGCGCGTCCTCATCCCTTCTGTTCAACTTGAACCAATAACATCATCATCTAACATCCAAAGATAAAATGCCTCCTCGACGCAAAACATCTGCCAGTCGGTGTGTAGAGTTTTGACCCTCTTGTCATCTATGAGACTCATTCCGCCGCGACCGCCTTGCACAGAACTCTCGAGAATCTTAGGCGCGCTGCCTTATATCCTGATAGCTCTTTCGAAAATCTGTCTAAGATTGATGAAGCAGTGGAAGAACAGTCGAACAGCTCACAGGAACATACCGAACCCCTCCCCGTCAAATCTGACTCTCCTGAAGCGTCAGCTTCATCTCCGGAGGACGACTATTATCGTGATCTCAAGATCCGCGCGCATAGCGGCGATCAGAAAGCGTATGAAAAACTGTATTCGGGTGGCCGTGACCTGGCCAGCGAGAATAAATCCCAATACCAGGCATTCCAGGAACGGCTGCGATTGCCTTGGAACGTCAACAAGTTCACTGGGGAGCCATATCCCGTACATCTGTTCTATCATCGGCGAGCCCGTGCTTGTTATCCGGAGTATTTTGAAGGCAAAGACAACTATACGATCCATGTTCCGACCACGATCCCGGAGGGTGCTGAGAGGTTAAGATCTATCAGCGATCCTTGGGAGCTCGGTATTAGGGCTTTGCGAGGGCAAGGAGAAGAAGAGACAGTGCCATATAAGGTCACGGTATCTCGAACAGGATCCGATGAATGGGTGACATTCTCAAGGTATGGCCAGGATAAGGGCTATGCGGAGTCGACGAGGCAGGCTAGCAGTAGACAGCCTCAGGTTCGCCGCTAACTGTTATGGAACCTTTTTTTGTCCTCTCCTGTTTATATCATATCCAAATTCCACTCTGCATTAGAAAGTACCTTCGCTTTTAGCCGCTGTGAACGACGCACCTGATCAGCGATGTGGCGCAAGAAATCAACGAGGCGTCCGAAGATCCAGTGGGCTTCCATGTGGCTTAAAAGTTAAATCTAACCTATAATCAGTCTTCTGAGAGAACACTAGTTGCTTGTGCTCCTCGTTTAGGCTGCCGCAGTGTGAGGCGCTTTACCGAGTCGTACTACTTATTGGCACAAAGCGGCACCTCCCCAATATTTGAATTCGGCATTTCTCGGAAATCTTCTCGCGTCCTAAAAACGCCTGAAGTTCCTATCCAAGAAGTGCTGCCACTGCTGCGGGCGCCGCCGGGCTGCCGTAGACGCCGACGGCCAACACCCGCAAATACGATCGGGCATGCTCTTGTCTCCAAACCTCCATCCTCGTAAACGCAATAAAGTCTATCACAAAAAATGCTACTAGCGCCGTTCTCTAGGAAGGTCCCAGGAAATAGAAGGGTAGAATAGTAAAATTGTTATGGTTGGAGCCTGTTGGAGCTAGCTAGCACGAAGCGTGGAGGCCAAAACTTCGTTTGATATACCCGGTTTCAGCTCACTTTTCTTGAGGTAAGGATTACCAGTATTCTGGGTTTCCTACTTGTACTTACCTTTGTGAATAAGTGTATCCTCAGTGCCAAGGCTTATGTCGCGTCCGCTCTTGGTGCAACTTGCCATGGACCCGCAACCGTAGCCCAGCGTGAAGTTATTGCAGTGGTGAATCTCCGAGGCGGCGAAGATGACGTCCTCTTCCGCCCGTTCAGTCACCAGAGTGTGGCCGATGATCTCAGTTTAGCTCTCTGAGTCTTTAGCGAACTCCACATGCTTTGATAAAGCCTAAATTTCATCATGTTTTTCTCGATATCCGTTTTACCTCTTTCAGTCGTACATAGTACTTATCGCTTTCTCTCCGCAACTATTCGTCTTGTTTTTCTGCGGAATCCATTCCATCTTTCACTTTCTGACTTCACCAGGAGATAGGCCGGTCCTAGTTCCCCAATTCTTTCAGAGAAGAGAAGCCCTTCATTTCTATATATATGAGTGTGGTAAGTCACAAGTGTACGTTCCTCTTACTGACAGCTGTCTCTAAACATGTCTCCCTCAGCATTCGACCGTTTAATCTGTAATCTTATGCCCCCGTCTGTTGAATTCCACAGCTCGAACAGTAGCTCCCGTTCCCGAGGCAAGCCCCGCCCGCGATCACCTCCATCAATGTACCAACCTCCAGATGTCGGGCCAGTCAAGCAGCTACCGCCGCTAAAGCACAAAATCACCATGTCGGACTCTGAACCTTCCTTATCGCCTCCACAGATGAAGTCTAAACACCCCTTCAGCTTTGGTTCCCTGTTCGGTATGAAGCGAAAGCCGAAGGAGCCTTCTTACTACATGCCTCAGCTATCTCCCGTCCCATCTCCCACCGCTCCCAGCCATACATATAGCTCGTCACCATACTCCTCAGCCTCGTCCTCCCCTAAGGCCTCCTCTCACCGATATTCTCCGTCTCTATATCCTCGTACGCCTACACCGAGTTCATCCAAACCTGCCCGCATTCTCGGCCTTACAGATGAAGACGTTCGTGTCGTGATTTCCCGCCCGGATACGCCACTGCCCAAGCTAGGGAAAAGGCCGCACACGAGCTCTGGCTTAGGCGGTAGTCCTGCCTTCCCAAGCGCCTCCAAAGGCAAGGGGAGAAGGCCACACACTAGTGACGGCGCTCGCGCTAGTGCGGGGGAACCAAGGCCTGTGTTTCCTTCACTACGACCCTCTCCGTCGTCGTCTAGTAGGGAGAATCTTCGAGGTCCCATCCACCGTCGTACGAGGTCAGGCGGGGAGTCTGCTGAGCTAACTAGGAACAACAAGCAGCCTTCGGATACTCCGAGCACGCGGCATCTTGGAAAAGATACAGCGGCGTTGTTCCCGGCATCGGGTATCGTCTCTTCCGAGTGTCTTTCGGCTACTCGTTCTTTCCCAAGGAGGCCACAGACGAGCGAGGGACAAGGGAAGACGTCTTTTGTGCTGGCCTCTCCTGAGGGACGCGGACATCGCGTCTTCACGCGTTCCGCTTCTGCCAGACCGTTTTTCGAGACGGCCACCCCAGACCCCAGACCTAGGCCTCACGCGCTGTCTAGTGGAGAAGCGGAGATGAAGAAGGCGATGACAGAGAAGAGCGGGAAAATATTTTCTCCGGAGTTTTCTGCTTCGCAGGATAGTCTTCCCCTACTTTCGTCATCAAAGAATCATACCACCGGCGCCACAGTACCTTCAGCTCCGGCGAAGACTGTGAGAAGACCACATTTGAAAGACGGCGGGGAGGATACTCAGCGCGTACTCCTCCCATCTTTGCATCAAAATTCCCGCCCTATCACGTCTTCTGCTCTTCACCGTCCTCCGCCTTCTGCCCTTCCCCGACGGCCACACACTCGGGACGGAGGAGACAGGACCCTCTCTGTCGTCTCTCATGACAGTGCTGAAGATCGGATGTTCAGCAAGGGGAATTGGCAGCCCATTCCGCGCACTGGAGGAAACGGGGAAGAACCTTGGAGCGGGGAGTGGAATGAGCCAGACATCAAAGAGGTTATCATGAAGTTGAGGAACTTGAGGTGAGGCATGATAACGGGGAGTAAAAAAGAAACACTATCGAGAACGTTATAATGTGTGCTTGTTAGCGTATTTTAAGTTGTAGTATTCGTTGTTTTTTTGTTTGTTTGAGATTGAGATAGTTTAATGGGGCGTGGCTTCAAAAGGAATGTGGCGTCGGCGCCATTTGTCATCAGGAATGATTGATAGCTGTTCGCGCACCTTGGTATCGGTACGAACCGTTACTGCACGTCAGACAATCGATGCTCTCTGATTCGAACCCGCCACGCTGGCAAGAAGACTTCGTGCTAAATTCGTGCTGCCCAATAACCTACCTCGGCCTCAAAAATCAGAGTCAACGCACTCAACTAAATTCTTTCACACATTACTGAATAATGCCCTAAACACAGTAATATTGCGGCTGATGTTGAACCCACCCCACAAGCGATGAACCGTGTTGGAACCGTGTATTATAGGCGATTCCTCTGTACTAGCTATGCCCACGTTTCTTCAGATGTATCCTCTTTTACTCAGATTTATTTGCTAACAACACATGCGTCTAGGTCACAAGTACTTAGATGCCGTCCCTGCCAGTGCATCAGAATCCGAATTCCGGGCGGTCTTTGAGACTGCGTATAAGTTGCTATCAGTAGCATCAGTTTGTAGTTTCTGAGGAGTCAAAAGAAACTTGAAGCTCTTTCCGAACGGTTGAGCCGGAAAGCACAAAAACACGGCAAGTACGCCTCATCGACGCGTTATGTCACATACACGTGTTGCGATGAGGCGCACCTTCCATCGGTTGAATGATACGAGATTCGCAAGAGATCAATGTATTTAATTGTGAAATGGATTCTTCGTTTGACAACTGTGCCATAACACGTCACGCCGTCTGACATCTTCTCAAGACAAAACATGTGGCAACGCCACATAACGCAAGGGTCTTGTGTATCACTTATGATAGGACGAAATAGTAAAGGGACGCTGTGGTACGAAATATCGTCGAGAGCCGGATATGCGGCGCTCATTTTAGGGTAAGACTACAGGGTATTGATACATCGACAGCACCATCAGACGATACGTAGGCGGGCAACAATCCTCCCAGACCAAAATAACGAAAGCAAAGGAGAAAGCAAAACAATAACGATACATGGACCATGGGCACTTGTCATAAAGCAAGGCCAAAAGAAGGGTAAGTGTAAGGATAGCGGGGGATTTTATGTCTGAATGGGTGGAGGTCAGAACATGTTCATACGAAGAACATTGCGAGAACGACTCACTTATATGCACCCCATCCGTCCACATCCAGCAAGAACATTATATGTCGTTCCCTGAGATGTCTTAGATAGTTCCTGGCAGTGCGCGTTAAACAGTAGTCACTGACACAAGGGTGAGGCAGAACTTACCACAGGCGAAGGATCAGGAAAGGCAACGGGCTCCGGTGCGGGTACAGGAGACGCCGACACAAAATAGCGGCTGGATAGAAGCGTTCCAAAGTTCAGTACATCGGATCGTATCCAAGTACGAAAGAAAGCGACTCACAGCACGCAAGAGCGACAGCGATAAAAAGTTTGGACTGCATGGTCTCAAGTGGTAACAGTGCAACGAGCTCGAGGAGAGAGAGGGAGCAGGGGAAGGAAAGAATCAAATCCTATCCATTTCCTCACCCACATTGTGTTCTTTTAAGCCCACTTGACAGAAGCCTATGATTGCACATATCTCGCCCAAGTACAAACGAACTTCCCAAATAGGACATGTTCAAAGTAACAGCTTGATTTAGCAAGGATGTACCGGTGTTGCAGAGAATCTTAAGAAGCCAACAGTTCTGACAATATTGCATCAGGGGCTAGCTCGAGACGCCATAGGAGAGTGGAAACCATGAGAAAAGTCGAGGAGGAAAGATAGAGGTAAGCCAGGGGCATCATTGGAGGTGCATTGGATGCAGCATGCTTAGCATTACGAGCAGATGTGGAGATGCATGCAAAAATCATTACACAAGCATACGAACACAGATTTGCTGAAGACGATGGGATGAGCTTGAATCATGGAGGACCAGGAGACACCGAAACGTACAGTTGAACGGATCGGACGTCGGTTGTACCCGGGACTGTAACACGCATGACCGTGACATCGTCACTCTCGATCGTGCCCAGCGCGCTCATGTATCTATCGGACCAACCGACCTTGTGCAGTATAAGCCAGGTACCGCATGCCTCCCTTTCTCAATCAATCAATGTGTATTTGCGGCTCTTTACCCTGTTGACCTCGCGCGAGCTCTTCTGGATTTTGCTTCCATGCTAAAACTGCGGCTGTACTCTCTCTCTCTCTGAGTCGCGGTAGTCCTTCTTCTCTCGTGCTTTTTTCTACCGACGTCTACGCACCCACGTAGCCGTGATATTTCACGCCGACGAAACGGCATGCAGCCTGTGTGTCCCTCAATCGTGACGGTGCTGGCACCCTGACAGGAGAATGCCCCGTTCAGCCCGCATCGACATTGAATCCTCTTACTGCCACCAGCATGACGAACCGATTGGCTAACACCTCTGTTCCTGAGAAAAGGAAGCTTGTGCCACGAATCAGAAGCCCGGATATCAAAGTACGTACGTATGTAGACCAGATAAGAGTAAAGAGATACTTATTCACGATCCAGGGTGCAGAAACTCCAAAAGGCGATGCCAAACGCATACTCTTCAAGTGGAAAAGAACACTGATTGGCATGATGTATCTAGCATCTTATTGGAGGATGCATCCTCCGTGGCAAGACGGGGTAAAGTTTGTTCTTCCGAAATGGGTACTTATCCTGAACCACTCCAGACCTTCGTGGCGTCGTTAATGGATTAGAAGCCCCCCCCTAAACATGCTTAGGCTTTTTTTTCGCCGCCGCTGTTGCCGTTGCCGAATGACCCTTGCTCATCGTCTCGTGGGGTTTGAGATTGAATGTGGGTGAGGATGCCTGTAGGCAGGCTCTTCTCGCGAGCAAGATGTGAAGCTCCCGTATTAAGGGGTGACACGGTATGAAGCTGCGGCGACATACAGAGCCTGCTCTCAACGATGATCCTACGTTCTGTAGCACGGTCGCTCAGTGCACAACCTGCCACCGCCTTTCGTAGGGAACAGAATACTTATCCCGCCGTTCGCTATGACTCTCCCGATCTCAGCCTGGGTCCTGGAGCTGGAAGGATCCACCAGCATATAATCCTGTCGTGCTTCTCTAGGCTTGTCGGCAATGCAGTTGCTTCTTCACCCGTCTGCTTGGGTGCTTCCGCCCTTCAACCGAAGTTTTTCCAGCAGTCACCAGACGCGTTCATGTGCCCCGTGCTCAATACTTTACGTGGACTACCAGTGCACAGACCGTTCATATAAAGTCTGGCGGTTTCCTGGATGGAAAGCGTTTGACCTCGAGCTGTCATGGCAGTTTTCTCCAGCTTTTGGATGCTATATGCCCTCGTACTCTTTCCCCGAGTCCTGGCTATCGGACAAGCAAGCTGTGTCGCTTTCAAAGAATCCTCGTCCACTCTCCCGATCGTGAAGAACGGGCAGGCTGCTTCGATATTGCTTTCTGAAGATGACTGGCCTGGGGTACACCGTACTGCACATGATTTGGCCAGTGACATCGAGAAGGTCACCGGCATTAAGCCGAACGCCCTCAATATCACCGCGGCCAACGCGAGCTTCTCGCATCCCATCATTGTAGGAACACTTGGAAAGTCCTCGTTGATCGACGAAGTCGTGAATAGTACCGGTCTCGACGTGTCGGACATAAGGGGTCAGTGGGAGTCATTTGTGGCAAAGGAGGTGGAGAATCCTCTCCCTGGGGTTGATAGCGCGTACGTGATCGTTGGTTCGGACAAGAGAGGCACGATCTATGCCCTGTATGAGCATTCAGAGCAGTTTGGTACGCCTATCATAACTCTAAGGTTCGGATCCTAATCACTTAAACCGGTTTCTGTAGGTGTCTCTCCATGGTACTGGTACGTTCCCTCGTACACTGTTCGGCATCATCATCGTGGCATACTTACTCGTTCTACAGGTGGGCGGACGTAGTCCCTAAGCAGCATGCCGAGCTGCACGTCGAAAAGACCGGCTGCTCTCACGGACCGCCAACTGTCAAGTATCGCGGCATCTTCCTCAACGACGAACAGCCTGCGTTGACCAATTGGGCCCAAGAAAAGTTCACTAATGGCACCGGGTCTGCTTTGACTGGATCTCCGTTCAATCGCCATTTCTACTCTCACGTGTACGTTCTCTTGCCTAAATGTGTGTTTTTATGCATGTATATATCACTAGTTCTTGGCTAGGTTTGAGCTGATGCTGCGCCTGAAAGCAAACTATCTGTGGCCTGGTACGTCTCCGGGTTATCATCTCTGAACCTTTTTACTGAACTTTCGTGGGCAGCCATGTGGGGAAGGTCAGTTGTAGCCCCCGCTCGCATCCAATGTGTTTTGTCTTATTGACTCGGCCTCAGCGCGTTCGGGATTGATGACGAGCTGAATCAGGCGTTTGCAGATTGGTATGGGATTGCAATGGGCACAAGGTGAGTGGCGCCGACGCATCTTCATTCATTCATTCCCTCATCATTGTCCCTTCTCTCAGCCACCACGAGCCCATGATGCGTTCTACTCCCAATGAGTTCAACCTTTTTGGGACAGGACCGTGGAACTACACGAGCAATCCCGATGCCATTTATCAATACTGGATAGAGGGAGTTGAACGGTCGAAGAACTATGAGTCGATCTATACTATGGGAATGAGAGGTGCGGGAGATTGTGAGCGTTTTTACTTGCTATCGCATTGCATTGGGCTCACACAGAGTCTTCTGAAGTGCCCATGGGAGAGGATACAAACATCGCCCTCCTGGAGAAGATCGTTGCCGACCAAAGAGAGATTTTGAGTAGCATTCATAACGGCACGGATATCACGGCTATTCCTCAAGTTTGGACTCTGTGTTTGTGTTACGATGCTACACTCGGGTTGACATCATCTAAACGTGTGTTTCCATCCCAGATCAAGAAGTGCAAGGATACTACGAAGGCGGGATGAGTATCCCTGACGACGTCACTCTTCTGTGGGCGGACGACAAGTGAGTTGCATAGTGTTGTCTTGAGTGGTGCTTTAGCTCACAGTTCGGCAGCTGGGGCAACGTCCGCCGATATCCCTTGGTCGACGAACGGAATAGAACTGGCGGTGCAGGCGTGTATTACCATGTATGTCCTGATTTGCTGCGTAGGGATATCCTACTGATTTGATTCTACGTTGTCCGTATAGTTTGACTTTGTAAGTTCTAGACGTGTGTCATATAGGCCCAGGTATTGACCAAACCCCAGGTCGGAGACCCAAGGTGCTACAAGTGGATCACGGTTCGTGTAGTATCCCTCCGTCTTCCCCATCACCCACCTAACCTTGACGTTTAACACGACAGACAACCCAGCTCTCTAGAGTGTACGACCAGATGTCGTTGGCTCTCGACCGTAGCGCAGACAGGCTATGGATTGTCAACGTCGGCGATCTCAAGCCATACGAGCGCGAGACGGAGTTCTTCATCTCCTACGGGTATGATGCCTCCCGATGGAACGCTGACAACCTCAACGAGTTCGTGGTATCTTGGGCACAGCGTGACTTTGATCTCGGTCTCTCTGACGCCGTTGTCGTATCCGAGATCGTTCAAAACCTGACACAGTGGAACGCGCGGCGAAAGCCGGAGCTGTTGAACTCCACCACGTACAGTTTGTACAACTACAGAGAGTAATGGCCCATTTGTCGGCATCTCTTTTCTGCGCGACTGATCTTGTGCTATCGTTTAGGGCTGAGGGCGTCGTTGCCGCGTGGAAGACTCTGGAGGAGACGTCGACTGAGATATACAACAGCCTTTCGGTGGTGAGACAACCGGCTTTCTTCCAGTTGGTTCACCATCCCGTTGTCGCCAGCGCCAACTTGGCAAACATACTTGTCAATGCCGGCCTAAACAACCTCCGCGCGTCACAAGCCCGACTCAGTACGAATCATCTAGCGGACGAGGTAATGGAGTATTTCGATAGGGATTATGACCTGGAGGTCGAATATCATAACTTACTGGACGGTGAGTGCAACAGACGTTTTCTCTCTCTCTCTGAATATGGTTTCTAGGAAAGTGGAACCAGTATGTGGCTTATTGAATGCATCCGACGCCTATTGACTGCCATCCCTCTCTCTCCAAAGCATGATGGACCAAACACGTAGGAACAGTTTCACTCCATGGCACATTCATACGCTAATACCAATTCACAGACATCGGGTACTACTACTGGCAGCAACCCATGGCTAACACGTATGTATACCTGTCTGTCCCATCGCCCTTCCACCACCGCTGATCCGTCTTCGTCCTCGTCTTACAAAAAAGCATGCCCGCGGTGGCTCGTGTACAAGCCAGAAAGCAAGCCCTAGCTGGTGTCATGCGAATCGCATTGGAAGGCACTCCAGGTGCATGGTACGTCTTCGTCTTTATACCTGCCCCCCATCCTCACCCCTGGCGTCCCCCCCCCCCCCCCAAGGCCGGGAGACAACCCGAACCAGTGCGCGCAAGGATACAACTGCCCCCCTCCGACGCTCACCCTGGACACATTTGACACATTCGGCACTCGGTACATCGACGTCGGCGCCGGGGGTCCTGATCCTTTTGAATTCACCGTCTCTGCTAACGTCTCGTGGGTGCGCTTCTCTGCCGAGAGGGGGTCGATCTCGCCGGAGGAGGAGGAGGAGCAGCCTGAACAGCGGGTGTTTGTGTCTGTGGGAGATTGGGACGCGGTCGATGGTGCGGCTAGGATCCTGGTTGAGGCGAGGGCGGAGGGGGGGCAGAGAGCTTTGTCCGTTCCGGTCATTTTCGTCGCGAGGAATACGAAGGCGTTGTTGTTGGGGGATTTTAAAGGTGGGTTTGTTTGCTTCTTGTTGCAAGGGTGGGACGCTGCTTCACTGGACAGGCCCCTCCCTAGGTTTCGTGGAGGGGGCGGGGGTGGTGTCGATTGAGGCCGCGCATGCCGCACGGAATTCATCCGTGGGTGAGGTCGCGTGGAAGGAGATTCCAGGTCTGGGGAGGACGTTGTCGGGGGTGACTCCCTGGCCTAGGACGGACGCGAACTATTCAGCTGGATCGGGGCCGGTGCTGTGAGTCCGTCCATGCGCGTCGTTTTCCTTCTTACTCCCACCTCCTTCCTCAATCGTCCCCGTCCCAGAGAATACGATTTCTTTACTTTTAACACTATTGGCGGATCGGGGAACGTTACTGTCATCGTCTACGTCTCTCCTTCGCTCAACGCTAACGGGAGGGATCGACCGCTCGGGATTGCAGTCCAGCTAGATTCGTCTGACATTCAAAGTGCATACTTCATACCCCTGGCGGACCCAGGCGTGCTACCCAGAGCATGGTTCGGAGCAGATGGATTCGTTGCGAATTCCATCGTTTCTGTCCCTCTCGCACTGCATGGGGTGAGCCCTGGGAAACACACTCTGAAGGTGCGTGTATGGATGGATGCAGGGAGTACTTTGTCTGTCTGTCTGACCGTTTGCGACTACGTATGTAGCTGTTCGCGTTGGAGCCGGCAGTCGTCGTTCAGAAGATCGTGGTCGGTGAGTTATCTTTCTTGGCTTGAAATCTCAATCTTGATCTCGTGTGTATTATTTACATACGAGCGTTTTTGGCAGATGTTGGTGGATTGGTAGCCAGTTATCTGGGTCCCCCTGAGAGTGTCCTCATCTAAAAAAATTCTGTTGTACATGTATGTACTTGTTCTCTACGATGGGAATGTCAATGTAAAATTAGCGGTACACTGTTCATAATGTGGACTGGGACTGGGACTGGGACTGCTGGGGATGGGAACTTTGGGCGGACGTTGTTCTTTCTGCTTGAAAGGGTAACCACTCGCTTCCGGCATATGTCCCTGCACTGAATACATTCCTCGGGCGCTAGACGTGCGTTCCCAGTACCGGGATAGCACGCGTCCCGTCCCGTCCCGTCTCTCGCATCCCTCCCTGTGTATAAGCGGAGAGCTAGTGAGGTATGTGAGAGAAAACTTCGGGATCTGAAACCCACGAAAAAGCACATGTACATGCGAGAAAGAATATATATGGCGTGCTTATATAGAGTAGGCGAGGGAAATCCGTCCTGAATTAGTTGTCCACTGCAGAGAGAGAGAGGTCGTGTATTGTAGAAGAAGAGAAAGGTAATTGATACAGCCGTGGTAAGAGTATATGCTACAAAGGAGTGAGTGAGTGTAATGTCCTAGCGGAAATCCAGTTCTGCCCCAAAAACGATACGCTCAGTGTCTCCGGGTGAGAAGATTCATGAGCCATCTCAGCGGGCGAGTCTTCTTTTTAGGTGGAGGTGGAGGAGCGAGGATCACGTTGGGAATGATGACTACAATCACTGTGAGAAAGCGTGACAGAGGAGGAGGAGGAGGAGATACGAACCTCGATCACCCAAACCATCGGACGCTGAATCGAGGGTGTCCTCGTCATCATCCTGACTCCACGGTAGATCTTCTTCTTCGGATGAAGGCGGGATGACGTCATAAGGTGGACGTGATGTCACACGCAGCATCGCCGGGTGGACGAGGGCGACGGGTGAAGACGGAAGGTCGGCGACGCAGGGGGACATGGGCGGGTCGGAGTTCACAATCTTGACGTCATGCCGCCAGTGGTCTACGAATGACACCTTCCGCTCCAGGAATGGCATTGGAGACGGCGGTGGTGGTTCACAGAGTCCTTCCAGCCTGAGAGTCGGTCAGCATTGATGGAGGAAATAGCCAGCCAGTCAGCGTACCTTCTGAGGCTTTCGACAAGCTTCCGGTGTCTGTCCTTCGAAGCTGCCATGTCATACGCCAGAAACGCATTCATCGCATTCATATCCGAGTCTGTTTGAATGGAATAGTACTGCGAGGAAGAGTCCGAGTTCGTGAAAGAAGGGCGGGTGTACAAAAGAGCGCTGCTCATATTTCAATCAGGGTCGTCAAAAAGAGTGGTGTTGGTTGAGAGGTGTTGCAGCTGCCCATCCTTTATATATACACCCTTGTCTCAAAACAGAACAATAGACGAACAGGAAATGGGAACAAAAGAAACTTGTGGACCCGAGTCCGTGGCCTCGAGGCTGCTTACGAAATGACACGTGTCTCCATTGGGCGAGATCAGCCCAAGCCCGACCTCCACCGCCGTTGAACCTGCTTGTGAATCAAAATCCCCAGTGGGTAGCTCACAACACGGAACGTAAACAGCCCCCTGTTTCTTCTTCTCAGCCAAACAGCTCAGACCTCACTCGATTCGGAAGGCCTGTAGCTGTCGCATCCCTTCTCATATCATACACCTATAAGCACATTTTCCCCCTGATTGATACTCGCATTCATTGAAACATCATGCGATACTAGTACAACACACCTTCTTCCCTGACCTTCTTGAAACCTCATTCTATTGATCAAACTCGTGTTATCACTCACTCGTACGTCGCGTTTCTCCCTCATGCATACATGTGAGAGAACCGTGACTAGCGCACAACAATGGAACGTAAACATGAAGATCATCTCAATCTCGTCTCGTCTCCTCCCATCAGACTCGAACCCTACATCTTTTCTCTGATACACCTCTGACTCCCAGTCAAAAGTCACAAGAGCCAGATCGAGCCAAACAGAAGCAAACGAGCGGGATCGAGCCGAGATTCCGTCAATCGGCCACGAGGGTCAATCTTTCTCTTCGTCCATATAGTTCGCGACAGTTGGCCAATTGAATCATACTGCTTCTCTGTCAAACGCGCGACGTTAATTGCCATGTTTCTTTCTAAGTTCTCGTATTGTACGTGTCCGTCGTTTGCCTGCTTTCTCTTATGCCTCCTCCATTGCCCAAGAACAAGAAAACACGACAGTATTTTTGTGACTGCGCCCGCTACTGTAAGACAAAGCGAGAAGTCCCACGCTCGACATGGAAAAATCATAAGAAGCACTGTGAGCCAACACGGTATGAAGAAAATGGTCCAGGTAAATCTGTGTTTGCAGTTTAACGGTCAACTTTTGCTTACTTTGGTTTCTTGGACAGGAGCCGAGCCAGGAACAGAAGCAGGAAAGTGGAGAAGGATTGAACAGAACGAGGGGACATCAGACGACGAAGAGGT
>RZIO01000013.1:236473-285082 GCA_004338095.1 Gloeostereum incarnatum
GGTACTGTACTGTATATAAATAGGTGAAAGTTTTCCATCTCAGACATTTCTGACTCATTCTCTTAGGCAACAGCTCTTCCCTACATAAATAGCAAATCCCTTGCTTCAAGTTGACACTTACTTACAAGTTACAGACTGAAATATATGCTAAATTACTTGGCAGCAGCATTTCCCATTCTTGTCCTTTCCACACTGCCCTGAGAAATAATAAAATAAAAAAAAGAGACATCTACCAAAAGCCTGTAGCAGGATTTACGTATATTCAAACAAGGGACCAGTGTGGCCAATTTTGAATTTTGACCAATTTTTCAGTGCATGTGGGAAGGTATCAAGGCAGCAGCATAGCATATCCATCAAGTACTATAATATAAACAGACTTCAATACCAAGTCTCCTAAGCTTTCGGTGCTTTGAGAACCTAAGGGCTCAATATCAGACTGAGATCAGGCTGGGGTGAGATTAATGTAGGGAGAAACAGCCCATGGGTGAGGAGATGAAAAACAGGTGCCTATTAAATAATTTGATTCAAAGGTATTCTTGCTTCCTGAAGCTTTGAAAGACTAAGACTCAATGTGCACAAGGGCATTTTAAGAGACTGGTGAGTCGAGGAAGAAATCTGTGAGTCTGGACCCATACACATGTCTCTCAGGCCATCAGAACTCGGCAGCTGCAACCCATCATGATCACTGGTGAGTTGAACCTGCTAGTGAATCAAAACTCTAATCTCCTATATGTAAACAGACTAAAAATAATAGAAGACAGTTATTTTACAGTTTTTCAAAACAGCCAGTGCACTACTGGGATGTAAACCTCCCAGCTAACACACAGATACATGTACACCTCCTGAGGATGTATCTTATACTCGTAGCTATTATTGAATATTGAAACCACATCTACGGTACCAACTCGTCCTATTTTTTGCTTCTATGGTCCTCGCTACAATCAAGCTCGTGGTCCACCCTCCTCCCTCATAGCACCACCGTCACTCTGAGCCACTGAGTCATCATTCATCCTTGGCACGACTCCAAGCCTGACAACAACCTATACAATAACTCGAATGCATTTGCAACCCAAACAAGCCCTATTATTCTTACTTCCTATTCTATCATAAAAATTCTCCAGCCTCTAGTTGGTCAATGTTATTGCCTGCATTTAGAAAGCCCCGAGATGCCCACCACACACTGAAAAGCAAATGGCCCACTGCTGCCAAACCAAATATCCGATTCAGAGGCAGGTTGATATTGGAAAGACTTGTCGTCGTCGAATCCAGTCCTCGCTTGCACTGAAGCATTGGTGGTGTGTGGCAAATGGTATGAGCTGCATGGGCCTAGGATAAATACTAGGTCAGGCAGCTGAATGCGCAGTCTGAAGTCTGAAGAATGTATACTGAAGATGATCGACGGTGCCGGGCAGTGTTTCCTAGCCTCTGCGTTGGAGGGATTCCATCCTGCATTCAAAGCCCGAAGTATCTGGTTGTAATTTTTTGTCCGAGTCGCGGGTCAGGCGGTGGGTCAGGTGGGTGACTGATACACGGGGTACAGTCTGCTGCGATAGGGAATTCGTACTATATATTCGAGAAGAAGGGAAGGGGTTTTTTTCACAATAGTATGAGCTTTGGGATACATCTTGCACATCATTTTGGAATAAGATATACATGGCTAGGTAGTACACCTCAATCATCACCGCAAGCCCTCTTTCCATTGCATCCGGTCTTACTTCTCAATATCTATACCCATTGTGGATCTCTACCATCTTCAATGGGGGCTTAGGAACTTGTATTCCTATCTTGTTCCCAACATATCCTCCCCTAGTCCAGGGGGAATGGGATCCCGAGTGCTTAGCACGCCATCTACCCTTCCGCCGACTTCCTCTCGAAAAATCATCTGTTGTACCTTGCCAGAAAAGTATTGCAAATCGCGACAGAGAGATCTCGTCGAGGAAATGCTCCCTAATATTCTTTGTGCAATATGCTTCAGCCATTTCTACGCCACATAGAAGTTAGAACAATGGCCACCAGAATTACTACGTTAGGTCAACTCATCGGCAGGTGAGCGCATACAAAAGGGCCCTTATTGAACGTTACCATCAGCACACAAACTTTCTCTGGTTCTCCTTTAAAACCTCGATTTCTCTGGCTTTTTTTGTTCTGTCGTAATGCATCCTAATGACACCGCCGTTGCCGACGTCTCAGAGTATGGCATAGTCGTTTGAATCCTCATCCTGTCCCTTCTCACTAACACTAATGTTTTCTTAAGAAATTTGCTCGTACTGACACGTCTCCTTGAGCAACCAAAACCAAAACCAAACCCTTGGCAGTTGTTTCCTCCCCTAGGAACCCATGCCCTTACCCACTCGTCCAAGCATCTCCGTACATAACAACCCCACAGAACCGGAAAAACCTGCTCACGAAATGGGAGCGCAAGTACGACAAGATGACGAGCGAAGCCGGAAGAGAGAAAGAACAAATCAGGTGGGCACGGATTTTCGAGGAGAGAAAGCCTAAGTTGGAAGCGCTAAAGCCGGATTTTATGAAGAAGGCGAATAAGAACGGGAACGAAGTGGTGGCCAACAGTGTGGAAACGGAAACGAAGGACCCGGTGACTGTGGAAACGGAAACGAAAGAGCCAGCGACAGCACCCGTCGGGCGGCGGATTGACTCGTACTACCACACGTTCTCGCCCACCGAGGGCGTTAATGCCAACTCGTCGATCGGCGCGTCTGAACAACGGGGTTTCAGGCGATACTCCGACAAGAACGACGGATGCCTCAGATTTGAAGAAGAAACTGGACAAGAACCTTATAAAACAACGATAACTTGTACTAGGACGCGACTACGCCGCGCCTGATTCCAACGCTCTGTCAGTGGTTGTATGAATGGTTAGGGGATCCCAACTTGGTGGTCGTAATAGAGTACTTCGGGGCTATCCCTCAGCCTATCATATTCCTTTGATTACCACCCTCTCGCCTCATTATGTGTCGCACATCCCCACGTGTCCACAACTCGGGTCCGTCATCATCATCAGCAGCGTGCCCTGGCTGAGCGTTTCACAGCTGGTGTAGTGTCCCCTCTTGTCTTGATCAATCTCTTGTGCTGCACATCAACATATAGTTCAGATATTGGGAACGTCTGGCTATGGGCTACTTATCTTTCCAGGGATCAAGATAAGCCTGGTCTTAGCTCTAGTTCCATCTATCATCAGTGTCCCTGGGATATCCATCATGTCGAATGTTGTTGGTCCGCTTCCAGAACGCTGTTTGTCCAACTTGCTGTGGGTGTTTCTGTCAAGCTGCTGGGGTAATAGGTACCGCATCTCCCCTGCCGTCATATCACCGACGCTAGCCTAAGAAAGTCCTTTTCGTAATTTCGGGCCGTATTTCCGACGAACAGCTGCTATCACCCGCTCTACACATCCTATGATAAATTCATTTGTTGTTTGATCATTAGTAGCTGCGCGCACTGCCGTTCGTGTTCCCCTGACATCTTCGGATTGGGTAGGGATTTCCCGACAGTGATAGCACAGTTCTTGAAAAAGGAAAGGCAAAAGGAAGGACGTTCCGTGGAACTTCTCGAATGAATTGCGTATGGTTTTCCGCATCAGACTTATTGCGCGTTTTCTATTATTACCAAGCGAAGTACGGCATGCGCCCACAGAACCTAGCTAGCGTCCGTGTTTCGCTCATCCGAGCTCTTCGGGTATGGGCACGGGTACAAGTATTTCTTCCTTCTTTCTTTCTCTGCCATTCAGATGTCTTAGTGCGTATTTCTAGACGCTTACCCTGGGACGTTACATCCCCATCACATGTACACTTTTCATTTCGCTTTCGGATTTGTGCATTGTATGTATGTCGTCACTTTTGCTTCACTGGTCCCTTTCCCTTCCATCTTCTGGCTGATCGCGGAGCTAGCTAGTAAAGTCCTTAAGTTATACAATGCGCCACATGCGAAGTCCTTTTCGGCGCCTACGACTCCGATTATGTCTGGGACCCTTCTCCCTCCGAGGATTGCGGGACGTATGGAAGAATGTGCCCTAGATGTGTGTCCAGCGTGTCTAGACTCTCTGAAGCTGTTTGCCCAGTGTATGTCCTTTCTAACTTTGATCTTCTCTTCTCTGTGACTTGCAGATTACGCTTGGGTGCCTTAGAATCACAACAAAATTCCCAGCCGTTGTCAGTTGCCGCTACTAAGACACAACGTAAGGTACTTGGTACAAACGCAAGCCGAAGTTGAGCAGACTACCTCGCGCTCCACTTGCCTATTCATTCGACATCGTGTGTTTGATCATCCGCACCGAAGAGAGACATCTTTTGCGCATGCAATCCGCCTGTCTCTGCAATTCGCTCTACAACCAATTCCGAGAAACCGCAGCCGGTCCCGGTCTTCCACTCCCAGTCGGGTGATCTATTTGTTCACCTTTCCTTTCGCGGTTTGGACCATTTCTAAGTAGGAAGATCTTATTGTATTGCGCTCCTGGCTGAATTTTACCCAGCGCGTCTTTTCTTTTGATTGAAAAGAAGTGATGACAATGCCGTTCCGCTGCCGGCTGTCTCTGTGCTTGAACGACTGCATGCTATCAACGTGTTTGAGTTCCTATGACCTGTCCTCACTGATGACTCTGGTCAAGGGTCGTGATAAGGAGGCGGTGCACTATCTGGTTCTATTTCCGAAAGATCTGATCTTGGAACGTGCTCCGTATGTGCTAGCCTCATTGATTTCTCTCTTTTTCGCAGATACAGTCAGACACATCGATCGATGGTTGAAGCCGAACGGCAAGCAGCTGTAGTTTAAAAGCCTTCGTCTAGGTGGGCTATGGAGCTCTCATTTCCATTCCCGCATATTCCAGCTACAGCTCTCTTGGCATCCATCTCCACACCTTTCTCACATCTTCCAACATGTGCATCATTGACGCCTCCCCACTCACGTCGATCAGCGTAGTGGCCACGTCCACGTCTGCCATCCCAAGTCATAGCGTGTTAGTGCCCCAAGCAAACGCGACCGACGTTCCGGTCAGCCATGGCACTGGTCTACCGCAATGCTGCCACTGCGGGATGCGAGGCACACACTCCCCGAACTGTCCGTTCAGATGAAAGCTCCACCGTGAAGCGTTTACTTGTGAGTACCTTCTGGGTCGTCCCGGTTGTGTCTTGCTCAACTTACGCCTTAAGATTGCGGTTGCCTTCGTCACCACCATCCACAGCTGTTAATCATATCCGTTGCCACTATGATCATATCCAAGCCCAATTATCTATTCATTCTTGTATACATCCTCCTCCCGTTCCGCCATCATTCCTAATTATGCGAATTGCTATCGTTTGACTTCTTGAGTTACCTTACTACACATTCCGCGCGTCGGATCTACTATTTGGAGGAGGGGACGGGAGAATCGTTGTTGTACAAATGGTTTAGAGCTCGAGTAGGAGCATACCATCTCTGTTGTATCATAATATCGATGACTTTTCGTGATCTTTATTCCGAAATAACGAATTGATCAACAGATGAAGCGATGACGATGGTCTGATAAGATCATCCCGCTCTTTCCAACGTGTGGAAGCAAACGTCCGCGGTCTTATCTTCCTTTCCTCGTACCGGGTTCCTGGTTACCCTCCGGATCTCAGAACGAATAGGAAGAGGCCGATGCTTCCGTCGTTCTGCTGTAACCAGGGGATTGCGCTTTGGCTACACGAGGCGCGTAGGCGCAGTCTCGATGTTTCAGTTGTTATCCTACAACGTTCTCGCCTTCCCACCACCGCCACCATCGCCTTCGCTTTTCCTTTACCATTCTAGAACTACCAGCCTAGACGATCTACGGAGTGTGGCTCCATCACTTCTCCGCTAAGGCTCGTACCCTTCCGTCGTCTGTCACCCCACAGTTGATCGGTTTCCCCGCACGACATGTTACCACGAAACGTGACTTTCACCGATCGTACTCATCCGCCCACGGCTACGATCCTGCTCTTGTGCGATTCGGTCTTTACTTAGATTCAGAATTGGAAATGGTCGGGAACACTGCGTGATAGGCACTGCGCAGGCTTAATTACTCTCTGATGCTTATTAACCTTCGGAATTTGTGGAATCTGCTGTCATTGTCATCCTCCATGGTCATTTTTTGCCACTTTCGGTACAATGGGCTTATTAACATTGGCTGCACAGCTGACATGGTTATCTCACACAGCACATACCATGATCTATTGGGGACCCTGACATACAGATTTTTTCTATCAGTCTCAGCGCCAAAAGTGGCGCCCCACGATGATTGCAACGCAGGTTTCGCCTTCCCGGATGACATCTCAAGCAAACTTGGACCGAACTTGTTGATCCCTGCATGCCAATTCTTCCCAGGAACTTATGAATACGCCGTCTATCTCGCTTCTAGCGGGCGCCCCTGGCATTGTGCCCTTGATCTTGTCATGATCACAAACACCGCAGCTCGCCTCCGAGTTACCTCTAAGATCTTTGATGACAAGCACTGTCGGCGCTCACAGTCGAATGCAACGTGCACACAGCGGCGAGACAATAAAGGCGACTATCTCCTACTTGGGGGAACAGCTACACAGACCCCGCTGGCATTCGAGAACCCGGTTCCCATTTCCTTGGAGATCTACTAATGCTTCTTGTTAGGAAAACTAGAACGCCTCCGCCTCAAGCTTCAAAGTTTCAACACTTCCAATGGTATTCAGGTACGTTCTTGCTTCCTTTGCTTTCTTCCGAGAATGACGTTGGAGAATCGTCACAAATTCACGGAGGTGAGTCAACTCGGCGATCAGCCGCAAGATTGATGTTGTCATTTTTGCTATCAGGTGCGTGTCGAGAATGCGGAGAAAACGGCGAACGCGAACTATAGTGCGTTCTGAAAACGCCATTCGGTATTCGTGAACCATATCGAAGTCACAGAGCGCTAAATCTCGTACATGGAGGGGATAGGCGTTTGGAGAACTCATGATCATCAGTTGTGCTGATCACAGCTGGACATCGTGGAGTATTATTATGCCTGCGTCTTCGATGCTTTCCGCAAGCTTTATGACCCAGAACTTGGAAGAGCGATAGTTAGTAGTGGTAGGTGCCTTATCTTCGTCGAGGCCTTTCTCAAACTTCCTTCGCACACCCACACTACCTAGACCTATGGAACACACTGATCGTGTACCTCCCGTTGAACCCAGACAGCCCGAGAGAATCCTGAAAGATTGAATAGCTTTATCTACCCCGTTCCGAGTCGAGGACTGGACTAAACGAAATAAGTAGGATCTTCCCAGCATCCACCGAAAAGATTGGACGATGGATCAGGAATCGAGATCTAACTTTCTTCCCGCTCCACGATTGTCGCCAGCTACCGTGCTGCTGCGAGAGCTCCACTGAGTGCAAGATCCGGCCCTACCGTCTTCCGCGTTCCTCTTTCGTGTTTTGGAGTAGTAGTGCCTGGTCCAGGGTGTATGCCAAAATTCCTACGAGATACCGCGAGAAAGGTCAAAGCGTTCGATCAAATTTCGCCCTAGAAGGTCAGTGCCTTTCAAATTTAGCTCAGTCATAGAACGACGGGTATGGCGTCTTTCATAGCGGAGTCCTAGCGAGGTCTTTTATATTTGAGTGCAGCTGACATATGAGGCACGCAAGAGGCACGCCCTTCACAAGAATATGCCAGGAGTAAAGTTAAAATCTTCTGGACATCAGAATTGAGACATCTGGCTACCGATGATCGTGCGTTTAAATTCCCCCTCGCGGACAACCACGCCAGTGGAGGATGAATAGATGAATTCTGAAAGGCGTACATAATGCACTTCCTTTCATATCGAGCTGGAACGCTCTTTAGTAGACTTCCCAATGTCATGTAGCGTTCTGAAACGCAATCCGGCTTCTCAATGGGTTGGGCAAACAGGTAATGAAACCCTTTTAAGGGGAAAAAACTATGACAGCAGCACATTGCATTAAGAGGGAATCGAACCCCCGGCGGGTCGAAATACACAAAGCAGTGCTGGTTTTATGGCAACGACCCAGGTTACCACTACCCCATTAATGCTTTACATCCTACTAATTACTTGCTCCACAAGGGTCGACGACGATGCAAATTTGCCCTCAGCGGCCTTACGATATCGAAGCTATCGTTTGTATGAAACCAAATCCCCTTTCCGTGAACGCTGTTTACTTTATTCTGACTGAATGCATCTCTAGACTATGATGTTAGACCGTCAGCCCACAGGAACGAAGCAGTGCTTCACGCAGGCCCACGTTATGACTCGAGATCGCTCCCGACACGTCTGTCAGTGCAATGTCTCAACTACAGGCCGGTCCAGCCTGTATGTGTAGAAGGTTCTCGTGAGTTCTGCTATCGTCGATTTTCTACAGTGATGTCAAACTCTATCTGAATAAGGTCAGATCTGTCCCGGAGCTTCCTGCGATATCAAACATGTCCTACCAGCCATCATCTTCGTACGAACACCCTCGTTCTTCTTTCACCTTTGCTTCGTCAACCTCAACGCTCACGCGAACAAGATCCTTCGCCATGGCCTGCGGAAACCGCCTCTCAACCTCTTCTTCCTCAAGGTCATCTCTCGCCATCAATACCACAGATACGGACATCTCCGCCCTTCTCATGTCCAAGCAGTCGTCGACATTCTTCCACTCCGGATCGTCTGCATGAGTGCACGTAACGTGACGTTTCCCATGTTGACTTTTACTCCGGAAATATGTGAAGAAGATACGGAACAGAGGTGTTGAAGCCTTTCAATTTTGCCCCAAAATCGGTTCCCCAGGACCATCGGAAATTGAGGTCGAATTTAAGGGTTCTGAGCGCGGCCGCGGACTTTGACAGATCGAAGCGTATGTAGATTGTACACTTCCTCTGAGAATGCATTCAAGTAATGCTCACAAATGGAAGCGTTGGAAAATACCTGTAACCAGGGTGAGATAATGTAGGTTCTGGGCGCTGTCCAGCAGCTGTTGTGCTGAGTGCTTAGGTTAGAGTACAGCTTTCGACGTCTTCTTTGACAGCTTTTTGAGAGTAAAGCCACTGGAAGATCGCATTAGACATGGCGGACCCATTGCGGCCATACACGAGTGACAACGAGCGTAGAGAATCCATTGATGTGTTCGGAGGAGGCTTCACAGCATCTGTAGTAATTTGGAACAACTCAGTGGTAATCCTCGAGGGAGAAATCCCGATCGGAACGATTGATTGTCAGGTTCTCCATGGTTTGAGGGGACTTAGCGAACAGGCGGGAGAAGTCTGCGATGCTCGTAAAGTCAACGGATATCGGCTCTAGAGAGCGAAACCCTGAGAAGTATCCGTCGCACAAGATGACATCTATACCGGCAGAAGACACAGCTGGAGAGAAGAACCTCTTGAGCGTAAGGCACCCATGGCGGAGATCCTGCAAGTGTTGGCATATGATGCGAAGAGAAGAGATATCAGAACGTCCTATCGTGAGTTTCTTGGTACGACGTGGGATCGTGGGTGAAGTAAGGAAAGCGCAGAACTCAGACGCCCGCCGATGGGGTTGGCTTATGTCGACTGCGGAGAACAAATACAGCCGGGCCCAGGGCATCCAGCTCTTGCATACCAAGCTGCATCGTGCAAGAGCCTTCTTGTTTTCCGTAAGGCCATCGGCGTAAGAATATGCATCACTTTGTCGATAATTTATGGTGAGAAGCTCACAGACAACTCAGAGAGGACATGACGTTTCAAGCCTGTTTACTTATGTCACAGAAATTAGTTTTTAGAAGAGAGTGGTAATAAACAAAAGTGTAGCTGCATAGAGCTACGTTACCTGCTCACAAAGTAGAAGCTAAAATGATGTAGAGAAATAGAGGTTTGTTAGGATGATGGAAAATGAAAAAGAGCGCATTCCAATTTTCCACGATGATGCGCTGTCACATCGTCAGATCAATTTGTGACCAATGTCATTGCCACATGGCCAACATATATACATAACTTGTCCATACCGGTCCATACTTGTTCCACACATAACTTAGAGCAGTGGATGCATGCACGGGACGAAAGACTGATATTCCAAATACTATCTAATACCTCATCATAATGTAGCTACACTGTGTACTCCCCTCCCTTCCCCCCAGCAACGAGGACAGACGTTTACTGATGCGCGCCGTTCCCCCACATCACCAAGATGGTTAGAAACAACGCCGTGGCGATCATCAATGAGAAAGGTCTCCACATATCTCCAGGTGTGTGCCGTTGGTTGAGCTCATCGGATTCTGATTCTGGGAGGGTACCCTGAAGTAGTGATATCAGCCTCTTGTAACTGAGCAAAGAGCGAAGGAAGACCCACCTTCATCAAAGGCTCGTCCTCGTCCCATGCAGAGTACGACGGGTAGTGCCTCTCGTACCACTGCTCAATCTAACAGGGGACGATGGGGTTGGCGTAGGTTTCGATATTACGGCGGCGGCACGCACCTTTGCACACATGACGCCGATGGCGGGGAAACTAGGATCGTCTGGACTGGCTTTGGCGTGTATCCGTCGAGCATAGTCTCTGAAGATGTATGCCACGTCCCTCGGGGACGTCGACCGGATGATGAGCTACTCCTCGGCGGTAAGTAAAGCAGACTTTCCTTATAAGCGGGAGGCTTACCTTTGCTGCTACGCCCTTCCGAATCTTGACCCTCTTCCCTTCTTGGAATATCTGCGGGTTCATGAAACACAGCTCGAGAGTTGCGATGGCCATGGTAGCGGGTATTGCGCAAAACTTGAACACGCTCTTGTTCCGGAGGAGCTTGAGGTAGTCGAGAGAGTCGGTGACCGAACCTAGAGCATCGAGGACCATAGCGGATTGGACGTGTTGTGCTCTTCTCCGGGTATCATCATCTAGGGTATACGTTAAGATCATCATGGAGAAAGCGAATGGAAGACACTCACCCATCCGACACAGTTCTCTGGCATCCTCAAACCCAAACTTCTCCCAAATCTCTCGAGGCCAGAAGAACCTCTTCTCAGCGCAGTCCTCTCGGAAATCCCGGATGATGTTGGTTTTTTGGAGGAGGAGACCCATGGAGTTGGACAATTCCATCTGTTGCGCCAGCCATGACGCTTCGAGCCGGGACGCAGCGAAAATGCGGGAGAGTCCCTGTCCAACGAGGCCTGCAACATAGTGGCAGTAGATGTCATACGAGGCGACTGTAGGTAATGACATGGACGACGCTTGTAGCGCGTAGTCGGCCATTCCGGTCTGCATCTTTTGGCAAATATCTAGGATGATAGCGCGATGTCTAGGGGAGGGGAATCAGCTCCGAGGAGAAACATGGTGCGTGTGAGAACGCACTCGGAGGGTAAGAGTCCGACTTCGTGGATGATCTGGTCGTACTCGACGAGCACAATCCTATCCTTCTCGTTCGGCCCTGACCCTTTGAACGTCCATCCAGGCGTGACGGTGTACTGGTCAAATGACCTCAGCATCGTTTGCTTCAGCTCTGGGTCGAGCGTCTCGTCGTCCTCCACCGTGTCCAGCGCGCGTAGAACGAGGTAGAACAAACACACCTATGTATGCACCTGTCAGCCAGCTCATATAGGGCAAAAAAAAGGAATGCGTACCGTCCTGGCCAAGTCGCCTTCGAGCTCCTTGATGACCGCCGCGAAGCTGCGACCGGCGAAATCCAAAAAATGCCAGCAACGTCGCATGGAAGGGCGTTCCCACCCGGTGACCTTCACGTCGCGTCGGGGTTCATGGAAGAGCTTGTACTGGATGAGAGAACGAAATTCGAGCGGATGAGTGAACAGCAGGGTGAGCAGGTCAGAGGCATTCATGATGGTAGGAACAACAAAGGAATCGACTGTGTCATATTCGTATTTACGCGATTTTGAGAGTCGTACGATGGAATAATGATTCCACGTGGAAGTTCCACCTCGGGTATCCCGCAGCGGGCAGTGAGCGGGATGGCGGAAACGACAGACCATAGGAAAATGCTGAATTCTGCTCGCACGACTACAGCAAAATTAGCAATAGTTAGTAGATGGACTACGCGGAGCGCTTTGAAGACGATTGCATCGCACAATAATCGTGTTTTTCTTTGCATGCAATCGCTGTAAGGAACAGGAATGATGACAGGTACGTTGTCAGATATCACGGACGAGAAAGAGGAATGAAAAAAGAAAAATATGGTTGCAATCGATAAAGGAGTTGAGACGACAGATGGCGGGAAGTCCCCTTTCTCATTCATCGGAGAACGTCCTCGTCCTCCAAACGTGTAGAAAATCAAGACACCTGTCCCAGCTGTCCCTTCGGATGCGCACGAATAGAAGCTTTCAATCACTCTATGTGCAGTACTTTTCTTGGCCTCGTCTGGGAAGCGTAAACGCTCGAGACAGCTGAAACCGTGGTCATAACTGAACGTTAACGAATTCCAGAGAGAAAAAGAAGGAGATGCATCAGAAGCTACAGGCCATGACGTACTTCCATCCTCGTTTCTGTAGCACGATGATCTGGCCGACAGTGATCATGAACGAGGACGAGGCCATAACAGATGGGACGAACTCCTCGTAATTCGGAGCCGTGCGCATATAGTCACTAACGGAGGACCATTATGTTAACTTTGTCTCCATGAGCCATTTATCATGATTCATGATCAGCTTGGACCTTGACCTTGAAGCATTTTTATACGCATAACAATATTAGATCATGCCAGGGGTTCAAGCGCACCCTTTCGGTCGACTGACCTAACCATTTAGTGGCCATAATTCGATCGACACAAATTTACTGCATGTTGAATGCAAATTTCGAACGATCAAGCAGATAAAGGTAGCAGGAACTACGAAGATGGTGGCGGTAAGGAGGGAGGAAAGCATGTCACGGCTGTCACAATTTCACGCGTCAATCACATATTGATCACATGTTTTTAAGTTGACGCGTCGAAGCGATTGAAGTCGACGCGTCCTTCCCATGTCAATTCCCCCTCTTACTCACAACTTGTTCGCAATAAACTCCGAACGAGATACCTGCACATCCGCTCCTGGGTAAGCTAGTACGAAATAGGAGCTGCGTTATCTACTTAGTAGGGCTCGGCTCACGGGTGAAAGCTCGCTGCACCTCACCGTCCTCACTCTTGCAAGCTCGGGGGGATTTGACGTGTCGTGTGCGCCTTCCTGATTTTAACCCTTCGCTCGCTTCCAGGTCTTGGGCTCGACCCCCACGTTGGCCATAGCAGGACATTATCTTTTTTTATTCTGCAGTGAGGTCAATACCAACCAGGTGATTGCATTGTTACAGGAAATGGCCCCAAGTGAAACGTGTATACAGCAATCATTTCTACTAAGTACGAAGACCAGAGACATAATTCCAATTTTACTTTGACTTCACTGAGGATTTCTGCTCTTCCGCAGGTCCCAGCTCAAATGTCCCATTGGTCCAGCCATAGCATCGCCTCAGTCGTGCACCAACACTGGAAAATCAAATAATTAATAACTCGTACGCATATGAAGTGAAGAGGCCTCACCATTTCAACATGTGAGGGTGCAAGATGGAATCAGGATGCGGCTAGAAGAGGAGTGGTGATCTATGAGAGAGAGCCGGGCGATGTGGAGAGCGAAAGAGCGACGTACACGGTGGAACGATATCGGCCTAGCCGTGCGTGCTGGGGGATCAAATCGTACAGACGATCCGGCAGTCTGAATGACCTCAAATCCGACTCGCTTCATAGCCTAGAACTCCATGCAATTTAGCTGATAACGGGAGCTTTCTCGGGACGACTTGGACGGACCCTTTCAAAATCATCCCAGCGGACTTGGCCTCTCTGGGGAGCATTCGCGTCATTTGGGCCGTCACGTTCAATATCCAAAATGTTGTGAAAGATCTAACAACTGTATGAGTATAGATTGGTACTGTAGGATAAAAAAGGCACACCTTGAGTATTTTCCGAGGAAGTTTGAAAGAGGTGGGTAGTAGATCAGGAAACTTGTCCAAGCTATCGTCGTCGTCCTCTTCGATCATTGGTTCTGAGACCTCAA
Source organism: Gloeostereum incarnatum (assembly GCA_004338095.1). NCBI lineage: Eukaryota > Fungi > Basidiomycota > Agaricomycetes > Agaricales > Cyphellaceae > Gloeostereum > Gloeostereum incarnatum. The sequence goes on from RZIO01000013.1 coordinate 250,416, forward strand.
TCTTCGATCTCTGGCCCTTCCTCTTAATCTTCTTCTTCGGTTTCTCCGACTGAGAGACGAAAGAGTGACCAGATTGGGATGCAGCTTCTCCTGTAGGGAACACAGGAACATGGTCCCTCGTCGACGCCGGCGCAGGCGTAGATTCCGGTTCAATTTCGCTCAATACTTGCCTCAGCGTGGCATCAAGAAACCCTCTTACGAATGAAGGCCTATTCCTGCCATTCGGATCCACCAAGCCGAATTCTCTCGCAATCCGTCCGGGCTCATCAGGTCTATCCATCTTATGCGCCATTTCCCAAAGATACTCATCCGCCGCACGCCACTGCTGATCCCACATATCGAGCACGTCAACTTTGTGCTCACCATAATCCTCTCCGTAGAGCTTCTTCACGTAGGTTGCAGCTTCTTGAGCGCCATCGACGTGGGTGTGCGTAACGTAAGTGTGCCAGACGTCCATGAGTTGGATATGGATCGCTGTTCCCATACCAGCTTGATGAAGGGTGGGGTTGTAGGTCTCGGGGTCGAAGTTAAGAGCGCGAGGATCCATGGGAGAGACGTGTCGAAGCATGCCCTCGACCAATCGGTCGGCTCCCTTGGTGAAAGAGTGTGCACGTAGTTTCACTCCGAATGGAGACATCACCATGTTGTTGTAGAATTCCGAAGCTAAGAACATTGAGTTATGGACGGTGATTGTTTAGTGTGGGGCACGGACCGACAGCGTAATCTCCGAGGGCCTCATAAGCTTCCTCGCTGAATTTTTTTGCATTGGAAGGATCCGAAGCCTGGGTGATGTCAATGAGAATATGAGCCATGGATATAACTACAGTTGAACGTGCCATGAATCGAGAGAAAGTATCATAAAATCCTACAATATCTGTGTCCCCGGACGCGTCAGACATCAAATGGAGAATGAAAGCATCCATTTCAGAGGACTCAATCGGATGAGAGTTGCGGTATCTCATGTCTTGGTCGATATAAGCTAAGCCTTCGGGGGACTGTTGGATGAAGCTGAGACCAACAGATAAAGAAAGAGAGCATAGTCAGATACACGCACCCTCCATCGCTTAAAGTAAGGGCGGTAGTATTCGCTGTAGGTGACAACATGTCTGACCTTTCCCCAGAGGACATCTCTCAGATGTTTGACGCGTGTGCCACAGCCAACTAGACGCCACATGAGATCATCATCTCGCATGTAGGCCTTTTCGATAGCCGGCGGAGTGCAGAGCCCTCTCCGAGCGAGATCCTCGAATAGCTGGGTGGCGAAGTGCCAGCAGTTGTGTGCGTCCTACCATGTAGTATTAATAAAGGACGTTCAGAACGGAAGAACGCGAGGTAGACGTACATGCAACGCGTAATTCTGGGATCGAAACGCATCGCTGATTGTAATCTTGCGAAACTCGTCTTTTGGTCGATTCAAGATCTGAGGCGACGGAATCGTGCTGTTGGCTCGAGTGACAAGGCCTTGGAAAAATTGGCCGAAGTCTCTTCTCCATTCTTCCGCCATATCTCTTGTACGATCCTGGAAATCGGATTGAACGAAAGTTAGATATGACCCAACATGACACGCTACGACAGAGCTTACATATTCCGAAAGGGAAATGGCCCGAACGACCCTCCAATCCATGTTTGGAACTTTGCATCCACGAAGCAGCGCATCTAAGAGAAGTGAACTTAAATTCGGGATCGGTCGGTAGCATCGATACGAGACCCTACCATGTCGCCGCTATACAAATCCGACAGTTGAGTAAGGAGCACAAAGAACATCAAAAAAGAACTGACCGCAATCCAATCGGCGGAAGACTCTCCCCGTTTACGTTTTGGTGCTGATAGCACACGCGGGGGACAGCACAAAATATTGGCGTCAGCAAAGAGATGATAAGTACGAAGCGTTTCATCTGTGACGCCGAGTTCCATCTTCCCCGGCAGAAAATGAGCAAGAGGCCAGAAGAAAGGTGAGAGCTGTCTCAATACACACACTGGCTTTATTCCAGGTGATAATATTTTCGAGCCCTTTTCCAGGCGCTTTGAGGTCATGTATCTTCTTGGCTGGCTTGGAGCTGTCCGCAATTATCTTCCTTCCTTCCGCTCGGCCATATCTCTGAATAGCCCTAAATTCAACGTTTCGTAAGGTGACTTCGCCTGCAATGAGAATACGTAGGCTTACCATGCCTCAAAGTGAGATTTTCCTTCGCCTTTGCAATACGTAACAGTCCTATCGAGCCACTCAGCAAGCCAAGGACTCGCGCCCCATTTCTTTGCTCTTTCAACGTGGATAGACGACATTGGAGGAACAGTACGCGTAAATATTGCCTGGCCTACTAAAACGAGGTGAGGACTTGTCCGAATCAAGAGATGATTAAGGGTGCAGTTGCAAAGGTCGTAATTAGGTGATATAGATAGAAGCGTGGAAATAGTTCCGTTGTCTGTAATAATGGGAGACACCGTTAGATTTTCACCTGAGTGGCACTGAGTGGCACTGGATAAAGTTGTTTAAAGTCGCGAACTGGCTACCTAGCCCCTATCTCCGAAATTCCCAGCACATGACCTACGCGTTCGAAGTCACGCGTCTATCCAGAGCACGCGTCACAGAATAAAAGAAAAATTGGAAGCATATTGGCATAAAACATAGCATAGAAGACTGGCTTAAAACGATGGGGATTTCTTCACTTTCCTTCCCCGGCTCTGGCTCGGACTCTGGGCTTGGGTTTGGCTTTGAGCAGCTGCCCGAGCGCCATCTTCCATAATGGACGCGACCCCCTTCCCTAACAGCGTCTCACAATAACTTGGATGCTCTTTCATTGAGTGTTCAACCAAATCAGACCAGGATGCCTTGACAGAGACCTTTGTCGTCAGAGGGCTGGATCCAACATCAATGAGAAATGAGAAGAGAGGTAGAAACGGAGACGGAGGCTCACCGGCAAGCCTTACAGTGATACTCATTATCAATCGTATCATACAAAGACGGCAGATGCTTGATGCTCAAGCTCGGTTTCGGAACGATGGGTTTCGGGGTGTTCGGAGTACTTGCGGGACGAAGAGGTGAGCGAGATCCGGAAGGCGGAGCGGGGGCGTCGTAAGGAAGCTCCTCCATCGTGCGAGGTGCATCATCAGGATGCAGAGGGACAGTTTGACTCATCGGAGTAGGAGTTGACGACGTAACGATCCACCGACGGATGTGTCTTTGCGTACGACGTCGAGTAGAGGTACGTCGGACAGAAGAGCCTGTCTCGAATATGATGTTCAATGAGGAGCCAGAACTTGAGGAAACAGCTTGAGTATTGGTTGTAGTGAGATCAAATGAGCGTTCGTCCAGTTTGTCCGCCCTAGGTTCCCATTTCATGGAGGCAACCTTGCGGTCCTCAACCTCAGCGTCGGACTGGGGGATCTCTCCTTCCTCGTACTCCACTCGAGATCGTTTAAGACGCTGGAGAGCAGGCATCGATGAAGACGGAGTGGCGAAGCAAGGCGGACGAGGAGGAGCCGATGTCCAAGATGCCAACGAAGGCTGGACATGAGCAGGAGACGCAAGCGTGTTGGGGTTAGCATCGTGAAGAGGGCGCAGTCCCACCGGTCGCCCCGGAGTCGTCGTGGTCGTTATCGACGTATGCGCGTGCTTCAGGAGAGCGAGGGGAATTTCCGGAGAAGTAGGAGGGGGCGAACGTGAAGGGCTCGTCCCAGGCGTCAATGGGGGCGACGAGGCATCCTCAACTGATGAGTCCGATGGTGCTGCGGAAGATGTACAACGCAACAATGTAGCGTTAGGATCTGGGAAAGGCGTACTATCTGTGGAATGGTACGGGTATGTCAGTTCATTGGTCTCAACATAAGACTCATTGCAAGGAGCAGACGGGTCTGGCTTTGTTGGGCATGTGTAACGATGCAGGCTTCTGCAATCCATGACTACCTCGGTATCATTTGGTTCCATTTTGACGCTAACGGGCGCATCCAGCGGAGAAACCTGCGTACGTTCCTGGAATACATGAATCAACACAGACTAAGAATCCACGAAGAACAGACTCACCGTTCTATCCTGCTGACTGGGATGGTCTCTGCCAGACAGGTGCCTCGTCTGAGTACCCTGGCCTCGTAGACGTGTCAGCTCGCTCTGTAAAGCCAACTCCACCGTACGCAAATCTAAATGCGCTTTCTGCATAGTCGACACATCAACCTGCAACCGATCGTTTTGTTGCCGAAGCCTCCGGTTTTCTTCTTGCAGCCAACCGATATCGGGAAGACTGGCTCTGATCCGGTCGAGCTCCGTCTGAGCTGCATCCCGCTCGCGCCGCATACGATCCAAAACGGCAGCTGTCTCACGTTCTTGGAGGTCTAGCGCCCCTGCGATAGCTACGCTGGTAGTTCGCTGTAGTTCGTAGAACAAAGTCTGTACTGGAGCGAGGGCGCTAATAGTGAGACGTTGAATATTCTTATCGCGAGAGTTCATAAGAGATTGAGGAGTGCCCTGGACAGGATGCTGAGGCGCAGGTGGGTGCGGGGCAGGCGCCATCTTCGATGCATGCATTGTGGAACCGCCTTGTTGCCGGGGAGAAGATAGGCCCTTTGCACTGGGCAATGTGACTTCCGTTGCGGCTCTCCGGTGGTGATGGTAGTGTGTAGAAGAAGCTGGCGATGGCATTCTGTCTCCTCCTGTCGCATTGTATGGGAATAGGGTATGCTGGGCCAGCGGTTGTCCACGGACGGAACACTGGGAAGGAAGAGGAGTCAGCACGCTCTAAAGATGATTATCAGTTGTCGGATCCGACCTTTCCTGGATTTGACGCCTGGGCAAGCGAACTATTTTTGATGCGCGTATTCTGGCGTACGCAGCAGTGAGCTTTCAAGGAAGACGCTTGGAAAGGGAGGGGTGCTTACTGAAGGATCCATCGTTGATTAGTGGGTGCCTTGAGCGATCGATAGACATTATATATCTCAGTGATTCCCACATGAGGCTGGACCCACAATACGAACAACAAAGGCAGTTACAAAAGAGACCCGTTGTTGTTCTACGTTTGATCTTCGCATGCTCGATGGAGGTCAAGAAGCATAGATATCATCGATTCCATGCGGATTCCGTGATGAATGTTGGTCTCGTGAAGTCTTTGGGGGCAAAAATACAAGGACATCTATACACAGAAGCCGAAGCTGTCCTAGATAGGTATATGTTCAAATTTCTGGAAAATGTTGTTGGTTTAGCGCTGAATGTACTGAGAGGCAGTTCCGTGGGTGCAGCAGCCCTATTGTATTCGCCTATCAGGTGTGCCAGTGCATAAACGAGAACACAATAACATCTAGAAGGGCGCTTGTTGGAAGCTGCTGCAGTGTGTTCGTTCAGCTGATATGAGATAACAATTCGGATATCTGCAGATATTTTCCGCTCGTTTGATGCAGGAAGTAGGCCTGAGGGCAGAGGGCAGAGGGATGTGAAGCTCGGTGGTCGAGGACCTACAGAGGTGACTGAGGGACAATTGTGTATGTAAGCGTGGCGCACACCGGGTCATGGCACGTGCCGAGCTCCTCCTGGCACGAGTGCGGCATGGATAAAAAAACATCATACAGCCAGGTTAAATCGTTCGCGTTAAATCTCCACTGCTTATACTATTCGGGGTGGTAAACAATCAGAATTCTGTGAAACAGAATAAACTAGTCATGCGCCCTGTGACGACGTTCAGTGCACCCGGCACATCCACAGCCCTACTGCATCTTAACCCAGCACTGAGCGTCACCCGTGATCTTAATCAAGAGTCCTAGTCAAGAGTCAACACGGGGTTGCTTGCTCACCCCGCTACCTCCTCATAGCACATCAAGTCAGAGCTGACAAGTATAAGCACTTACCGTCGCAACGTGTTTAGCAGCGCCAATCGAAAGGAACATACAGTATCCGAGCCTACCGTATCCAAGATATCGGACCCCTCAAGAAGTACGGCCGCTTTCTAGGTCCACACACCCGTCAACGAAGGGACTAAGGATCGGAACAACGGCCCATCAGCCGAACTGAAAATAAGTACAAATCGACCAGCGATCTATGTTGTCTTTCACTTGTATATATGGCCCCTAACGATGAAGCAGTGGCAACTATACTCAATAGTTTCGCAGACATCAACTCTTTAGATTCTGCTTCAAGACTCCTCTTGACATTAGGGAAACTCGTCTTTCACAATCATCACCTACGCCCTGGCTCAGAAGTAGCCGTCCGAAAATGCGACATACTGTTACGAAATACTCCAGAATTGCTCAGTACACTCAAGGAGATACATGCCGAAAATGACTTGAGCCTGACTGGTCTGATGAGCATTCGTAAGCTTGCAGCACTTTGCCTTTTGACGCTGTTAATACCTGCGTGACCAGCGGCTTTCACCGGCTTGAAGACTTTCTCCTTGACCCCGGAAGAAACTATCGAGCAAGTCCTGATAGATGCAGCATCCGACGTCAAGAAACTGGCCAATAAAGAATTGACGCCTCTTTATGAATGGCGCCCAAACGACGCCACACCGAGCTTGATCCGTGATGACTTGGACATGGACATCCCTACTCTTTACCCCGGTAGCATGAAGCCACTTCTTCTTTTGAGGGGTCTAGGCACATTTCATCGCGAGGCCACCTTTAAGGCCCGCCTTGACACTATATTCACGCCGGAAAGATCAACGTTGGTCTATTTCTTTGTAAACCCTTTCATTAATCTTATGCAAGCAGCTTTCTCGTGAACGCATCAGGTACTGGGAAGACAAGAATGTTATTTGAGGGACTCTGTCAGAACTGGGGTCTGTATTTCACATCTGCCATGGACTCGAATGGCTTCGGATCGAAGGACTTGTATTTGACTCTACAGGGAGCCCTGCGGAGGACGTGGTATCCTTTACCTAAGGAGAACCCCAATCCTCTGGACTCTCGAGAACATACGGAAAACGTTAAAACCTCTTTCAAACTATTTTCCCAAGTTCTCCTTGCTCGCCTGCTCGTCTTTAGGATGTTCCTGCGGGCGACCCAGTCAGAAACTCGCGATTTTGAACTCAAGAAGCTTTGGCTTCTCTATCAGCTCTGTCCGGACACATCCTCTTTCCCACTTGGCCTCAACCCATTTCACGAGACGTTTATCTCTCTTTCACACACGGACACCGATTACCTATCCAAAACACTCCCTTCCGTCATTGGGGATGTTTGCGACATCATCAAGGCCCCTCTCTTCATCGCGATCGACGAGGCAAACTACGCAGTAGCTCAGTATCTCAACGCTTTCCAAGACGCCGGCGGATCGTACCCCGCCCTGAAAGAGCTGCTGCGCAGCTGGAGAGAGATGACACTGGGTCATGACATTTATTTCGTGGTCGCAGGAACAGATGTTCCAAAACACTACTTCGAGAAGAACGATGGTGAATGGGAGACATTTATTTGGACTTCGGACACGGGTGGCTTTGACGACGAGAAGAAATATCGGGAGTATGTCACTGCGTTCCTCCCTCCTTCGTCTAGGTCCTTGATCGAGATGGACCACCTTGTTCGTCGGATGTGGCAGTGGCTTCGTGGGAGGTAGGATCTCTCTGCTGATGTCCGGCGAAAGGCATACTGATAAATGTATTGCAGACATCGAGCAACAGATAGCTTTCTTTCTCTCCTCCTTCGTTCTGGGTTCAAGTTCCCCCATCGTGAGCTTGATGCATTTATTGTCAACTTCACTACGTATCAGCCTCTCGACGGCGAAGAATTCCGAAATCGGGAGGAAAATATCAGAGGCCTGGCGAGTGACTCATACAGTCCTATGCCATTTTATCCGTTAAGGAAAGGTATGTAAGATAATGTGTTTGGGACCACCGGCCTTCCATTAACTGTTTGTGGATGGCCAGACCATCTTACGCGGTTCACGATCCATCAAGTTCTCTTCTACTACCTCGTCACGTCCCGTCATCCTCCCTACTTTGGTGAAGAGTGCACGAAGACGGTCTCATCCGGGATTGGTCGATTTCTCGATACCGAAATGAAGGTCATCGCAGTAGACGAGCCATTGAATCTTACCGCATGTGCTCGATGGTACACGGGAACATGGGAGCATAGCACCAGTCGCTCAGATAATAATTCCGGCAACAGCATCTTCAATTTCGACTACTTATTTGCCTCAGAACCCCCTTTACCAGTTTTACAAACGTCTTATAGCAGCGCCCCAGCTACGGCATTATATTTTGCGTACGCCTTCACCTCCGGTGAGCGCATTTGTGATGTGTTTTCGTTCCCAGGGCGAAAATCACCTCAATGGGCCAGACAGGCCGCTCAGCCTGTTTCCTTCTATCGGGCAAAGAATAACCATCTACTTACAAGAGCTCCTACCGTCGATTCCGCGTACTGGCGCTCGAAGGATGCGCCATTGGCAGCAGATGCTCGCACTCCGGAAACAACCCTTGCCTGGCTCAGACACCAGTATCCGAACACGTTTTGTGTGATCTCACACTCTGCTAGTCCAAGCTTGGTCTTCACGTTGAGACTGGAGAACAAGGGTTTCATGCGCGTCATCGTTGATTCATGCATCAGCAACAAACAGCTTGCCGTCAAGATCATTCAAGAAAAGTTTCAGAATCTGCATCCAGATAATCTGTTTTGCGATGTACGTTTTACTTCCTCGTCAGAAGAACATTTTGTATGCTAAATATCTACCTTAGATCGCCGCCGAGACTCGTGAAGATTTGCTGTATGCTCTCCAAGATTTTCCGAGTTCCCCTGTTTCGAATGTTGTTTCGCCATCCCTTCTCCGCGTCGTTGCCGCATTCCCTGCTCGGACATCGTTGTCCAAAGTTCAGGTCAAAGATGTGAGGAAGTTCCCCATCGCCAGCCTGAACACTAAGACGATGGATCGTGTTACGAGTGCCATCCCGCCCCAGGATATGGCCGAAGGCATTGTCAATGCCGCACTAGGCAATCGTGAGATCCCCTCGGAATCACCTTTCAAGCCGGCGAAGGTGCGAAAGCGGAAGCGTAGTGGGGTGGGCGACGTTTCCTCCCACCGATACCGCACGCGGAACCGGGGAAGAGAAGACGATCACTGAGGATGAGATGGGTGATTCAAATTGACAGTGATGGATGGCGGTGGGCTTGTATTTTTATTCCTCAATACCCGTGCAGTCGGTGGCAAAGACTGCTATATACCCAAGAGAATCGACCCTCGGAAATGTATGCATGCAACTATTTAAAGGCAGAGTGGCTGTATCAATAATGTGTGTATGTGCATATACTGGCATCTGCTGGTTCTTACCTTTCACTCCCGACATTGACCAAATGGACCGTGCGCGGTGGACAGGACAATCTAGTTGTGAGATGAAACAAACGAAAGGCATACTGGTCCATATTTACACAATCTTTCGTTAATGGCAATACGTAGAGATCGTGCTCGATCGTGAACGGCAAGGACTTCAATCCTTCTGGGAATTGCAGCTTGTCAGGGTAACTACATATTCGCCATACGGGACTCGCCCTGTCAACCAAATCAGCCGGGAATGGGACCGATGCCTCGCATCTTCTTCACAGTGCAATAAACCTGCAGGCGCGCCGAAGCGCCATTCGTATCCCACCGCCAGTAAACACAGTGCGGGTTGCTTCTCCCGCCACCCGCCACCGCCCTCACAACATTCAAGGATTATATAGGCTTCGGTCGAAGCTAGCACCGCGGGGAGCGCAACGCCCAAACCTAGAGAGCCAAAGCTCCACCGTGGTCCCCATGCAACCAACCAGCGCACTACGGAACTATCAGTCAGAGAGGATGCGGGTAATAGTTGGACGGACAGAACTCACCCCGTGCACCTACAGTCCTCACATCCCTGACCCTCCACAGTAAATATGCGTCTGTGCACCTCCTCCACACAAGTCCCATCGCATGCCGTCCCAATCATGGTCATAATGGACCGGCTCTGCGTGGGGATAGTGTAGACGACGACGGCGGCTGTTTGATTATGAGTACTAGATGAAAAGTGTCAGCCCCGAGCTCTGTGGATAGAGATGAATGTCTAGGCATACCTGGAGCGACGAAAAGACATAGCAAGTGGTCAAAAAGACAACGACGGTGTCGGCTGTCCTATCTGTTCCGATGACGGCAAGACAGGCACGCCAGAGCGAGGCGTAGAGTAAGGACTACCAATGTGTCGGATGAAACAGATACGACGGGAGACGCAAGATATCCGCGTTCCAGTACGATCCGGACCATATTGCCACAGCACCTGTCACAGCAGTTTGTATGCATCACCTCAGACAGGAGTACATTCAGGTTCTCGGGCTTTGAAACACTGCATGTCCAGGAGGAGAACGCTCTCATCTGAGTCCGTTTGTGTTCGTATCAGCCCTAATCCCGCAGTAGATACAAAGAGGCTCGGCTCAGTCTAGGACAAGGGACAAAGGAAGCGGGCGACGTCATTCGTTGCCTCCCATCTTCGCGGCTCTCAAAGTCCGGTCTACTGTCTAGACAAGGGACAGGAGACAGAGATATGCCGGGTAGGAGATTTTTGTCGACCGGTGCTGCGGGATTAACGGGATGGAAGGGAAGGCGTTCAAGGTCATGAGAGGAGGAACGATCATGGCAAGGGGCGAGGACAGCACAGGTTGGATGGTGTTGAAAGAGTTGTATCCTGTCTGATGCCAAACCTTTGCCACTGTTTCAGAAGCAGTAGCCTAACCGGTTGCTCCCCGGACACGCAGATTCCTCGCGTCGCCGACATGGGAAGAGAATCGCTGTTACCCCACTATCCGTTAAGTGAAAGCATGTCTTTCATACAACGGGGGAGCTTACCGCGTGTATTGTCTAACTGGATCAGCACGGCTGGTCAGCTTGGAAGGGGCAGTCTCTCCCGCTCCCCCCACAGCAGCACCTCCTCCACTAGTAGCTCGAGGTAGGCCTGAAGCATTCGCCTATCCACCTGACATCTGCGTGACGCTGGGAAACATCTTCACCAAACGCTAAACGAGAATGCCGTTTCCAGCAGGAGCGGGGCCCCAGACCCAGGGGTAGCGTCATCGAGGATGACGAGGACGACGTCGACAGCCGTCTCCATGATACATATAGTAACGTTGGAGTCGTACTTCCTAGCATGCGGGAAATCCAGGCGTAGATACGGCGGCAGTGTAACGGTTCAGGACGTTGGGCGACTTGCAACAGATGTATACGCATTCGGCGTAAGTCGTCAAGAGGTACTGACAGATATTCAACCATTGTACGCTGGAGGCATTCGGTCAGGACAGCGTCGACCTATAGACTTGCTTGGTATTCCGCTGGTAGAGCAACGAGGAGTACGAGCCAGTACTCCGTAGAGAGGCATGGACGCGCGATGTGGAGTGTACAGTGACAAACTGGCATCACTAATCTTGCACACATTTAGTTTGATTTGGTACTGCATGCAGAACTTTCACATACGTGTATTTATTTCGAACTGCATACTGGATTCCTGATGTTGCAGGGGCACCTCATCTTCATCTGCGAGAAGCATACGTTCTGCAAACACTCATTTGATGGTTTCTTAGAGCGGTCTAAGATCCTGTTGCAGTGGGAAAAATCAAAAAATGAGCCATGGACTTGGCGTGTAAAGTCAAGACAACGCACCACTGCCACCAGTATTTTTCTTTATCGAAATCTCTCAACGTCTGTATCCCTTCATATATCCGTACACGAGTTAGAGCTTCCTGCACAAAACCAAGACCAGAGTCAAGAGGGCGGAATATAACGCGTCACAAGTGTCACACACCCCCACTCTGGGTCCATGTGGCGGGGATGTGGCGTCAGGCGTGTTTGGAGAGAAGTATGCGTAACATAACACATTCCACTGTGCATACGCATCTTGATAGATAACTGTATGCCCGGAAAGCAGATCTACTAGATTCTCTGTCGTGAATATATCGTGGACCCAAATGGAAAGGAACGTCAACGAGCATTGAGATCTCTTTAATAAAGACGTCACTGTCTCAATGGCGAAGGCAGAATGGATGGTGAGAGACTGTAGTGCTGGGAGAACAACCCTATCGAGGATCTGCTGTGCATCAACCGCATTCTTGTGGAATCCTACAACGGAAAGCTCTCGCAGGTGAGGAAGCTCTACGACTGCAAACGGACGAGTCTCAAGCACCATATTCAGCTCCGTAAGTTGGGATTCCGGTAGCAGGAACCTGCATGGGTACGCGTCGCCGAGAAGAGCCCGTCGAAGGGATGGTGCAGAAAGAAAATAACTGAAACCCTTTGGAGGGTAGTGTGCAAAGGGTAGCTCATCGGTAACAGGACTCTGAGTCTGCAATATCTGAAGAAGCCTTAGATTATCAAGTCGAGAATTTACGGGAGCTAGAAAAGACAAGGCTGCGGGCGGAAAGTCGAGAACAAGGGAATACCACCGGTTGGAGCAGTTGAACAGTTTTCTGAGAGCGGGGAAAGCAGTACGTCAAGGGAAGATGTCTCTAGATAGACGCGCTCAATCGGACATACAGAGGGCGTTCCTGTGATCTCTGGAGCTGAGCTTCTATACACTTTGCAACATTGTTGTACCTTCTCAAGGTTCGGTTGGGAGATAAGGTTCGGCAGAGCGACGTCTAAAGCTTGAGCAGGTCGAGTGCGATGTCTCTCCACCGCGCTGAGACATGGGAGATGCTCCAAGAAGAGGATATCACTTTACCACTGCTAGGAATATGAGCTCTAGGATTTCAGCCGGTAGGGAAGATGTGTGAACGAGATCATTTAAACACGTTGCTTCTTGGGCTGACGGAGGCATGCTGATCGACGATGGCTTGTATCTATATCGAAGAAAGTCAAGAGTTAGACATAATTGCACTCGAAAGACGAACCAGGGAGAAATATGGGAAGGCGGTTGAAGGAGCAGCTATTCTAGTTACATAGGAGGACTAAAAAGGGGAACAGAACAGGAACCGGCGGATAGGAAGAGTAACGTTTCCGCAGCCAAGTGAAGTGATCCGTCAATACAAGCCCTTCCGATATGTCTCTATACGTCAGGTACCTGCAAGGGGTACATGCTAGAATGACAATCTCCCGACTCAGCCCTGCAAACAGCGGCCGAAAAATACATTTGACGACAAGCGGGATGCGGAAGCGAAGCTGGCATTGTTTGAGAAGAAAGGGCAATTTGAGCTATGTGAATCCGTCGACGATTGAACCCACATGCTTGAAAACTCAGGCTAAAGTGATATTGAGCAGGAGAGACTGAGCTTGAGCTTGAGCTTGAGGCCTGAGGACGTGACCCGTGAGAAATTCATCGCGATCCCGGCCGAGGCGCCAAAATAAAGTGTGGCGTCTGTGGCGTCGCCGCAAAGGACTTTTCCAACGATCAAAACTATATTATCGAGTCGTGTATTCAAAACATCATTGAGAAGGTTAATCATAAGTCCTTATTCGACTCATAGCTGTTAAACGGAGTGGCCACTTCCACCAGTAACGCCTCGTCGCAAGCGAGTTATGATCTCAAGCCACGCCGAAACCGTCTCGATATCGGCTACAGAGGAAGAAGAACAAGCGCCGTATCAGAGAATGATATAAAATGAGATTCATAGAAGAACTCACGTCTGTGTATCGGGTTGTGACTCCAACAAGACTGGATGACATCCCAAATGTCATCTGTGATGAGATCACATTCTGGCCTCTGAGGACGAATGCCATCTACAACTCGCCGAACAACAGCTGTGAGGGCCCTAACATATGAGAATGGCTCCTGTCCTGTGTATAGCTGAAGAGAAAGAATAAGACATGCTCTCGGTTATGAAAGACAACGCTGATCGCGTACCTCGAGCATTGTCATGCCCAAACTGTAGATATCGCCAGCTAAGCTAGTTCGGATGCCGCTCTCTTCCTCTTCGGGAAACATAATCTCTGGCGCCAGCCATCTGATAGCCTCGGAAGACTCAACGATCCAATGAGGAGGAAATGGGATGTTTCCCATCCCGATGTCCGACACCAGTGGCATGCCGTCGTCGCTTATGAGGATATTCGACTAGTTTTGTCATTCAGTGTGCAGCCCGCAAGAGTAAAAGATGACATACGCCACGTAAGTCTCCGTGCGCTATCGAAGGCGTTGACGTGTGTAAAAAAGACAGTCCCGATGCGATCCCGTTGATCTAAAACAGTAGCTTTTGTTAATCATACCTTCTGGAATCAACATGTGGCCAAACTCACCAAGCCGAGGATATCAACGTTAGGATGATCTCTGATATACCTATTAGCGTCGCCGTTTTGGTAGAACTGGAGAACCGTCGAAGGAATTGCATTGTAAAGTATGACGGTCCCGAGGAGTGGCGCAATATTCGGATGCTTGATCTTCTTCCAAGTCATTAATCTTGGCTCTACAAACTTTCCGAAACATCAGAAACTGACATTGGATAAAGGTGAGATGGGTAAAGTACCTCAGAGAACTGATCCACTTGTTCTTGAGACCTAGTCAATGCTCGCCACATTTTGACCATGACGACCACTGAAGACCCCTCTTTTCTTATATCGCCTTTGTAGACTGTTGAGAACCTCCGGTATGCAAATGCATGCGACTCTATCTGGACCTGAACATCAGAAACATGCAGGAGAGCGTTTAAACTTTGCGAGCTTCGTTCCATCTGTGGCACTTGGTCTGAATCTGAGCCACTCAGTAGGTAGTAGCTGCCGGTTCCGTGGTACTCACCAGAGCGAGTTGATAATTAACGGGTTTGAAAGTGTATACGAGTGACGGAGCCGGTGTTGCAGAGAGCGAGGAGAAATCCAAGAGATCTGAGTGGAACAAGTTTGAAAGAAGCACGGCCTCGTGGCCATTGTTCTCTCTCTTATATAGTGTAATACAATGAGAATAGGTTATAGCTATGCTTGCTTCGCATACTTAAAGCCTATAGGCGCCGGAGAGACGCCGGAATCTTCAGGATAACGAGCGTACAAAGCTAGAATAGATCTTAACCGTTATAGAGGATCGGCATAGAGTGGCGGATGTCCAATAGCCGACAAAGGTCGCCTGACATCACTCGCCGCCGCTTCTGCTCAGTCCAGGATGTTCGTGGATATTTCCAGGTCGATATTGGGAAGGCTATGGCATGTGTGCGTGTGACGCTTGAACAATTAAGCGCCGAGCTGTAAAACGTCGATGGCAAGCGGTGTTCTAGCGCCCTACGACGACGCAGAGAATGAATCAGACGTTCTTCTGTGTGTTGAAGCGAGGGTCAATGGTATAGGGTGCAGTAATGCACAAAATCAAACGGTATTTTTGAACTCACCAGTCATGGCTGCTGAACGGCGTGAGTTCTGTGCATCAAGGGAGTTCGCATACATGTAGAGTAGCTGCACCGTAAGTGGGGGGGATTGGAGATGTTTCACTGATGAGGGTGTCTGCCTGGACATGCATCAGCGTCAGAGTGCCCCAGGGCCCAAAGAGAGAACTCCGAGTCATGGTATCAGTTGAGTCACGTCGGGCCACCCGGAGCTTTCATCAGATACTTAGCTGTTTTCCTTCAACCTATCCTCTCCTCTTCGACGGAATTCTTCGTCAACATTCGCAATCATGCAAAAGTACACCACCGCCAATCCGTACGAATCCCAGTTTGGCTACTCCAGAGCAACCCGCCGTGGACCGTTCATCTTCATCTCCGGCACAACTTCTATAGACTCCAACACTGGAGTACTCTTACATCCCGATTCCGCATACCAGCAGGCGCTGGTTATATTTGGGACCCTAATCGAGAGTGTACAGGCGCTAGGGGGAAACAAGGACGATATCACACGTGTCAGGATGTTTGTATCCAAGGATAAGGACTCCGACGATGTTGGGAAAGCTCTGAAGGAGAGTCTGGGAGATGTTGGACCAGCTGCTACGATGATAATTGGGGCAAAGTTCGTTCATGGCGATATGAAGGTTGAAATTGAAGCGGACGCCGTACTGTGGGAAGGTTCCCAGAAGGAGGTTTTTAAATAGGGCCCAGGGATTTCTCAGTGTATGACTTCCGATTTATGTAGTACGGTTAGCGCTGACCGGGACCTTTGAAGGGAAGCTGCGCGCCAGGCTGCAGAAAATTTTCGTCTCCCAGTCTGGACCACACGTGGAACGTGTTGTGGCGTCTGTACCTGAGGCGCCTAAATAAAACTACAGCTGCATTGGCTGCGTCTTATAGTATCTACATCCGTCTGATAGGTCTCATAATCCGTAGTGGAAATATACATCGACTGCTAGCAGTGCGTCTGTTCGAACGTATCAACTGACGCGTCGTTTATGTAGTTCAAGCAAAGTTCCAAGTAAAACAAGCACTGTTCGGAATTACTTCGGGATGAACCTTCTGAGCGATCGCTCGGCAACGCCACCGGAGAAAGCCCTGTAGCGCACGATAACCCTTCCTTCACAACATTGAAACGGTTTCGTTGGGCTGTAGTCTGTACATGTCAAGGGGTATCGTGAATCGAGATCCGATTCCCCGCACGGCTCGGGCGAGTCTTGGGGTTTCTTGGGATCCTGAACTTGTTGGTCGACATAGTGAATCAGTCCAAGGTTACATAGTGTCCACAGCGCACAAATAACGCGTAATCATCCACCTTTCTTCTTTCTTTTATGATTCATGAGCCTCTTCCTGACCGCCGACGGCTACTGGGATCAAGAGAAACAAGGTTCGACGGGTTGTAAAGGGGAGAGTACAAGAATGATAGATAAGCGTTATAGGCCCATATCTATGTGCCAGGCTGTTGAAATTAGGTATACCAAGCAAGTACCAAAGGCTGACACTGTAAGCCCGTCGCCCAACTTGGAGCTACTAGTTTGGGTCGGAGACCGTGAGGACTGACTACTCAATTCGAAACACAAAGATTCAAGAGTCGCGAGATGTTACTTAAGTATCAGCTCCAAATCTGTCGCGTCGATATTTGTTGGGAATCGGAAATCAGGAAAGAGAAAATCGTCCGTATCCAGGTATCCAGGACACCGTACCGGCCTAATGATTTAAGCCATAGGGAGCCACTCCTTGTGGCGCTAAGTCTCAGGGCGCAAGTTTCGATGTGACCTCATAGGCACAGGAGTCGACAGGACTATGGGGTAGTTGCTCTGGGGTAACACGATGAGCAAGGTCCTTCTGTTTGAATCTTCGAAGAGACAGTATTATTTGCCAGCTGCTCGGTGTACTGTCCGAGATTTTCAAAAGGCTCTACTTATGTATAGAGCTGTAGGATCGTTCACAGCCCTCTTAGCACCTCGAAGCATGTGGGGAAAAGTGCGGGGAATCAGGTCATGTGGAGGGCATATAACACCGGTCCGGCGGTCGGACGATGATCTGATCTAAAAAAGGTGATCGACGCGGATATTAGTCATCAGTTTGCGCTTCCACGCGCTCATGAGCACATTCCACAACCCTGCCCGCAACCTCAGCTGATGCTTTTCTGTCTCGTTTCCTTTGGGAAGAGTGGGATCTCTATGTAACGGCGTTTCTCTGGATAAACCCGCCAAATAGGGGGAAATGTGATCGACATCGCTGTATAAAACACTGTCTTCCGCTTTTGCACCTTCGTTAGCTCTTGCTTCTTCTCAGGGTACCTGAAGACACCATGGGTGCGGGCGCAGTCGTAACCGCTGATTCCCCGAAGAGCTTTGCTCATCTCATCGACCCCAACAGAAAGTGGTACAATAACAAACGGTATGTTGTCTGGACTTGGTTTCCATCGTTCGATATTGACTTGGGCTTAGGCTTATTGCTCTCAATGGCTGGATATTGTTGTGGTACGTCCTTGGACTTTCTTTCATTCCGACCGCTTTGACTCAATCCTCTCAGTCTCATCACCTCTTCGACGAACGGATATGACGGGAGTATGATGAACGGTCTGCAATCCTTGGATCAATGGGCCAACTACTTTGGAAATCCAAGTGGAGGAAAACTTGGTTTGTTAAACGCTATTCAGGTGCGACATCTCTTTCTCCTTCCCCGCAACCACATTCTTAGAACACTTTAGAATATTGGATCTCTGGGAGCTTACCCCTTTACGCCGTACGTGTCTGATGGTATTGGACGACGGGGAGCCATCTTCCTAGGTGCAGCTCTTATGTGTGTGGCCACAGCCATACAAACTGCCTCTCAATCAGTAGGAATGTTCATTGGAGCTCGGTGAGTGACGCGTCCTCTGCTAGCCCTGCTAACGCTCATCCTCGTGGTAGATTCTTGATTGGTTTTGGGTTAGCCTTCGCCAGTGAGCTAAACCTATTCTTGTGCGCCGAGTCATGCTAACGAACAATATTCAGCCAACGCTGCTCCTATGTTGGTCACCGAGGTCTCCTATCCGACTTACCGCGCACCTCTGACCTCTACCTACAACTCATTATGGTACTCTGGAGCTATCATGTGCGTGACGTTGTCGTGTCTCAGCATCCTTGTACCCATCTCACATAATTTCCAGCGCGGCATGGACTACCTTTGGAACATTTCTCATCCCCAACACGTGGTCATGGCGTATACCATCTGCCCTTCAGGCCCTTCCGTCGGTCTTCCAGATTGCGTTGATCTACTTCTGCCCTGAGTCTCCTCGTTGGCTTGTCAGCAAAGGCAGGGAAGCTCAGGCTCTGCAGACTTTAGCATACTATCACGCCGATGGGAACGAGTAAGACAACATCCACCGTTTCTTTCAGTCTTACATGCTCACGCGTACGCGATAGTCGAGACCCATTAGTCCAGTACGAGTTTGAAGAAATCAAGGCAGCTATCGACTTTGACCGGACTGTTGCTTCCAACGTCGGCTGGAAGGCTTTCTATAGCACTCCGGGGAACCGGAGACGTATGCGTATCATCATCGCTATTGCTTTCTTTTCCCAATGGTCTGGCAATGGTCTTGCTTCTTATTACCTCAATGTTATCCTTGACCAAATCGGTATCACCGATCCCACGACCCAGGTGAGATTCACATACTCTGACGACGGTGACGGTTATGGAACCTCATGTCCCTTGACAGCTTTTGATCAACGGTATCCTCGCCATATGGAACTTGATCTGGGCACTTGTGGCTTCATTCCTGGTTGACCGCTTGGGA
Source organism: Gloeostereum incarnatum (assembly GCA_004338095.1). Taxonomy (NCBI): domain Eukaryota; kingdom Fungi; phylum Basidiomycota; class Agaricomycetes; order Agaricales; family Cyphellaceae; genus Gloeostereum; species Gloeostereum incarnatum. Next base: position 269,395 of record RZIO01000013.1, read on the forward strand.
CGAAGACTACTCTTCATATCCTCAGCAGTCGGCATGTTTATCTTCTTCTCCGCGCAAACAACCTGCTTCGCAGTCTTTATCGAGAAGGGATCTGGCCCACCCGCCGCCGCGCATTCCGTCATTGCATTCATCTTCCTCTTCTATGCATCCTACGACATTGCTTTTACGCCTCTTATCGTCTCTTACTCCGTTGAGATCCTGCCCTTCGCTCTCCGGGCCAAGGGTTTTACGATCTTCAACTTCACCATTTCCCTTGCGCTTATCTTCAATCAATATGTGAACCCCATCGCACTGGGTCAGTCTTATTGCTGCTTTTCGTGACGGAGCCACACTAATTTTTACGTCATGCAGAGAAACTTGGCTGGAAGTACTACATCGTCTACGTCGTCTGGATAGCCTTTGAGGTCGTCTTCCTCTGGATGTACGTTCTTGAGACAAAGAACAAGACACTGGAGGAGACCGCTGCGTTGTTCGATGGGGAGGAGGCTACGAACCAGCTTCACGCTGCCACGCAGAACGTCGTGGCCACGGGCATCGATGAGAAGGAAAAGTCGGGGTCTTCGGGAAGCTTGCGCCTTCATGAGCTTCATTCTAAATAGCTTTTCTTTTGGAGCGTCTTGGTTTTTATCAGAGTATCTATCTGTTAGACCAGTACATATACATATAGGGGGTGGTCATGTCTCATGGGCTATACATTATTAACGTTTTCTTCCCCACTCATGTAATTGTACGATAATGATTTGTAGATGAACTTCTGGATAGCATTGAGGCTACGGAGTGTTATGTTATGTTCCCCGTTGAGGGTTTTACGACCAGGGTCCGTACTGGTTGAACTTGCAAGCCACGTCCGCGTATGTACCGCAGTATGCGACCTTATTTCATTGAAACTCAAAGGATTTTTTTGTTCCGCCGCCACAATACTCAACCGAACTTGTGCGCCACATCGTCTGTTTAAGCTGCACAGGTCGTGTTAAACATGTCCTCAGGGAGGGGCCTCCCTGTGCTCAAAATTTAAGTATGCCTAACATGAAAGCTTTATTTGAGGCTGCCACTGAAAATCCTAGTGATATGGTGTGGCGAGAGTGTGGCGGAACATACACCGTGACGTCATTCTCGGGCTAAAGCTAAATTGGTCAGCAGCATGCAGTTTTCTTCCGCTTCACTCGAAGCATTCTCTTTCCTGCAGAGATCTGTCACTCATGGTATTAAATTTCGGCTCTATCGAATACATTAACTTCATACCATGCCTTTTCTAGGACAGTGGACCCACATATCAACACCCTGCCTATCCACTGGCGTTTGCAGCTGATCAGAAACGAGCATCCGAGGCGGAGACACTGATTGACACGTTCCTGTCTTCCAATGTACCCCCTGAAGAGGCAGACCGCGATAATATTACGCGCGTTAGGCTTTCACGGGTCAAACAGATTGCAGACGTTGACACTCAGATAGCTTGGTTGCTGGAGGAACGGGCGCGTCTTGTTTGTGAGACGGAAGATTGCGCAAAGGTGCTATCACCTCTTCGGCGCTTTCCAACCGAGATCCTCGAAGAAATCTTCTTCTCCACTCTCGTATTTGACCCTAACGCGCCTGAATTTCTGGACATTGCCGCCGCTGATAACAGAAATACTATTTGGGTGGTCGCCGAGGTGTGTCAGAGATGGAGAGAAGTCGCACTTAACTTCTCGAAACTATGGTCTTATTTCTATGTTCGCTTTGACCCAAGACAACGTGCAGGGATCGACGAGAGAATGGTTCTTAGACAAATTAACAGAGTCTCCGAGAACTCCGATCTCAGCATCACTATTGACATGGCCGGCTTCGAGACGGGGACTAGCGAAGCCCCCATACCCTTCCCCTTGGGTGCTCTGTGTGATCGCCTCCATCGGTGTACATCCTTCCGCGTGGTCGTCTTTTACCCAAGCCAGCTCTTGTCTTTTCTTCACGTGGCACCCCGACTGACTAGTTTGCGGACTCTATACATCCAGACATTCAGAAAACCGTCTGGATACTTCTTCGACGACGTTCCCCCCGAGTCAGACCTGTTCCGCGTCTTCAAGTCAGCGAGCACGTTGGTAATCACTTATTCCAACGTATCACTGTTTCATTTCCACTTGCATTGGCCCACGCTGGCTAAATACAAAGGAGGATGTTACGGTTTTTGCGATGGTCCCGCTCAGGAGCATCTGATGGTCCTCGAGAGGTCTCCAAATTTGACCGAATGCGTCCTTCGTTGTCAGGGACGGCCTCCTGACTCGATGCACACACTGCGTCATGACTGTCTGCGGGAGTTGTCAGTTACAGGCGATTTCCAGATACTTCACGCCTTAAACCTACCGAACTTGGAGACTCTTACCGTCATTGGCATGCCTCCCAACGCTGTTATCCGATCTTTCATCGCACGATCCCGATGCTTTTTGAAAACTTTCCGGATCTTTGATACACCTATGTCGCCCCAAGATCCAGAGCAATTCGTCGCGTTGTTAAAGTCAATGCCTACACTGATCGAGCTAGAAGTTTCGGATATGTTTCCCGCCGTCGTCACGTTGTTCTTGAATGCCGCCGCGGATGACGGGTTGTTGCCTTGTCTGTCTCGGTTAAGCATTCAGTGTACTTCTAGAAGGCTGCCAGAAGTGGCAAAGATCCTCGTAGCCGCTCAAAAGATGGCACCACGCTTTCGGGTAGAGATTGCAACGGTTAGTGCAGGTAAGTGGTAAAGTATTTCCTCTGCTTCGCGCCTGACGATGACCTTACAGATAGCTGGTGAAGCCTAACGGTGATCTCTGTTCTGTCCGCTACTTCGTATTCTTGTTTTCTACTCTAATTTCTGTGCAGCCCATAGGAATGGCGACGACGGACCGACCTCTTAACCCTCCATTTGCGCAAATCCACTGTGGCTCAGCTGGAGACCCAGAAATAGCCTTACTCAATAAGATGCGTTCAACTATTCGGGACCAGATGACTTCGTGTATAGGAGTAGAACATTAAAGATGGGTTATATAATAATCTAGGTTGAATAAAAACAATTGTGAGAGAGAAAAGAAAATGCGAAGATTGGCTAAATGGGACAAATTAGAACTGTAGGTAAGAGTCGTCGGGTCAATCGCGACGAGAGCCAGACACCTTGGTATGAACGGGGCGGTATTTATAGTCGGGATGAGCGCTCTTGTGTCTCTGGTCGGCCTCAGCAGCAAGAGCAAGCCAGGGTTTCTTCTCCATTCCAGACATTCTGTGCCACAGCTCGCCAGCGTACTTTGAGTTCTTGGACATCTCCTTGTACGGTACCAATTGCTGTCGAAGCAAAGCGCTCCGGAAGATGAAGAACGAGTTCGGCGCACGAGGAACCTTGCCTGGTCTAGCTCTGTTCGATGCAGTGGGAGCGTAAAGCTGAGGCCGAGGAAGGAGATGAGAGATATCGGCGGGAAGCGGGTCTATAACAGCTTCGGAAGACTCCCTAGATTTTTTCGGAGACTTGATATTGGGCTGCCGTTTGGGTAAGGATGGCGAGAAAGAACATAAACTGCCTGCATTAGAAAGCGGCGCAGGTGGCATTGGACTGTCGTGCGGGGAGCCGGAGTTTTCCCGGCTGTCCATGTTCTGCTGGCCGTACAAGAGACCAGCGTTGAACCCTGCCATAAAATCAGGGCTCACTTGGAAGATGGATTCATTGCCAGGGTTGTAGATGTCCTGGGCTTGAGAGTAAGGAGCCATCCCTCCTAGAAAAATCGGGTCCAAGGGTATATGTGAAGGATCGGAATAGAGGGGATTCATGAATGGGGAGTCGGCATGGGAGTCGAAGTTGAGCACTTCATTCGATTGGTACATCTGAGAGGAAGAGTAGCTGCCATTCCAATGGACAGCTTGTCCCCCAGGCATTTCGTTGCTTCGGATCGGTGGCATGTTGGATAGCGTTTGTAGGCGGAGTGAATATTAAGAAAAACAAAGGCGGAACGGAGGCATATTTATACTCAAAGAAAAAAACACTCGGTCACGAGCAACCGAACATTTCGCGTCAATGAACCACAGACATTTTGTGGCCATTGTACGAAATACATAGGACAGTCTCGTGCACGTGATCGAGAAATCGCCTGAATGGGTAAAACACGTGGAGGACGAAGTGTCGATCTGTGGCGCATAGAGACCACAGGGGCACATACTAAATATGGACAAGACACAAGAACGGGTATTATCGGTGAAGAAAACTCTGATAATATGCTGATCTTTAGCGTACTTTCAGCGTAATCCAACTTCCAATACCTTTTATTGCGCCTTGTGATGGGGACACTCCTTCTACAGTGTCGCGTGTTAATCTCTGAATAAAATGTACCCGCTCATATGTACCTTCAATACGCGTAGAACGCGGCTCACCTAGGATTGTCACCAGAATTGTTGCTTTAAAATTTTGCACGGGCTACTTCGTGGCGTGATTTGGCAATTAATACACCGGGGCGTTTCGATTATTCAAACGAATTTGGGATTCATGTGCTATTTAAAAGCACTTGAATGCTCATAGAGTCGTGTAAATATATCTCGTCAAGATACCTCTTCAAATCGGGTGGCATTCAGCCGTTGCCCAATAATATCTCGATCCTCTTCACGGAGCGGGGAGTCACTATCGAGAATACTTTGGCGCACGGTGTTCCAGGTGGGCATTCTGTCTCCCCACCCCGACATGAAATGGTTGCTAAAGGCGACGGTAGCATCCAAGTTAGTTCTCGTTATCTCGTTATCTACATCCATGAAAAAATCCAGGTCATACTTGGTCAGAGACTGAGGAGCATCGGCAAATCGGAAACTAAGATGCAACGCAACGTCGTGAAGAAATTGGGAGCGTTCATCGTCCGTAGCCGCGGGACAGTGAAAATAGTATTTGAGCAGCCGTGGTCGAATTTTTTTGGCAGCTACAGAGCTTACTGTGGAATGCTGCAAGACATATAAGAGCGAGGTGATGCCGGTTTTGGATAAGTGGTCCACCAGCGAGGAAGATTTTGGAGCCCTTTCGAAAAAAGACTCAATCGCAAGGATGACCTGCAAAAGTAAGTCTGAAATGCATCCAAGTTAATTACGTTGGATCTACTGAAGATAGAAGTACCAACTTTCATGAATCCGTATCTCTGGGTGCTGAGTTACAATTCCTGACATCTGACTGAGTGCGAAGCCAGTGATGGTAGTATATCCCTGCCATCGTGGGGCAGATGGAGTGTAAGTCAATGCATCACTAACTGGGTCAAACACGATGTGCACAAGCAATTCCAATGAGAATAAGGGATCCGCAGTGTCATGAAGGAGGTCATAGTAAAGAAATGGGATGGAAAGGGATGCTAACGGAGGGCTATCAAGACTCGGATTGTACTTCTCGTTTAATAGCCAGTGAACGTCGTTGAGGTAGACCGACGCGGATGCACATTGAAACAGGCTAAACCGCGTCCGGAAGTTGTTCCCTATATTGTTGCGTATCCAAAAGAAGGAACTCCGTAGGAACGGATCGTACATTCTAGGTATTTGATTGAGTATTGGCTTCTCGAGTGAGAACCAATTCTTGGGATCGAAATCAAAAAAAATTTCCCAAGAAGATAGATGAGAACGATTGGTTGAAAGAGATAGGTGTGGAGATCGTTCAAGTATTTTTTTGAGATACTGCACAAGGCGATTGATCTGGTGTCGTGCCCATTGGCGAGCCTCATTTACTTTGAATGGGTCAATGAAGGCAAGGAAAACCCCTGCAGACGGGAGGAAGACAGAGCGGTGAAATATCCATGCCTGAGACGATCTGTACGGGCACGAAATTTCCGAGAGTCCAGTGACCGGATTTTGGAAGATGATAGCATCGAGGGATGGAAGAATAGTAGTCAGGAAGGCAAATAATATGGCACATCCTACGACCATTGTGGACATAGCGGCCACGAGGGTCTGACGTTGCCAGAGAACCTCCAGCATTCTCGCAAAGAATAGAATGACGGCAAGCTGAAGGATAATCGGAAGAGAAGCGATGATTCCAGGAATCCCCCACGCCTGTAAGGCCTGGAATCGCCTCTGGCGGATCCTGAGCGCGTCTTTGGCAGAGACAGCAGCATCCCTCTGGTACTCACGGATCCACTGTTTTGATATAATCCCAACTAACGCGGCCGATAAGCTGAGACTGAGACTCAGAAACCAGAAGGTGTTGATACGAATCGAAGTACTCGTGGCGCTGAAGGGTTCCTCGGGGTTTGAGTTAGACTCATTACCAGCAAGCTTCAGCGAAATCTGTCTCAAGATTCGCTGGGTCACGTCGTCGGGATCTTCTTAAAGCCATTGATACGACTCGATCACGAAGGCCGTTACGATGGCTGAGAATAGACCAGTCTAAAGAGACTGATGAGACCGAGAGAGTGAAGGAAGTAAGAAACATACAAATGTGAGCATATTAGAGATGTCATCTGTCCAGCCGTCACACATATCCTTGTCATATTTTTCCACAACCGCTCGACAGTTTTCCCAAGGATCGCCGGTGTTGGGCGGTGCGTAAAAATAAGTCTTTCCGTCGGCCCACATGTCAGGCTACCTCCAATCAAATGACTTTCACGTTCCAAAATACGGGAAAGACTGACCATTTCTGTCGTCGCTGCGCGTCGCTAGCAGTCTGTGCTTGGGATCAAAATACTGGTAGAGCACACGCCAATAGAAGACATGCCTCCGGCCCTTCTAGTTCATAATCCATGTCATATACACGCTCAGCAATGTTACCGAAGATGGAGGAAGGGCGAGAGAAGGGACTTCCACGTGGCGGGCGCGGCTATTGCCAGGGGTCGACCGTCCAGGGGTGTACTATGTAAGTCCGCATGGTAAAGACCAAGAAGAAAATGCTACAAAGTGAGATAAGCATACATAGTCCACATCAGGGCATGCACGTTAGAGCAGCTGAGCAACGGTTGAAGTTCGCGCTGGATAATCCCAGCGATTATTCTTCAGCCTCAGCCTCAGAGATATGCAATGGATAATAGGCAGGGTTTCATCAGTGTTATATTCTATTATCGGACGTTCTAGGAGAACATCGTGTTACTGATACTGAAGCCTGAAGCGCCACATTTGAGCTGACAAGTCGGAGTCGGAGTGATGCGGATAGCCGGGTATGATTTAACCCCGACCCGTCTGAATCTTCTCCGACATCCACGTCACAATTTCCTCCACCAATTCCCTCGGCATGTCTACCTTACTGCGACGCCATATCCCGAAGATTGGCGCGTTTAGATCCAATGCATCTTTATCAAGACATAGAATTGCCGCGGCGGGTTCCTCATCTTCCAAGCATCGTTCCATCTACACGACAGTATCATTAATAGCGCTTTCCTCTATCACTGCGTATACAATAGGATCTATCTATCCACCATCTACACTCAGGCTTCTATTTCCGCCACTCGCCCCCCCGCCTCCTGCCGATCAAACTGCCCCAGAAGTTGTGAAATACCTCCAGAAATTGGAGGCTACTTTGCAGAGTCTCCCTCTTCTTCAAAAGCATCGGCGGGAAGAGTCAGGGTGGTACGAGACTCGTCCGTACGAAAGTTTCCCTGTCGAACGCGCCGTCAATAATCTTACCGCCGGGGCTTTGAGGGGCGCGGGCAAACTAGCGCTAGCCCCTATAGCTCGCGTACGTGACGATGAGTCGGAGTCTTGGATATTCGTGCATCTTGGACGCGGTCTATGCGGACACGATGGGATCATACACGGGGGACTGATTGCGACTGTAATGGACGAAAGCCTGGCTAGAACCGTGAGTTGACTTGTGCTCATGTCAGTATGGTTATGAGTGTTGATTAACCAGTAAGCCACCCGTCAAAGGCCATTAACAATTTTCCCGAGCGAGTCGGGGTCACTGCCAATCTGAATATACACTACAAAGCACCAACCAGTGCCGATCAAGTACGTATTTCTGTTCGGGTCCCTTCCTGATGGCCTCGCTCATGTCTTCGGTTCTCGATGTAGTTCGTCGTGATAAAAACTAAACTAGATGATCTGAAAGGAAGGAAAGCACTGGTATCCGCCCGCATGGAGGATTTAGACGGAAACCTATTGGTAGAAGCTACGTGAGTTCTATATTTGTTCGCTTGCGGTGTCTTTACTATCTCCATCTTATTTTCAGTGCCACCTTCGTACAACCTCGATACGCAAGCCTCCTTAATACCGCTGTCCTACGGAAGGCTATGGGCGAGCCACCAGCGAGCGCGGAGGAAGGCGAACCAGAACATCCTCATAGGGTTCCCATCCTGTTGGCTGACGCTGAAGATGTGGCAAGTAGAAAGGATCGCCAGGCGTGAAGAATGTGTTTCTTCCGGCATGTTTCAGATCAGGCCGCACAGTCAGGGGGCATATAAGGGCGTATACAGTCGATACGTGTTTCTATTGTTTTCTGCCATGGTATTACCCAGACGCGTGTCCGATTAGACGTGTGTCCACGGGCTGCTCCGAGCCTCCGATTCCTAGATGTACCTAGACTGTTTCTGGGACTCTCAAGGACAATACCACCTGATTCTACAGCTTAGCGTAAGACATTCTGAATATCTGGTTAACTTCTGTCGACGGATCTACGAGAATCAACGCCACGTCGATCAGGAATCTTCCTGTCAGTGTAAACGTGGGCGTCTTGATGTTATGATTAGCTTGGTTGCAGGTTAGTATTCTTGATTGGGGAACATGCGCATCACTGACTAGATGGGGACGTCGAAGCAGTCGGCAACTAAAACCTCTCAAGAAGTAGCATCTATTAAGTTCACTCGAGTACTTCTTTGAATCTTATCGCCCTGTTGAGACGTCCAAGGTGCTTTGATGGCAAGCAACGGCGGCTTCTTCTCCCCGTTCCTGCTTTCTAAGCTTGAAAACTGAATACGTTAGTGATCCCGTAATTCATGATAGTCCGCCTTTTCTGAGCTCCTTTGTGCTCATTTCGGTTCTAGGCAATTCTGCTCAACTGCTGTGCACTCAATGGCTCGTTCAACAACGTTATCTGGGGCACCTCCGGGGCGGACTTTATTTACGATTGAAATCTAGATCAAGGCCATGGAGGACCGACTCAGCTTGTATGGGTGTTCTTGTCAAACGCTCTTCGCGTCTCGAAACCGCTCGCGCTTCGGATTGTCCATCAGTGCCTCGAATGTATAGTGCCGTCCATGAAAGACGTTGAGCCATTAATTGGCACTTTCACGTCCGGAGCAAGTAGGGTTAATTGGAGCGCTCTCGGAGGATTCGAACTTCCCTCGTTTTCGTCAAGTCCAGACGACAGCTGTTGTCTAGTCAAATTGTGCTTTCTTGCAATGCTGCCGCGAACCAGAGGTTCCTATTCGCTCCAACGCGCGTTCCGCAAGAATATTGTTCTAGAACCCTGTGACTTCTTTCTCCCGTAGATTTCCGGACGATGTTCCCGTCCATCCTGCCCTTTCAATCAACTTCCAATGTCATTGACAGGATGTACAGCGGATTGGAACGCCCGATGGAGCGGCACCGATACGCAAATCTTCTGTGTGTTGTGGCGTTCCGAAACTGCAACTGTATACTTCTTCCTATCTCGAGAACATGGGACGGCACAATCACGATCCACTAGTTCTCCCCTGAATATTGACCTACTCACATGGACAATACTCTGCGGCTGGTACGAGCGCTGACGCCCAGGTGCCCCCTGAGTTACTCACTTCGGGACTCTACAATACTTTTGCACTTCTATGACCGTCCAAAGTCCGTGAAACATGACAGGGATAGTCTGGGATAGCCATGTCGTGGAAACGTCTTTCTCTTTCAAGCTAGTACCTTGTGCCTCGTTCTTGTACTCACCCGAGGTCTCGGAATTCACTCGAACGTCGATCGTGACCTCAATCGTCACTTAGTTCGCGTCCCTATTTTGATATGGTTCTAGCCTAGAAGCACACGAGCAACTCCATTCCTGAGAAATGTCACAATGACGAGCATCGCCTCGCATTACGCCTGGCTATGCCCGCAGCTTCTCAAGGAAAGACTATTATTGCCTACAAGATCCAGGTTGAGAGCCTGCCAACGGGCGATGGATACTTGGTCGAGGCAGTGGGATAGATCGTTCTCCTGCGCGCCCAGGCATAGAACCACAGCTGTATGCACGGCTGAAAGGTGAAAATGGGGATATCAGACCCAAATTCACTATTCGAAACAGCGCCGTCGTACTGGGATCGTCTGCATTCACCATGTCAACGTGTCGGCTTGCAGCTCTCGGCCATCGTTCTCCTATGATCTAATATTCATTTTTATGGATCCTTGATGGTAAAATAAACGCCACAGAAATCGGAAGCTTCCAAATTGCCGGCAGGTACTCACGCGACAAGTATATAAAGCCTCCGTTCTCATGGTTTGATAAACAGCATCGCCCACCTCTACTTCGACAGTGCTACATTACTTCTCATCGTTTAGTCGTCCTCATCATGCACTGCACCTCTATCGTGTCCACGCCCGTCGTCGTCGTCGCATCTTCTGTCTCTCGTGCATCCAACGCGTCAAACACTCATGACACCCAACCAGCATGCGTTGACCATGCACGCGACGGTCCCCAATGTTGCCACTGCGGCTACCGAGGCAGCCATTCTCCCAACTGCCCCTTCAAATAATCACTATACTTAGGTTTGTTCGATGTTGCCCTCTTCTTGGATCCCGGAGGCCTTACTATGTTCACAGCAAACGTCCAAGTTCGACCCCGAAAAAGACCGTGTATTCCTTCTAGTACGTCACTCTTGGCATTTCCCAGCGTCAATCTGACCCTGTACCTCAGGCCATTGTTCATTATCCGGCCATCTTCATGGCCTTGGCCACCTAGTATTGTATCTATCTGTACGAGTCGTTGTTTCAACAGAGAAGGAGAAGATAACAGTCCGATGAGAGGGGGGAGATGTAATTTAAAGTTTCTGTCGACGTCCGCTTTGTATCATCATATCATACGTATCTTCCGTTTCTCCCTCATAAATAAATGTCATCATTACTCGGTATTGCTTCTTCGACATGATCCTGAAACGAGCGTCAGAACCAGCAAGAAGGCGCCTTGGGAGCCTACATTTACAACCACGGAGTGCCACTGTATCTTTGTATTTGATAAATTAGCTTCGAGCGCAGTACCTCGGACAAAAGTTTCCTTCTGGAGGTGGCGCCTCCTTGATAAATGACTTCCTAGTTAGGCGTGTGGCGAGCCAGGTGACAGCACCCTGGAGATGATACCAATCACCTCGCTAGCGATGGACTGTGTATACACCCTAATACTGATGCTTAGTTCGCTTCCCATGCATTCGTAGTTCTCGCCTTAGGATGCCGAGATCAGTATTCTAAGATGTCCTCACGTTTGGCCTGGACTGAACATGCGCACCATATTGAGGAGTGAATCGTCATGATGAAATGTTAAGTATATTAGCGTAGTGCAAGGGGTTTGCCTCAATCCAACGAGCGGCAATACGAATGTTACTTCTGGGAATGAATGCCGAGTGAACGGCATCTGTCGCCTGGGCTTTTCCTCGCAAGACTGGTATTTCCGTCTCTAACATTATGGCATGATTATGGATTACAGGAAGAACTCGGACATCCAAATAGTAATATGTACGTAGCCCAGACCTTGGTGACGAGCTCGAGGTGCCATCGAAATACAATGTACCCGCGTCTATATGTACAACGTCATTGACGAGAGCATGCGAAGTCCAGAGCGCTTCTGCTCCTCCGAAGGCTATCTAGTTCATAGATCGCGTGCGATCCAGCCAGCCTGGTTCCTCAGAACCTGCGTTCGCAGCACCTCGACCAGTTCTTCGTGGAGCGTTGGGTCGTCCAAGTATAGCGTATTCAGCTTTGGGAGAAGGCTAGAACAAGGAGGAAGCTTCGGGGCGGGTCGGCATGAAACGGGTCTTCTCGTCCGAATTTTCGGATTGTACACAGACAGAAACGTCAACGATGGCAGAGCTACAAGAATCCGGACGAAGTCTTCGGTATCAGATACGATATGTCGCAGAGTCAAAGCTTGAAGGGTACAATTAGAGCGGTGTATGAAGCTCAGAAATTGCGGGACAGGTAAGAGAGTCGTTTCTAAAACCGCCGAATATCGAATCTCGAGGCACGTAAGCAAGGGAAGTTCAAGCGCATTGAGCGTTCTAGCGAAAACGCCCGCTTCAAGGTCAGTCGAGCAGATCTCGAGGTTGAGACTGGAAAGGGAAGAACGTATGGGGTGGAGGGATGATATCCCGAACCAAGAGAACAAGCTCAGATGTTCAAGGGAGACTGCTTGCTGGATGACCTTTGCAGTTCCTTTCTCCGCCTGGATAGTCCCTGAAAAAGCGTGGCAGAGGAGATACGTGACCAGAAATGAGAGTGTTCCGTCTCGGGAGCCAGAAATCCACAGATTTCAACGCTTCTAAGTGCTCGAAACGACGATAGAGGAACTTGGCCTGGTTGTGTGTGGCGAAAATGGATAACAGCGGATGCCAGATTCGAGAGTTTCTCCGGAAGCGACCGGAGGATGTCATCATGAGCACGGGATACGTTTAGGAGCTCAAGATGCTCTACGCGAGAGCCGTTATCCAGAAGTAGCGACAGAAGATCTTCTGCAGAGCGCGAGGACAAGGGGATCCCCTTGAACTGTACCCGGACTCGAAGAGCCGCTGTTCCAGAGAGGATAAGATAGCGTCGTATCCGCGCTATCTCCAGGGCAAGAGACTCTCCCTCTAAAGTTTCATTGACTCCGAGATAGATGGACCGCCACAAGAGGGGCGAGGAGATAATAAGGTCGTTCCATCGTGAACACACAAGCTGAAGGGTTGTTCTGACTCTATTTCGATTAACGAAGCATGGAGAGAGAATCCTTTGAACTATGTCGAGGAGAATCTCGTTCGGAAGTCGCTGGATGAGTGCATGACAGCCACGGTCACTGTCGTGTCCAGAGTACTTGTGGTCGGCTAGAATCCTGCGGAGCATGGTGTTTGCGAATGCAAGGGCATTCCACTGAGACCTTTTTAAACGGAGAGAAAAGAACAATGGTGAAAAAATGCTAGCAAGTTACAACCCATAAAAGGCAAATAAAAGGCTGTTAAGTATTTTGTTGGACCGGGAAGGACCGGGCTACCTCGGACCCGGACGTATGGACACGTGCATATTTGAGATCGAAAGAACAGACAGCCAAACAACGCACCTTACACTCAGACTGTGCCGCCGCCCTTGCCACCCGTGATGATGCTCTCACCCACACGACCGTTAATTGATACAATGCCTGATGGATCTGCGTGCTCGTCCAGCAGGTGGAGAATCGCCGCCATAACGCGAGCTCCAGGTTGGCTCCACGCCACAGGTGCATTGAGAGGATAAATTTGGAGCAGTTGCCCTCCCTATCAAATTATACCGTTCCTATTCATGATCAACTAGGTGCCACGTACGCCCCTTCAGTTACTGACCTGCCTCTCGAGTTCCTTTTACAATATTTCCTGTGCGCTGGGACAAATCCACGTCGTGGAATTCCGGCACAGGTAAAACTGAGCCATGTGTCTCGTTTATGGCGAGACACGTTGCTACACGAGCATGAGCTTTTGTGTACATTCTCTCTATCGTCCCACCGGGACGAAGTTATCATCGCCAGCCATGTCATCCTCTTTGCCACTGGTTAGCCTTCCCACAGAAAGCCTCGCAAACTTAGGACGGACGATCATAGACTCCCATCCATCACAATTACTTTGATGGGATAGGAACGTGTTAGGAACGTTGTACCTGATGTTGTCTCCCCGTCGCTCGCTATACTCGCGGAGCATGCGCATAGCTGGAGACGCGTCTGATATTTCAGGCAGCCGGCTTAACATGTTTACTCCGTTTCTGGAGGACGAATTCTTCCGCGAAATCTGCTCATCGTTGAGCTGAAGGACCATACTCCTTACTTAAGTAACGCATCTGAGTGGGCAGAAGCTGCTAGAAGTACACATCGAAAAGTTTGCTGCTCGTCGGGCAAGCCCACCGCTTCCGCTAATATGCAGGATCCTTCTTACCCGTCTGGTATTGAGGACTGCCAAAGGTTCTTTCTTGCTCAACACGAAGTCTTCTCTCGATCCTATCACGGTGCTCGAGGTATCGTCAGCTTCTAGAGATTGACATGACTACAATTGGAGGTAATAGGTCTCTTTCTCGCGTTGAGCTGAGGCAGCTGCGCCTTTGACTCAAGACGCAGTCGGACTCTTGCGGAAGGGAGGAGGCCGTGAACATGATACACTTCCCTCGCCTCCTTGCGACAATCGCTCTTCCTAATCTCATGGTCTAAGACGTTTGGGACCCTCATGCACACGGTATTTTCACTTTCAATGTTTTGAAGAACCTCCTCCTTCGATCGGACTGTCGCCTACGGGAGCTCTCCCTTCGTGGCCCTCAACTCCCTGACGGTCTCTTGGAGGATATCCTAACCAACATCTCCCGATAACGCTAGCTCCATTGTTATGAGACGCTGACCTCATCTGGAATCCTCAGTCTCCGACTGCCCTTACCTGGAAGAAATGAGATGGACATATGGTCCTGAGGATATAAGTTCATTTAAGGCGCTTGTCCAGTTTCTTCGGGGTAGGACCTATGATGTTCTGCTCCCGGTGGAATTCAGGTTCTTCGACCGGCTCGGGCGTACATGTGCTGCCTAAGGTTGTATCCTTATCATTCAGGGAGAGTTCTATGGAGCGATGGGACTATGATTGACGTATCATACTTTTTCCTTTTTGATCTTATCTTTACATGTGCGCACACAACGGGTACAGGCTATGTGTTTCCCATGATTTAGACTTCGGAGTCCGAGGCGTTACAAATGCGGTGCATGACGTCAAGTACCATGGCCAAATAGTGACTCATCCGACGATGTCGACTTTTGTTTGACTCGGAGCTTTGTTCAAAAACAGAGCAGCTGTACTTGCACTATACAGCTCTTAGGTGTAAGAACAATCCCTAAATTGTAGTACTGCGGCTATTTTCTGTCTTGAGTCAAGAGTTAAGCCGACAGTTTACACCATTTCCAGTAGCAAAGCCCCGAAATAAACGGTGTGACTGGCATCGTATTGATCGCAATGCAGACTGATAAACCTAGCACAGCGGAGAGATTGATGACAGCTTATGCATTTACCACAACTGCTGGCCTTGTCGGTTTTATAACATCTTGCCGTCTGTCCTTACTGTGCTACTTACACCTTTGCTGTATTCTACGCCTGTCTGGACTGGTCAACCCTGCTCTATTCATTCAATGTCTACTCTTTTTCTCAACTTTCCGGAACCGCTGGACTCTATAACCAAGCAGCCACTTGCTCGGGGATCAAACCCGAGGAACCTCAGCCGCCTACCCGGACCTACTGATCGTCGTCGTAAGGAGCGCCACAAGGCCCCCGTAGTGACCGGACCTGAGCTTTGTCGCTAACTCGGCTTTTACATTACTTGAGCTAATGTCTTAAACACCTTGTTCCCTGTCTTTGGTGATATGTGTTTAAGCGCCACAACGCATCGGCACTTGGCCTACTCGACACAAATTTAAAACGTTACTCAACCGTCCAGACTCTACTGCTTTGTCGAATCGTCTCCATTGAGCTATGATGAAGAACAGCCGCTACGAGTCCTTAAAAGCGCCCATATCTCGAGGGTTTTAGTTTTCATCAGCTCTTCAACGCGGTACGACCCCCAGACAACTTCACAATCCTATCTACCATGTCTCGTCGTGTAA
>RZIO01000013.1:322155-368975 GCA_004338095.1 Gloeostereum incarnatum
CTCCCAAGGCTTGCATCGCAGGCTGCATTTGGGTCCACAGACGATCAGTTCCTGGGAAGTTCAGGTACTCGGATCCGTCAAGTGGAGGCAAAGACATGGTTAGCGTAGGGAGTGGCTAATAGCGGACTGCGATGATGGGAAGTGAGTTGGTGGAGAGCAATGAATCGCGTGAACGCCTTTATACCACCGACGATGATGACACAGAAAAACGACGAGTGGCACAAGAGGGATCACGCGCATTAGCTTGGCACGACGCGTCTTGCGGTCCAATCGTCGCGCTTTTGAGGGAAATCCAAGGGAAATATATGATGAGGCGTCCATTGATGGAGAGGATGGAAGTCAGAACGACGCCACGTCTCGCCGCGTGCCCGACCGTAGAGTTGCAGCTTGAAGTTGAAGAGCAAAAGTAGTCAGTGCGGAGAAACCCGGCCTAGTGAAACTGCTGGATTAGCGAGCATCCGACTCAGATATTCTCGCAGACAGGCACTGTATGATTACATCTCGTAAAATCGTCGAAAGAAAGAGTCAATATTCTTAGGAAAATTGGTAGATCATTTGGAGGTGCGACAACGTCTATTCACTGTGCACAGATAAATCACAGAACTCGAGTATGTTCCCTGCAATTTCTGAAAAAAACTGCAACTGTGGGAAGGGTGTGGCAAGTCGAAGGAAGTCGTCGACGGCACTGGTTACTTTCGAGTGCCAAAAAATCTCGATTGGAACAACTTGGAAAGCTTTTACTTACAATGGGTACAGATCAATTTCCCTCCATACTCTCCCTCAGGTTGTAAAATGGTGGACGGGGAACTGGGTTAAATATGTGCTAGTTTAAATTGTGCTCAGTCCGACTTGAGTCCTCTACTTATACTTACGTTGAACACGGCTATAAAAGTGACGTAATGTCACGCCCAGATCCGACCATGAATCACCTCTTAAAGAGTCCGACTTGTAACTTGAAAGACTTTTCATGTTGGATTTTCAATCATTATCGATTCATCCCTTGGCTTTTGTCTTTTTGTTATCATGATTGCGAGCGTAGCGAGCAATAATTGTGTAGGGATCCGGTATTCCACTTCACTCGGCTCACTCATCCGTTCCCGTCCTTCCATTCACTTCCCTATCACTTTGACATAGTCTCTTGCGGCAGGTACTTATCATTCCTTTGGGTTATTCGTAGTCATACGATAATCCTCCTTGATTACCTTATTATATTTCGAGGCTCACTATGTAAGTCGTACTACTACACCGCTGTTAGCGAGCTCACTACAATCACTGTTTCTAACTGTCATTCTGAGTCGGCTCTCCCCCGTGTGTCGTATCCGCTCCTCCCTGAGTCACACAGACGCCACAAATTGGCTAAAGGGGTGAAGAGAATAAGCAAGTACAAATTGTTCTGGAGCGCAAAAAAAGCTACAGTGGGTAGTTTTTAGGGATTTTTTTCACTCAGACTTACTGGGAAAAAGGTCAGTGCACTTACATTTGTGACAGAAAATTGCCATGCCGCCAGTTAGGTTGGGCCTGTGTGGCGTGGACCACGCGTAAAGCATCCCTGCATCCTCGTGACAAATGTCCTATTGTTGTCCTATTGTTCATCTCACAAGCCACAAATCATGGTATTTTTGGTGTTGAACATGCGAACAATACGCCAATCCTAAATAAGGTATTCACGCAGTCGATAGATTGAATATTATCAAAAGAATTTTTGAGTCATGGAGGCCCCAGGAAGCTTTTCATCAGTATTTCACCGAAATCAGAAGTAACTGCAGCATAATAAATCTTCGGGAACGGGATTCGAGAATGCTGCACCATCCACTGCATGACATCACGCTCCCCTTCAAACTTTTGGCATGCCCAAGACGCTTTGTCGGCCGGAAGGTACGTTGCGTAAAATCACTACTCTCCCATTTGCGAGAGTCACTTCAATAGTAGTGAATGCATGAGTGACTCGGCCACGTGGGTATTAATGCAGGCGCACCGTATTGAATAAAGAGGCCAAGAGCTTAGTGGACAGGACGGTTGACATTGTCGCGTCCGTGAAGAGAGCGATCCTTAGGCGAGAGAGGTTCTCCGATCTTCCAGTCGCCAAAAGAGTCAGGCATTGAGGGAAACAAGACCTTTTCGACGTTCATATTCCAGTAAGACAATAGCGACATCCTTTACAGAGTACAGAGACTGGGTGGGTGCGCAAATGACTCCCAGTGTCCATCATCGGAGCTTGAAAACAAGCGCCCACAGCACTCTACAGCACTCCATTTAGATTCCATTTGGCTGTCTTCTTCCAAATATAGGTGCTGTTACCTCATGAGCATGAGACTTCTTGTGTACTACAACTCTATTTCCAAGTCATGGAAGCATATCCGCAGTCTGCATCCGATGCTGATTGAGCACCGAGTCACGGTCCCCCTGCGGCTCTCTACAGCTCTGTCTACTCTTGACTCGGACAGTCTTTCTCTCAGATGAGATCTAACAGTTAGTTTGATTACTTGAGCCGGAGCATGTGTTGAGATCGTCAAGGGCACCTGCCAGTCTGAGTGACCCGGAACTACATCAAAGACCCAAGTGTTCCCTCGCCTCCTTGACCGACATCTTCCACACGTCCCCAATACTCAGCTGGCTACCAATCACAGCAGGGGCATCCTTTTTCGTATACACGCGCAGCCCCAAGAAAACAGAGTCATCAACGGGAACAGGCGGCACAACCGTGACGGTGTCCTCTTCCGCTTTATCATCGTCGCCGTTCTCCGCTGCCATTGAGTCCGCATATCCTCCATCTTCCTCATCGGAATCCGGCGTTTGCTCAAGAGTTATGCGGATGGGCTTCCCGGACTCTCCAGATGGTGATGGCTCGTCGTACTTCTTGTTTGACTCTAAGGGCGAGTCTTGCACGCTGATACCTTCCTTCCGAGCCGTCGGTCCATCCTGCTCTTTCCTGGCTTTCAAAACCACCGCGGCTTTCCTCTCTAACTCCGCAACGTCCTGACCTGCATAGATATCTGAAGGTGGTGGTACATGCCTTCTGTCAACGCTACAAAGAACGAGTCAGACAAGGAATTTGGTGACCAGAAAGGAAGCAGGGACACACTCGTCCTGGAAATCTTTCAATCCGACTGTCAGACACGAGCAAGCTACATAGATACAGTACATGGCATCACTCACTGATAGCGATCGAACGACTCTTTGCTCGCTCCGTCAGGACCCTGGCTAACGTCCGCATGTCCCAATCGCCATTCTTGTCTTCCGAGTACTCCTAGATAGCTAGGATGAATACGCCACGAGACCCCGCACATGCTGTTGCCCACCTTATCACGCACATGTCTGTCCAAGCGGACCTGTGGAAAGTCAGTTGACATGATGGGATGGACGACAGCGGGAAAGGACCGTACATGGACGACATACAATCCTTCCTCCAGATAGACCTCTAAGTTCACGCTGCGGGCATACATTCGAGATAGGGACGACTCTGCGATGCACTCCTTCTCGCCTTGCTTGGAGAGGACAAAGTCGAATGTCCAGTTCCATTTTCCTGAGAGATCCCCAAAGTATCGCGTGTCGAGCTGCGAGAGAACGATGACTGTCTGTGAAGCTTTGGCTAGTGTGATAGTAACTGTAGAGGCGTCTGATCAGATACACGAGCGCGCCGAGGAGAAGGATTGGGTATATTCACATGAGACGTCCCCGTAAGCCCAGGCAGATGGAAATGGCCTGACCGGGACCTGGAGCCATTGGGAAGACATGACCCAAGTAGAATCGAAGAGCAGCACTCTGTCTATCTGCTCCCAGCAGTATAAGAAGTCCTTGTCTTCACCGTCCGTCAATGAGCACTGGCATTCTCCGCATATCAGAGCACACTCACATTCCATAACGAACTGCCCGTCATCACCAAACGAGTGTCCAAGCTCGCTAAGGGCGCCCAGCCACTCCTCCGTCCACTCCTTGGAGCCATCGCTCCAGGGCCCAGTCCACTCTGACCGACCCCATGGGTTGCGAACAACGACGAAGCGTTTGCCTTTGATCTCTTTCGCTCGGAGGACAGAGTAGGCGTGCTCGCCGATGAGACCGTTGACGGTAGGGTAGTAGATTCCGGACCGGGTGGAGTCCAGCTGGTCAAATGCACACCCGAAGAGGCGGTCTTGATTAGCCTTGAGGAGCTCTTCATTCCAGAACCTGTCGATGTCCAGAATGTCCTGCGATGGTTGCTCAGGAACAGCTAGGATCCCAGGTATGAGAGGAAAGTCAGACCTTGCTGGGAATGAAGCTTGAGACGCCTCTGTGCAGCCAACCGGACGTTAGGCTATCCGGTAGGACTACGAGATTGGGGCGCTTACCCTGTAAGATCTTCAATAGCTTCGCAAGACTCCCCTCCATTGAGTGCAGAATAGCTTCCATGCAGTTTAGCGTAGGCTTTCTCAATCAAAGGAACCCAGGTCTCTCCGTGTGTTCCAGACCGTGCAAAGGACAAACTCTTTCCGGTCTTACGCGCTGAGGCGTCATAATGAGCTTTGTCCTTGTGGTAAAGTGCTTGCTCTGCCCCGGACAATTCTTCATACTTGGGTATGGACGTATATAGCATGCTAGTAAATGTGATGAGATCTGGTATATCGCAATCGTGGGCAGTGTGATAACGAACTCATCTACGATCACTGTGACCCAATTTGAGTCCCTAAAGAATATGAACCCGTAAACGCCCACAACCTCATCTCGCTGGACAGCACCGATGATCAGAAGCCTGCCATACTCCTAAGCGCTAACAACGACGATCACTCACAGCAACACAGAACTTCTCCACAAGCCCTTCGGCAGTAGACATGGTAGCCAGGGCAGATAAAAACCAACAGTCGCCCAGGGCGCCCTGGATGATATCATTAGAGTCAGCGCCGTCCACAAAAAAGCGTGGCTTGTCAAAGATCTGGGTGACGCGTTGGACGTCTGAGGGGTTCAGTGCTTGCGGACCCTGAGCATCAGATAGTCCGTTCAAACAGCGCGCTCTGTCGCTCTCAAGATCAAATTCCGGGTCCCTGGAGGCCACACGTTATAGCTAGAGTGCATGGTATTTTCATAGATGTCGCAGGCTCACCGAAACTTCCTATTCTTCAGACGACAGTCTCTGGCAATACGTGCAACCCTTGCTTTGCAATATTTAAGCGCCTTCTCCAGCTCATCCGTCACGAGGAGCCCAGCTTTCTCTTCCTGTTGGACAAAAGTTGTCTCTCTGTGAGACGGAGACGCCGCGGCAGGCGTGAACGGAGTTCTGAGCCCAGGTCTTGTCGCTGAATTGTCCGTCTGGACTCTGAGAAAGTCAAACAAAGACATGGCGGATGAGAACAAGCCGAATTTCGTGAGAGTCTTCCAACACGGTCATTGATGATTCGTCAGTCAATTCATCAGAGATTGGGCGCCTTTTCGACATGTTTCAAAAACGAATACCAGGTAATGTGATGAGTGTCATGATCAAGTGCCGAAATAAGCGCCCACACTTGGCGTGGTTACCGACGGGGGCACTGCCACCCGACATACCCCGCGCCCAGGATATTTTATCAACCCAAATACGGAAAATATTGCTGGATTACTGCGGATGACGATCAGACAGTTATGGTTATTTTAATGTACAAGTTACATCTGACGTATTATACTGAGAAAAACTATGGATACAAGGAAGCAGATGGTACATCTACATCGTATGAGGTGGGAGGTCTATGTGTGCGTAGTAAGACAATATGCGAGATGAGATGAAATGAATGGAAGGGAGGAGGTCCTATACACTAATGTAATTGACTGTACTATATTGATGACAACAAAGGAAAAGATTCAACCCGTGTATGTATGTTGAAAACGAAAAGAAGATAGAGGAATACATATACTAAGTGAAAGAACGTGGGATGTACACAGGCGGAGGCGTCGGATAGGCAGGAGGTTTCTCGTTGTAGAAAATGGTATCGTCAGTCTCCTGCGGGTATTCAGGGGCCTCCACCTTGACGAACGAAAGTAGGTAGTCAACCCATGAAGACGCTGCATCAGAGTCTGCCATGGTGACGTTCTGAGGGTCGTAGTTGGCCATCAGGGCCTGATCGTCGCGGCATGGATAGTCAAAGACTCTTGAGTTTTTGTGAGCTGATATTCTGGTGTAGTGAGCTAGAAGGAAATACCTCTTAGTCGACGAGGAAGACTTACTCGTCATTGTGCTGTCTGGAGAAAAGTGTTCGAAAACAGAAAGGCCATATTGAAGACTAGAGAGTAACCGCCCATCTTCGCTTCGTGGGTCGATGTCGGGGGGCCATCTTCCGTCGGGCGTTTGAAGATGTCCGATTAAGACTTCACATGCGTTCATCCATAGGGTCTAGATACTTGTCAGCAACAGAAGCACAGAAACATTCAGAAGGACTGACCCCGAACATAGGATGCACATTCGAGAAGTGAAGGACATCGTAGCCACCTGGACGAAAGAGGGCTTCGGCAGAAACCAAAGAGGTGTGCTTCGACGTTGTGTCATCATAAAATGGGATGTGCAGCCTGAGTGCTGCGACGTTGGCCAAACAGTGACCGAGATACAAGGCTTGTGCGTAAGGTTCGTTAGTCGATGCGCAGTCTGCCAATGCCGGTAATCTGCGACAGTATTCAATGATGTGGGTGTTGAGAGCTTGAAAGTGTGTGAAAAATGTTTGAGAGCGACTGTTGTCTACGGAAGTCAGAAATGAGCATAACAATGATCAGACGATCAAGGAGACCTTACATGACTGAGCATTCAGACGCGTGGCGTGATATAGTAGTATCGTGCCCTTTGCCACGAGCTCCAGAGCTGAAGGCTCAGAATTGTCGCTGTCAGACACCGAATAACTCAAGTATTTTGATATCGTCGCCACACTCTGCCGAGGGAGCTGACCCTGGGCGAAATCAGCGTCAGCGTCCCGAGGAGTTAAGAAATTAAGCTCACCTTAGCATAGTCGGACATCTCCAGCGGCCACGGTGTATCTATCTGGACGCCCGGAACATCAAATACACTTCCGATTGTTGTCGGCTGCTCGGTAGCTAAGCCCAGCAACGTCGACAGAATGTAGGCAGCCCAGCACCCATTTATCCGCTCGCCTTCTTCGACGGTGTCTGTAGAACGAGGAGGATGTTCGGGGGAATGAGACGAAACTCGAATAATCCTGGCTGCTATGTGTTGGTTTCCGGAGCGACACTGATGGAAGCCGGAAGAAAGAACAAGAGAGGAAGCTGTGGCGCTGTGAGCCTTGGCTTCGAGCAGCTGACCTACACGCCAATGATAATATGCCAGAAGAACTTCGGCTTGGATGGTGTGAATCAAACGCTGAGGATGATCCTCTTGCTTCGTAAGACTCGTGGCGGCGTCTATCTGCGCTTGCAAGAGAAGGCTTGGCTCTCGTGTCCGCATACGTGACTCAGGTGGAGATAGGTGGGATCCCCAGAGGGCAACTGCGCTGAGCAGAGCTGTACATGGCCGCGTATTGTTACCAGCAGTAGTAGTTTGCAATGACCGATAGAAGCGGGAAACATCTAAGAAAAACCCAAATTGCGAGGCGTGCGGCACGAAGGCGTCAATCCTGAGAGTGACAGTCAGTGAAACGGTGTAGCTGAAACAGACACGGGAAACACGAACAAGCCTCGTAAGGAATAGTCCTATTTTGAAAGGATCGTGAGTGCGGGAGTTCCAGAACAAATTTAGACGCCTACATCAACTCCAGGGGAAGACGTCGAAAGTGGCATTGACCCTGAGGCTAGGCCAGATCTCAGGTACAGAAGCTAGATAGAGGGGGCAGAAAATACATACCAGACGGGCTGGACTTCATAGACAACGGAGATGTCATCATCTGAGGTGACGTTGGGCTGTATGACGACAAGGGTGGCGAACGTGACGAGTACGATGTCTGAGGCGGAGACATGCTCTGATGAACATACGGGTCATGGAGCGTCACAGAGGGGGCGTCGTCTGGATTCTCGAGCTCGCGCAGCCTGGATTCTAGACGAGATATTGTTTCTTCCAGAGCCCGATATCTGGATCTGCCTGGTCCTTCGGAATACTCGCACGGATCCTCTTTGGGATGGCGAAAACATGGGCCGCAAACCGGTCTCTTTCCGTCGCATTTCTAGTGGAGGATGCATGATTACTAGAAGCGGAGGCCGAAAGGATGAAGGACGTACGATCTTTAAAAATCTGAAGTCGACGTAAGCAACCCTGCATAAATTCCGAACGATTCATGGACGCACCGGCATGTTAGGCAAGCCTTTCCCCGTTTCAGTGGCTTTTCTGAACTATAACGACTCTGGTCGGGTGATTTTAGCATTTCCGAGGTAGTGGGAAAGAAGTAAAGCGAAAGCGGTGAAGGGGAGGAAAAGTTGGAGATGCATTATAAAGGGCTGCTTATATAGTCAGCCGCAGATCATGCGCGGCGACGGACTTAAAAGTGTCCGAGAGGGGACCATTCTACTATGAAAGTGGAAACCCAGAAAAAAAATGCTGTGCAAAAATCTGAAGATCCGGCGTGTCATACCCGGCGAACACGTTACGTACGACTACAGTCACGTCGCGTCACAGGTGCCTGCCAGTGTCAATTTGAACATCCATCATTAGCGTTAGTATTTATTCTACTGAGCACGCGTTAAATTCCAGCGTTCGAGTTTCCTTAAATTTTTCCCGCTCTGTACTTCGCATCTTGTCTTTGTCCGCCATTAGGTCCCTCCGGGTTGATTACCCACTTATATCGTGACCGCGTACGTCAGTGGAACGCTGAAAAATTCTCCTCCGTTCTTACTTGTCACTGGTGGAATCATACGGAAGGTTTGTCCCGCATCGTGGTCGAAGTTCTTAGTATGACTCGGAATCCATTAAGCTTACGCGTACACTTGCAGCTCATTCATGTCAGCCTGGGAGTCAAGTGGGTTTCGTCTTCTTGGTCTACTGCGGCTGACGTGGAACTAGAACAATAGAGCTCCGATCGGTCTCGTCCTATAGCTTAGCTTTCGGCATCCTGTTCCTATGTCACTTCAAGCTGTACATTCTTGTTTTCCCTACTGCGAGATCCCATCTGGCTGGAAGGTTCATCTAGTACCATCTAATGGTGCCCCTCTATCCATCAATCTCAAGTTGCCCTGGCCGTGGAGTACATTCCTGTTCAGAGTTCTCTCGACTCCACCACTGGTCATTGCACGTGGTCATCTCGCCAGGGCTTGAACTTTCTATTCCAGTGTACCAAGCCCCCATTTTGCCTCGAGGCATTCGAATAGATCCTCCCCCGTTGCGATCAACACTGCTTTTATAACTCATGTTCTTGCTTTTTCTGGTAACTTCTCCCACTTTTGTGTATCTGCTTGTCTTCCGAGTCAAGGTCCGCAGTTTCCTTGCCGGGAAAGACGTCAGGCTTTGCGGCCCGAAATGCTGTAGTTTGTGAGAAGGAGTCATGCCCTTGTTTAAGTTTAGAGCCTGAGCCTGAGCTTGGCTTGAACTGCGACCTTCAACGACCGTCCCACTCAGGCACCGGAGCAAATCTGAGTCGCCGTTCCAGAGGCAATGATGGTGCACAGCCTCTCCTCCGTTCCGACACCCTGCCTCCGACGATAAGGATTCATCAACTTGGGATCCTCGTTGGTGCCCTTCGACGATGTCGAGGAGCGGATATCATATAACAGTGACTGAGAGTACCATATGGTGGTGGTGCTCAGACACCTGATCATATCAGAAATTCATCCGTCCATGTGAAGCTTCATTCTCAAATTATGCCGATGGTCTGATCTATTGAGTGAGTCATGGTTTGCTTCGATCGCTGTCTTCTACAATACTTATGATCCGACTCGGAACGGAAGCATTCCCCACCCGTGAGATTCGGAACCTGACGGGAACAAAATTCCATTGAAGACAATGTTTGGGATGATCATAAAACTAGACGTGTATGAGTCTACAGAAGGGGGAGACTTGACATGGGCCGACGGGAAAGGATTCCTGGGATCACAGAGCCACATGGATAGGAACAGAACGTGATGTTCAATGAAGGATCCCTTTCTTGTTCTCTTCAGCGTGCCGACTTTTCTCTCGCGCCTATCACGGAGCCTTGAGCGTACCTTCTTCCCAGTACCTTTGCACTTCCAACACACGTTGCCCTGAGTCACACTACAAGAACTCGTCCTTGTATAGCTACTTTTGAATATTTCAGGGTCCACCGTCGATCATCGAACTTGGTGCCGTCCGCTGACGGCCTTCATCAGGCTTTCAACTCAAGCTCTTGAGAAGATGACCCTCCTAACCTTAATCTTATCGGCTCACTCGGCAGGCCGCTAACTGAGGAATCCCGGTAATCCCTGTGGCCGGGCAATAAAACTTTGCAGAGGATTCACCATCAATCCGCCACCTGGCGCTCGGAATTCACCGGAATTGAACTTCCCCTCAGCGCTTCGCCCACTGACAACAGCCATGAAAATCTTCTAATACAGTTGAGCTTCTCCGATAATTCTCCGAGGGCGCTAGTGGTGCCACGAGATACAAACTTGAACATGTCGCAGATAAAAAAACCATACACATCAACGAGTCACTTATTGGTCGGCTGCACGTACTTCCGTCATAAACGCAGGTTTCACCATCCCCGGAATCTTATTCTGTTCTTCCTCTTTCCTTTTCCCGTTTTTCGGCGAACAGATCTCCGTGACCCTCGCCCCATAACTCACGCACCCGTACCAAAAAGTCGCTAATCACGTCCATGAACGCGCTCATGTCGTTCTGTTGGGCGGTCATTCCGAGGAGAAGGGTGTCAATTTCAGACCTGCCGAACGCCACATGACATCAGTCAACCTAAAAACGAACGGGAGAAAAAGACCATGCGCACTTGAACCTATCCCCGATCGCATTAATCAACAGCTCGGAACAGTACTGGCTCAGCCAGGCAGCATCTGACACTTCGGGGGAAGACGACAGCCGCAGGCTGCCCCGTCCGTCCTCTTCGTTTATGAGCTGATACACGCGGAAAAGCGTAAACGCCTGGATGGGAAATCCTTCCTTGTGTTCGGGATTGGCGATAAGTGAGAAGATTTCTTCGATTATGCTGGGTAGGAAGTGCTTGAAGAACGTCGATGCGATTTCACGCTCGGCGCCAGAGAATTGGATCAGAACCTCGTGACAGACTGAGGAGTTTATTAGCACAGATCGGTGTCTTCAAGATGGAACCGTATGCGTACAGCTGAAACCGAGGTCAGCTACGTTCCGGTCGGTATGTCCCATTGCCCAGAACATGCTCTTTATATAAAGCGTAAACCGGTCTGGGCTGAATTGAAGCAGCGCTAAACCGAGTATCAGTCAGGGACTATGACGGGAAGAACATAATGCTGCTTACCAGGGAAACAGAATATGACTACTTTTCCTAAGAACCCGAAAAACCGTACCTGGTGCTCCGGATACGCATCCTTAGTGATCATTCTCAGCGTAGGCTCGAAGACGGCGTCGAATATGACATCTATTTGTGGCTCCATAAGAGACTGTTGTAACAGTGAGGACACAGCGGAAGATCAGAACAAAAGGGTAAAAAAGACTCGCCTTCATACTGTAAACCATCGTCCCCAAAAGCAGCAGAACATCTTGCTCCCGCATCTCTGGAGCGCTTGAGCTATAATCAACGAGAATGGCTTCGAGTAGGGGTGGGATGAGCGTTTCATGAGTATGGGGAATGTCTTCCGCATAGCATATATACCCCTCCATCAACTCCAGTACGTTTACCTTCAGTGCACGTAAGCAACGTACGTGTGGCGTATCCGTCGATCCTACTTCCGCTTAGCGGTTCGTAGATCCTTAGATAATCAATTTTGGGACGTACCTGATTTCACGGCAATCTTGCTGATAGCCTCGCTCGAAGCACGGTATAAGCCCATGAGCTCATTGAAGATCTCTGTAATCTGGGACTTGAATCCGTTCTTGACGATTTCACAAACGATCATGTTTGTCTTTACCACGTTTGCGAGTGTCTTGACAGTCTCGACGTCATCAAGGACGCTGATGTCGTTAGCAACTTGGGCCGTTAGCATTGTCAACTGAGAACCTGTCAGTGCACATTACATTCTTGCGCAATCCAACTTACAGTGGAATTGGGCGCAGCCATGAGCTGAGCGAGGAACTGATCCCGTTTGACCGAGTCGACTTCTGCTGCAGCCATACATCCTACGGCCTTGTAGAATATGTACGTCTGAAGAATTCGTCAGACCTAAGCGGTTGAACATGACCAGCTGCGGTGGTGGTTTACCTGTTGCGTCGTCAGATCCGAAGTGACCGAAGGGATCATCCTCAAAACCTCCACGATAAAGGGCTCCTGGGCGTCCTTTTGTTCTATGACGAACTGCGTTTCACACTCCACCGTCAACTTGAGAAAAGTCTCGCAAGCCATGTACCGCACGCCTTAAAATGTATATCAGCACACTTGCGCCACCCGTGAAAAAGTGACGGTTACCGACCCTCGTGTGTATCATGCATGAATTCGAACAACTTCAGGACGACCACCTTGAGGAAATGCCAGTGATTCTGGAGGAAACGAGGATACTGTCCGACGATGTACATGAGATTGGCCGAGATGAAGATCTTGTCGTTCCTGTCGCGCTTCGTCAAGACCAATGCGAGTAACTTCCGGACAACCCATATGACGAAGTCTTTTTCGGCTTTTACGCCTGTAGAGTTTGCAAGTGAGCCAAACAGAATGCATACATGAATGGAATTGGGCGTACTTATTGCTCCCGAGATACAACCGATGGACCAACATAGGGCGTTCAATTTCTGCCAACTCCATTCGCTCCCGTCGAATTGCTTTGATATTTTGTAGCGGAGAATATCAAGCATGCCTTGGTCGTCGAGGTGGGTTAGGTTCACAATCAACACGGACATCGCATTGTGTAGGGCAATTGTGGACGACTGTTCTAGATACTCGCGGATGATTTCCCCGGTCTCCGATTCGATAATGAGGAACTAGGGAACTGGCGATCAGCGAGCATCCAACAACGAATTGTACATAGACGAGATATACCTCTCCGGGCTTCGCCATTCTCTCGATAACGATGTTTCGAAGCTCAGCAAGCACGGGCAAGTGCGTCTTCGTGCGTTCAGGATTGTCCTTATACAGCGCTAAGGCCAACGTCGTCCAATACTCCAAGCATATCTTGAATATCTTCAGCTCTTCCACTCGAGAGAGCTGTAGAAGATATGCATGCGCGTTCTCCCGCACCTTTCTACTTTCAACCATGTGCAGACGACTAGAGAGGAGCCCTGTCAGGAATAGGGTCAGACTGAGAATCAGCTCCTCGTCGTCTTCATAAATAGCGTTGAAGTCCGAGGTCAAAGGCATGGTTTTTTGGATTGATTCCATAACCCTATTGAACAAGGAGACGAGCACCATGCCCTTCACAGAGTCGTTATTAACGATTTCGACGAAACACATGAGAGCGGAGGAACGGAATTCTGGAGGGTCCAAGAACTGAGCAGTCATACAAGGGTGAGCAACATGTCGTAAACAGCCGGATCGCAAAGAGAGAAGGGACTGACTCGTTGTAGTAGTATGTCGATAATACTTGTGTCCATGAAAAACTGCGCTGGAATCCGGGTCATGAACAATCGTAGTGTCCCCATGGTAGCATTGATGAGGCCAACACGGCTTGAATCCGCGTCCCTCAATACCTCAATGCATAGCTCAAGTAGATAAGAAAAGTCTTGTGCGAGACCCTTTTTCATTGTTACAGTCTTCGCGGTCGTGAGGCTCTCCCGCGAATTGAATGTGTAGATCTCCTCGAAGAGAACTTTCAACATCAGCATCGCGTTCTCACAGACAGATAATGAAGATCTGGACGTGTCAACGAGATCGGGGATGAAACTCGGCCACGAATCAGGCCATTCGTGTTTGAGAACCTGCCAAGGTCACTGATAAGAATGGCCGCGCAGAAAGCAGGGACAATGTGTTCACCTGAACCAGAGCCAAGTTCAGTTTATTCACGAAGGGCCGTTCTGTTCTCAGGCTGTTCTCCTCCGAAGCAATGGAGACAAAAGTGGTGGTTAAGAAGTTGCCGATTTCTAAACTTCATTAGCCTGTGGCATCCTATATGTCAAGAAACGGCTTATGTACCTTGACGCTGGGGCTCGGGCAATGTTTTCCATCTCGTCCCGATCAGACGTTCAAGGATCTGGAGACCAATGTACTATACACTTTGTTAGAACTGGTTCTTGCGGCATGGAACAAAGCTCTCACTTTCGTTTGAGGGTGAACTGATGTTTGAATGATATCGGGGACTCGCATCCAAGCCTCAGGATGTTCTTGGAACTGAATTAGAATCTCTTTGAGCGACTGTTGCTGGAGAATCAATATCGCTTCAGGTCAGGAAGACATTGAGAAGAACCTCTTGCTGCCCTGAGCTACTAGTTGCTGAATAGAACGCTTCGACGACCTGGTCCAAGAGCTCAACATTCAGATCGCGGGTGAAGTCGAGTAGAGACTGTGCATTAAAGGGCACCAGGTTAACGGGAAGAGATACACGGCAGTGGATCGGGAGGCTACTTACGTCCATGATGGGGTAGCGGTGTGAAGGCAAGAAGCGTCTGCCAGATGTCGAGAACGCCTTTTATTCTGGAATTAGTCAGACAATAACCATCCTACAACAATGAACACGGATCGGCATGGCTGTGTCGATGATACGGTGCCACCAGCCCATTGTTTTGTGTGACCACCAGTGGCAGAACTTCTCACTGCCCCTCAGGCAAGATGAACAATAGGACAACAATAGGACGTTTGTCACGAGGATGCAGGGATGCTTTACGCGTGGTCCACGCCACACAGGCCCAACCCAACTCAACACAAGGCGTGGCATTGAATATGCTAACACAAGTAGAACCGACCTTTGTTGGTCCATCTGGGTCTTAGACGCCATAGATGGTAACATGAAGATCTTGGCTCATTGAGCTGACCAGAGCGTAACGATGACTCGGATATGGTTTGAATTACTCGATATAGCGAAGAATACAGAATCCCAGTGCGCATTTCGCCTCGTGCATTCCAGAACTTGGAGAATACGCCAATCCCAAATAAGATATCCACATGGTCAATATCTCTGGTTTTCTAATAATATTTGAATCCTTTTAGCGTCCCTTTAACCGATTGAGCCAATGAATACCATTATCGGGGTTGGCGTATTTTTTGTGTTTCCAGTGCCACTGATACTGGCGGCATGGAAATTTTCTGTCACAAATGCAAGCGCACCAACCATTTTCCCAGTAAGTCTGAGTGAAAAAATCCCCAAAAACCACCCAACTATAGCATTTTTTGCGCTCCAGAACGATTTGTACTTGCTTGTTCTCTTCACCCCTTTAGCCAATTATTGCTCGCTACGCTCGCAATCATGTAACACAAAAGCCAAGGGATGAATCGATAATGATTGAAAAGAGCGTTCCAACATGAAAAGTCTTTCAAGTTACAAGTCGGATTAATATTAAGAGGTGATTCATGGTCGGATCTGGGCGTGACATTACGTCACTTTTATAGCCGTGTTCAACGTAAGTATAAGTAGAGGACTCAAGTCGGACTGAGCACAATTTAAACTAGCACATATTTAACCCAGTTCCCCGTCCACCATTTTACAACCTGAGAGAGAGAGTATGGAGGGAAATCGATTCGCACCCATTGTAAGTAAAAGCTTTCCAGGTTGTTCCAATCGAGATTTTAATTTTTTTGGCACTCGTAAGTAACCAGTGCCGTCGACGACTTCCTTCGACTTGCCACACCCTTCCCACAGTTGCAGTTTGTTCAGAAATTGCAGGGAACATACTCGAGTTCTATGATTTATCTGTGCACAGTGAATAGACGTTGTCGCGCCTCCAGCTTGTTGAGGCTGGTAAACAAAGCTACTTTTCACACCATCATACATACTAACTAAAGTATTCCATACATCCACGCGCAATAAATAACTCCTCTCCTCTCCTCAAGCCAACGAACTAACCTGCCCCTTCTTCGGAAGAACCCATGAAGGTGTCGCACCACCTCCTGCCAGCGGACTTCCCTGCTGCTGCTGCGTGGACCCAGCGGTATTTGATCGACTCAGACTCGCAGGTTCATCACGAAGCTGATACCCATGTGGCTCGTCTCTAAGCTGGAATCCCTGCCCGTGAGAAGGAGTAAGAGGTTCGTCTCTCAACTGATATCCCTGTCCATGAGGACCCGGCGCAGGACCATCACGGAGCTGATATCCTGGAGAATGAGGCTGAGGCTGAGATTGCGGTTGGGATGCAGGGTCTTGATACCCCGAAGGGAGCGGAAGAGAGTCGATTGACTGAGATCGCGCTGGCTCCGGATGAGGTTGCGCTTGTGATTGAGGTTGCGGTTGAGCTACAACAACAGGAGCAGGTTGTTGATCCGTAACACCAGGAATAGCCACGAAATAAACAGCACCGGCGAGCTCCTTCCCTCCTTTGGCGTAATACTGGGCCCAAGCCTGTACGTTGGGATCGGCGTATGTCGCTGTCGGGTCGAAGATGTAGGGAGGGCCTTGTTGAGAGGGCGACTGAGGTTGAGCTTGCTGCTTCTGCTGAACTGGTGGTTGCTGCTGAACTGGCTGACTTTGTTGAATAGGTTGAGACTGTTGCTGAACGGGTTGCGTCTGTTGAACTGGCTGAGGTTGAGGCTGTTGCTGGACAAGCTGACTCTGTACCTGCTGGCCTGGTTGCTGAACGGGTTGCTGCTGCTGAACGAGCTGACTCTGAGCACCAACCGAAACATCATCCTGGCTCTTCGATGCCTCCTGATTCTGCCCCTGAGCGGGATACAGATTAGGCCCCTGCGCACTGTACCGCCCGTACCCAGGCTGAGCGTACTCTCCAGGCTGTTGAGCTTGAGCTTGAGGCTGAGGCTGAGGCTGCGGAGCAATGTAACCCGGTTGCCCGTACGCAGCTGGCTGGGGCTGGGGTTGAGGTTGAGGGCTCCCATATCCACCACTAGGCGTACCGGGCTGCTGCTGCTGCTGAGGACCGGGATACCCCGCATACTGCGCTTGAGGCTGAGGAGTGGGCTGGGGCTGGGGCTGTGGAGCATATCCAGGTTGCTGCTGGGGAGTTGCATGAGGCTGCGGCTGCGGCTGAGGTTGCGTCTGAGGTCCATACGCCTGGGGAGGCGGATACTGAGAAGCCGGTCCCGCACCAGGACCAGCGGGATATGCACCTGGCCCTGCACCGGGATACCGACCAGGAGCACCACCGTAAGGCTGTTGATATCCGTAAGAGGGCTGCCGTGGGTATCCAAACGTGGGCTGTTGTTCATAGACTGTAAAGAAAGAAAAGGAATGCGTCAGCGACAACGAACAATCAATAAAGTGGACAACGAAGCGTAAGGTAGATGCTCCCCCGACGTGGGATCAGGGAACGAAGGGACGCATCAGCGTCAATGAACGATTGACAGAATGGACCACCCATACAGATAGATATCAATCAATTCAGACAATCAAGAGCCGTCCAAATAGGGTATCTGGCAGTGCATTTCGACAACCACCGGACCATATCGTCCCAAGCACGCAGCAAAAAAGACGAACAAACAAAAACTCACCTCCCGTATGCCTAGCCAAACTCTCCTCCATCATCCGATCAAAGATGGTCCTCGCCCTCACGAACGTCTCGTTCATCGACACCAAATCCGCTACAAACCCACCATCAGCACAATCCTCCTCCTAGTGAAAACCGCCACGCACCTCTCTTCTGACTGTACTTATCAATCAGTTTAACAATCTTCGGCCTCAACGCCATACTAGCGCGATACAACTCCTGCACCTCCTCGTCATCCGCCAGCCCTCCTCCCCCTCCCCCATCCTCCTCCGCCGACTTCTTCTCCCAGTTCCGAAGCAATGTGAGCAACCGCTCGATATCCCCCGCCTTTGAGAATATCTCAAACTCCGCCTGCGCCTCAGCTGCAATCTCCGCGGGAGTCGGCTCAGGGAGTGGTTGGACGTAATTGACCGGAAAGATCCCCGTTCGTCCTTTCAACTGACCCCTCCACCAATCCTTGTATCCCCGATCAACGACCTTGATGATGTCGCCCTTTTCGAACGGGAGTTCACCCGGTTCGGTGGGTGTGAAAGTGTGCAGTGCTCTGACGCGGGTGACGATCCCACTCGGGGCAGGGGGGGAAGAAGAAGAAGAGGAAGAAGGGAGAGTCGGAGAGGAAGACGAGTCGAGGGAGAGCCTCCCATGGGTGTCGTCGGAGACGGACTGCGTTCTTCTCTTCGATGGGGTTGTGCTTGAGCGGGGACGTAGCCGGACGCGTATCTCGGTGCGGTGTAGATTCCATTCCCATGTCCACTTGTGCTGGGAGCGGCGGTGGCAGGAGCGGGAGCAGTAGAAGAGGAAGAGGAGGCCCCGTAATCGGCCCACTGCCCTCGGCCTCCTTTGTCCTGCATGCTCATCTCCAACACCCGCTGCAGCTCCTCTTCCTCCTTCCGTCGGATCTCGTCGTCGACCGTGGGCGGGAGTGGTTCCGGTGGTGGGGATAGATTGTAGTCTACGCATGAAAGTTAGTGAGGAGAGAGGAGGAAGAGATAGCGAAGAGACGAACTCTTTGCTTTCAAATTGTCATAACAATCTTGCATGACGCCTAGAGAAGGGTCGTTCTCAAATTCGGCAGTCCACATCGCGACGAGGCCAAGGGCCCGGGAGCGGACCTTGTCGTGCGTTGTCTGTGGGTGAGGCGGTTTGTCAGTCACGCGAAAAGAAGAATGAAAAAGAGAAAATAAGAAGGCTGTATAAATCAAAGTGAACTTGAATGAAGATACGCGATTCTCTGTGTCCTGTAACGACAAAGAGATGGACTGGACGACCGAAAACACTTGGCAGGGACAACAGGACTGTCCTCGGATGGGCCGGCATATCACGAACGATACTAGCACGTTCGATGCCGTTGGTGATCGACAACTCTCCCGAACCGTGACAAGCGAGCTACCGACGTGGCAAGGCGCTCCAAAGGGGGACTATCCCGAAGACGGTTTTCACCGACAGCACATTCCCACTACTTTGGCCGCGTCTGGGTGGTATCTTGTCATGATCCAGGACGTGCAACTGGACAGAATCCAACCAAACA
Organism: Gloeostereum incarnatum; assembly: GCA_004338095.1. Lineage (NCBI taxonomy): Eukaryota > Fungi > Basidiomycota > Agaricomycetes > Agaricales > Cyphellaceae > Gloeostereum > Gloeostereum incarnatum. The sequence continues at coordinate 341,232 of RZIO01000013.1, forward strand.
CTGATCTCCCCTCCCGAGGGACTTCAGTGACTCCACAGAGATCCTCGCACAAAAGTGAGCGGGCTGTGTTTGCCGACATTGTGGTGCGCTGTCCGGATCAGCTGTAGAGATCGCAGTAGCGGAATACCACAGAGGCCAATGATTGGGGACAGTATGGCATGGGATAGCGTATTCAAACGTCATAGGCGAGTGAAACGACTCGGGGAGAGCGAAGCTGCATGCACGACACAACTCTTAGACCACTGGGGCCGACTGGGAACCACTCCGTCTATAGATTTATCCGCAGTAGATAGGAATCCAGGGGACCAAGAGGAGGGAAGTTGGCAGTATGGCAACCACCGGGGATCTCGCCGAATGTCGTGACAAAGATATGTCCCGCCAGGGAGGCAAGATGGTGAGGCCAACATTCACTAAACAAGTTCGCCCAGAGCACAAAATGTCGCGTCCCCAGTTATGCAAGCCATATTGGTCCGCCAGCCCACGAAGATAGAAAAGGGAAAGAACATACCCGATCAGCAATAAGTTTCTCCAATCCCTGCGTAAATGCGCGACTTGCGATCTCCCTATGTAGTTCGATAGTACAGTTCTTGGACAACGATTCCGCTAAACTGAGTGCATAGAGCTGAACGTTTGGATTCCTGTGTGCCAGACGCTTAAGCACTGCTGCGATGACATTCCGTGCACTGAAATACACAATAATCAGCCTGGATACCGAGAGATATGAAAGCTACTGACCCATCTTGACCTTCCTCTATTACTTTATCACACAAGTTCATAATAAGCTCCCAGTTCTCACTGGTGAGATTCTCGTCCGTCGTCTTGCCTGTGGAGATAGTATCAGTATATTAGCCGAGAAAGAGTGTGGCGTAACACTCACAGACGATATCATCGTAAGGATTAGAAATTCCACCTCCAAACATATCGTAGCCTGATAGTTAGATGGAGGAGAGAGGGATACTGCGCGATGGAGACTAGAAACCGATATCCGTGGCGGTGTCACTGCTGATGTAACGTCGTCGGATGATATAATACCCTCCGCGCTTGATCTCCATCGTCCATCTCATCCGCTCATCGTCACCTGCACTATGTCTGCTAAGAGTATGTTATGGTTTTATGAAGTATCTTGTATCTTGTTCTTATATTTCTACTAGTGCCCAGAAACTTCCGCCTTCTCGAGGAGCTCGAGAAGGGCGAGAAGGGTATCGGCGACGGAAGTTGTTCTTACGGATTAGACTCTAACGACGATATCATGATGAGTGACTGGAATGGCACCATCATTGGACCTGGACATGTACGTGCACATCTGTCCGACATATTCTCTGAGCTTACTCAATGGCTCCAGACCGTACACGAGAACAGAATCTACTCTCTTAAGATTACCTGTGGCGAGCAATACCCCGATAAGCCACCCCAGGTCCGCTTCGAGAGTAGAGTCAACCTTCCCTTTGTCTCCCCCGCCGATGGTCAGGTCGACCCTACGAAGCTTCCGTGCCTCGCGAACTGGACAAGGGACAAATCCATTGAGACTATCCTCGTAGAGCTTCGCAAGTACGTTCTCTATCCATTTGATTCCTTCCGCACCCTTACCTGTACCCCAGGGAAATGGCCTCCCCCCATAATCGCAAACTTCCCCAACCTCCAGAGGGATCGAGGTTCTAGACGAGGAAGCAGGGAAGGGATAAACGTGGTCACGCCGGTTTCTTTTCTGTCTTGTGTTTTTGCAACTCATCATCATCATCATTACTCTCTGTGCCATATACTCAATAATAAACGCTTGTACAGTTACTCTTACCGTCAAGCGCGCAAGTTCAACCGGGAAGCGGGAAGGTTAGTATGAGTCACCGACCGAACAAACCGGCTCCGACGGTGTGGCGCAACGGACTCTCACATCTACGTGTCTCCCATCCATACTTACGGCCTACAGTCATTTGTGATGGTATTATCTCCCACAGTACTGTTTGGGACTATGTATAAACTGCTTGCGGCTTTTGATTTACAGTATCTAGATGATGTGCTTCTTGCGCCACATTCCGCCCCACAATCTCAACAACACTGCAAAAGGCTGCATCGCAAGAATTTGCAAGGTGTTTTCCCAAAAAAACACAGACAGGCAGTAATCTCGTTGAAATCAGAGACTGGCGGCGGTCTAAGCCGCATACCCGTTGCCGTACACTGGCATCCCATATCCCTGGCGGAAAGTTTAATATGTGATGCGGGAGACCGTAGCCCATGAAACTCGAGCTAATCTCAGAAAGTTTGAGTGCCGTAACCAGCAGCAAGGGAAGGGAGGTGTACGTTTCCCCCCTTAGACCTCGGGGACGCCATCCTATCGCAGTTCTAAACTTGAGAGTCGAGATAGGATCTATTCCTAGGTACTTCAAACGCAAAGGAGAGAACGGCGGATCCGGAGTGTAACAGGTCAGATATGCGTTGGATCGAAGCAGGTACTCCCAGTAGTCTATCGGATGTGAGGATGAATTGAATACCAGGAATGTGCGAGGCGTTGACGAGCCTAGGCCGCCGCGGCGGGGGGCAGTGTCTCCGAATTGACAGTCGGCTGCATTATCATGAAACCCTTCGTTGCACCAAAATACAGTAGCGGTGCATGTCAGAATGATTATAGCTGTAAACACACGTATTAGGGCGTTCTCGAACATGTTGATCAGTGACAGCGCCACATCGGGGAATTCAGCCACAAAAGTCAGTATTTCGTAGCGTGAGTCATAGGATTCTTCCGAAAGTTCTTGCATCTCAATCTTTTGCTTTTGTTAATTGTCTAAAGACTTTCCTCTCGCCAGTCCCGCTGTCTTCAAGATGGTAATTTGTTGAATGAAATTGGAAGAAGCTCTTCTTCTTGTTCATCAGATGCCACTACTAGTGAATCTTACGACACCAGGCAATCTTTCAACTTTCTGGAATCTGAAACTTACCTTGAGCTCGAATACTGAATGGAAATCACCCCTACTCCATTTTCAATCTGTCTTTTCTAATGAACCTCCTGCGGTCGGTCCTGATCGATGTCAAAATGTCCCCGTTGCATCATGGATGGAACACGCTCATGTGCCTTGCAATGTACATCCATTCTGTCGGCGCGTTATCCGACGTATCTGAGTGCGGGGGCCTATAAAAGATGTTTGGAATCTGCAGAGAACTTCAGAGACTTTCCTTCGCTCCTCTACTTCTTTCCGTCTACACTTTCATTCTCAATTGCTCTCTTCTTTTTCTTTTCCTACAATGTTCGCATTCAACCGCCTTCTTGCATTCACTACACTTATTTCTGTCGTCGGTAAGGTCTTTCACGCGTCTCTGATACCTTCTCATTCTCAATTAACCACCCCGCAGGCGTCCAATGTGCCCCCAAGACGCTCATTAGCGGAGACGCCCCCTTCGCCGACCCCGTCGAGCTCGACGTCTCCCTCACTGAGATTGACACCATCATCAACACCGCCGACGTCGTCTCTCAGAAGGGAGGAGCAACCACTGATGCCCCTCCCAACCTGCCTCCTCTGGATACCGTCGTGACCGCCGTCGATGGCGATGTCACCGAAGCTGGTTCCAACTCCACGACTCATGATCTCCGCCGCAGAAGCTTGCACCCCGCTGTTCCCGGCCGATTATCACGCGCCGCTGCGTCTAAGCGCGCAGAGCGTTATACGCAGGTGTTCGAAGGTACTGGTACAGGCTCTGAGGACCGCGACTGTTCCATCGAGGGTATCGGATACCTGACCTACACTGTGGTCTCCAATGCGACCTACAGTGTCGACGACTGTCTCGCTTTCTGCGATCGTGTTCCCGGATGCAGTAAGTCTTTCACTCAGGCAGCTATATTCCTTACTTGATACTTCGTCTTTTACAGCCTACGCCAACCTCTACTACGAGTACAACAACCCCCTCCTCGATTGGGTCTTTTCGGAGAAATCTAACCTCAAGTGCGCAGTGTACGGCGATGTTCACGGTGCCGCCGAGAAGACCAACTGTGGCGGTCAACAGCTAGCACCCGAAGGTTGGGGAAAGACCTACATCCAGCAGAGCACTGGGTACGCTCTTCACAAGTCCATCGCCGACCCGTCCGTTCCCGAGGGATATGAGCCTGTGTTCGGTCCCGTCAACGGAGCCAACAACGCTCCTGGTGTACGTCCCTCTTCATTTTTCTTTCGAGGCTCAGTCTGATATTAATACTTCGCAGTACATGGGTTTCGTCTTCCTCTCATCCTACGACGTTGATGCCTGCGCAGCGGAGTGCAACAAACGCGGTCCCGATGGGAATGGTGGCGCATGCCAGTACTTCAACATCTGGCGTGCCCTAGTTAACGGAATCCCCACCACCTACACCTGCTCAATGGTACGTAGCCCACCTTAGGTTTACTTCAGCGCTGACCATTTCTTCTCCAGTACTACCTTCCATCCGACGCCTCCACCGCAGTCAACTATGGCCAGGGCGACCTCAAAGTCACCTACTCCCGCGGCTACGCCCGCAAGTCCCTCGTCTCCGACGGCGGGTTCGAATCCTACACCTGCCCCAACGGCGGCTCCTTCTGCTACACCGCAAACACCGAGCACTGGACCGGAATATCGCCCTACCCCAGCGCCCGCAACGCGGTCATCTTCCACTACAACCCCTACGCGCATTCCGGTGACTCCGTCGGAATCCTCGGGTCCGTTGATGGAACCAATGCTGAATCTGGTACACTTACCCCTAGTGCCGGCTCGCTGGCTACGGTTGCTGGGAAGGAGTATACGATCCACTTCTTCCATTCTAGCTCCTTCAATGAACCGCAGTTCCAGAAGGAGACGTTTGTGGATGTGGTGTGGAATGGAGAGATTGTGGAGACGATTCGCCCGGGGTATAGTACGTGGAAGTACTACGAGTTCAAGGTGACTGCGAAGGGCGGTGATGTGTTGGAGTTCCATGGTGGGAAGTTCCCGGCGTACAGTTTTATTGATGATGTGTTTGTGTTCGCTGCTTAGGGCTTTCGGTGATGATGGACTACCTCTTTTCTTTTCCTCGGCTTCTGCCTTTCTGGCACAACTATCATTTGGGCTTTTTGGTTTATTTTAGGTTCTGTTAAATTTTCTGTTGTTTTGTATACCTGGCACTTACCAGAATATTATCCACTGTCGTTTGCTTTTACAAATCAAGGACCTGAAGACACACTGATGTCATGATATATAGTAGGAGGTGCACAAGAAACGATAGGTGCAAAGGCCGCGATGCTTGTACAGAGAAAATCAGGAAACCACTGTCTCAAATCCTTCGAGGAATCGAGGTACGAGTGCAGCCTGCTTTTCTATCTGGCCATCTACAAAGCATGGATGGGAGAGCTATTAGCAGAGTGTAAGCGACAGTTCGAGAACATTCATCGCGCCCAACTCGACGCTCTCCTCTCCAGAGACCGCGGGGAGGAGCAATTCGAGGTCGTCAGTGAGCTCCAGCTGGCCGCCCTGAGACTCAGTGAAGCGTCAGTGGAGGAAGAGGGGTTAGCATTATTATTCCTAATATTCCCACGTGGCCTTCTTCGTACTCAACCACACACCGTTGTAAGTATGGTGGATCTACGTGGCGCGTCGGATTTTCGTGGCAGGGGGCGGTTTTGTCGCTTGGATGGAGGGCTCAGAAATGACTGCCGGCAAAGCTGATCAAATTTGAACAGGCGGTATCTAATTACATCGCCTACGTGTTAGGTCAAGTCTTACAACTGGCCCTCAAGGCCGCCACTGACCCTTGCACGGTGAATCCGAGTCCCTACTCTGGATCAGTATCCGAATAAACCACCTCGCTTCGCGGACGAGGCGAGACACTTCCCAACTCCTCAATGAACCGCCCGTTCACTAGGTTCCTCAAGTAATCTCGCTCAAAATGTTTCACGTTCCGGCTGGGCCACAGGGTAGCACGATCGAAATCGATGATGGTGATTTGTCCTTCATCGTTGATTAGGATATTGTCGGGGCGAAGATCGCGGTGGGCAACCCCGCTACGATGGATGTTATTGACGATTCGGAGTACAGATTCACTGCGGAAACTGTCAGACCAATGCGGAAGAAAACGCGCAGGATCAGCTTCTTACCGTTCTTCTTGAGATAGCGCAACTTGACCTTCTTCTTCGGAAGGACGGGCAATCAAAAGATTACGACCACCATAGCTCATGACGAGAGCTAACGGCCCACTTTCTGTCATGTCCTGAAACATCCCGAAGACTACGGGGATTCCTTCGACATTCGCTGGAGTTAGATGTTCGTATATGGCATACTCTTTTCGCATTTTTGCCTGCTGCTGTGGAGAAAATGCAAGCTTGATCACCGCATCGCGCACATGTTTGGTGCCTCCATTGTCAACTATCTCGAGAGTAGCCCGATATACGACGCCGATAGCGCCCTCGCCAATCACATCGCTTGTAATGGTCAAGGAGATATATTGTTGAGAGTTGTATTTCCTACCCCTGGGGTGGTGCTTGATAGATCCTGTTCCAGACAGGGGCGTTGTTTTGTCTCTGGTAAAAGGTGCCGGTGTTTGAGAACTGAACACCCCGTGCTGGAAGCTTAGAAGGAGTATTTCTCTGCTTAAAATATCGTTCACTACCAGCTGTTGAACGTTAAGAGACATATTTGAACGAACGACAGGTGGATTCTTACATCGGACGCAGGACTTGGTCGAGACTCATCAACCTCTGGTAGTGATTGGCTATGGATAGGGCTCGTTGAAAGCTTATGCCGTTTACTTCGTCTAAGTTCTTCGGGCGGTACGTCAAAACGACGTTTCCGGCCCAACGCCCCTGTAGAAGAGTCCGACCGTTGATTTATAAGATCTTCAAGACGGGCCAGCCGATCTTCGGCGTCTCTGAATATTGTCAGATACAGATTGATGTGAAGGTCACCATATATAGGGTTCGTGGAAGTCGACACGTTTATTAAGGGAGATAAATAAAGTGTCTGACTTTCTCGATGACGGATTCCTATTCGTTCTAGGTTTCCACAATGGAAGATGACGAAAGTCGTGTCAGCCTCGACTGACTTGCGCCAGGCCTGGAGAAAATGAGTATCACGATCATGGATCCGACTCCAAACATGTAGACGTACGTGTTGTAAAATAGCGTTACTTTCTACGCCCGTCCTCAATGATGAGCTAAACTTCTTCGAGTTGGGGATCCCAATAGACGGTCTGTTTGGCGGAGTAGGAGTAGAAGATACATTCAAACGCGAACTTCTTCTTCGAGTCCCTGAGCCATTCACCATCTTTTCATTGGAAGAGACTGGAGGAATAGTCCAGACGGTTGTGGCGGCATCGACTGACACGGGAGGATCAATCGAGGCTGCGGACCATCCTGTAACAGGATAATTCTCGAACGCGAAAGATCTTGGTCTCGAGTGGTCCGTGAATAGATCCTTGATAATATCCTCGGAAGCTCTACAAAATGGTAGTATAATCCAAGTTGCGAGGGACGGAAAACGCGCTGCTAGTTTTTGGAGATGAGCCTTCTCTTGCTCTGTGAGAGCTTCTACAGCCAGAACTTTCTTCCTCCATAAATGATGATACACGATGTCTTTAGATATCTCCAGCGTGTATGAATCCTGAATAGTACTGCCATCATCATCCCTAGACAAAGCTTCTTGCCATCTCAACACTGTGTACCACCCGGTCATCCGAGGATGAAGAACAGTGGATGCAGGCGCAGTGCAGCATCTCGCAGTAGTATTCTCATAGAATTTCGCAACGGTATTGGCGTCGGATAGCAGGGGTTCTTCGCGGAGATGGCAGGGGCGCATGAAGTCGTCACACGCAAGATAATCAGGAAGACGGCCATGTACTTCAAGAATTTCGTCCAGGATTTTGTCCAGAGTTGTGCAGATATCCGTCAACAGAGAGGGGAGGAAAGCGACCCGTCGAAGTGAAACGTCTCTCGACAAATGCCTATCATAAAATAATGACTTGGCTGTTAATCTGGGACTAGGTGCGCCGCGAATCGGGTCTGATAGCAAAGTAGGTGGGCTCCAATTTTGAATCTCTTCAACACGACTGAGGGGATCTATCATCACTGTAGCTGGTGAGTCACTACTGCCCATGATGATGGTGAGAGAAATTCAGACGAATCCAGACCACATGATCGGTAGATCCGTGACGCAACGCGTTATTTGGACTTGCTTATTCACTTTCTTACTTCTGTAACATAAGTACATAGTGGCGTAGGTTCGGAGCAAACCCATTGATGGCAGGAAAGGAATAAATGATCTACTCTGAATCAGTATCGGAATAAACTACCTCCTCAAATGGACAAGGCGACCCACTGCCCAGCTCTCCAACGTAATCTCCATTTAATAGGTCCCTCAAGTAATCTCGCTCAAAGTGTTTCACGTTTCGGCTTGGCCACAACGTCGCTCGGTCAAAATCTATGATGGTGATTCGTCCTTCGTCGTTGATCAGAATATTGTCGGGGCGCAGATCACGGTGGGCAACACCGCTGCGATGGATGTCCTTCACAATCCGCCACACAGAGTCACTGGAGAAATGGTCAGATATACATCAACCCAAGAAATTTTTCGTACCGTTCTTCGGGCGAAAGCTCAACCTGGTGTTCTTTCGAAGAAGGGCGTGCATGCCAAAGATTGCGACCGCCATAGCTCATGACAAGAGCCAACGGACCACCGTCGGTCATGTCCTGGAACATCCCGAACATGACAGGAATGCCCTCCACATTCGCCACAGACAGGTGCTCGTATATCGCATACTCTTTGCGCACTTTTGTCTGTTGCTGTGGAGAAAAGGCAAGCTTGACGACAACGTCGCACGTGTGTCTTTTATTGTGGCGATCTGTATACTCAAGGTCAGCGCGATGGACGACGCCAGTGGCCCCTTCTCCGATGGTACCAGTGGCGGTCAAGGAGATGTACTGCCGGGATGTGTACTTTCTACTTCGGTGAAGAGATTGGCCAGATCTCCTTGTTGTTATCTCGTCAGGAGAAAGTGCAGATGTTTTGTCTCTGGTAAATGGCACAGGTGCTTGAGAGTTGAAAATGCCATCCCGAAAACTCAGAAGAAGAAGATCTCTCCCCGAGCTCTCCGCGGCCATTGCCTGGTACATGATGAGCCAATTTCAAAGGGAGGACAAGCGGACGTTTACCTTATAGGTCATAGAAGTCAGCTGCGACGGTGGAGGAGACTGAGGCTGGATGCCGGATAAAAGTTTACGGCGTTTACTTCTTCTAAGCTCTCCTGGAGGCACATCAAGCCGACGCTTCTTGTTCAATGCCACTTTAGAAGAGCTTGAGCGTCCGTCTTGAAGGGCTTGAATCCGGGATAGACGGTCCTCGGCATCTCTAAATATCGCGAGATACAGATTGAGGTGGAGATTACCGTAGACAGGGACCTTCGACGCCGAAACATCCATGAGGGGAGATAAGCAGAGCGTTTGACTTTGACGATGTCGGATTCCGATTCGCTCTAGGCTCCCGCAATGGAAGACGATAAAAGTAGTATCGGCCTCGACTGACTTTCGCCAGGCCTTGACAAAAAAGTACCGTGATCACAAAGAATCGAAACAAGCGAAGGAGATACATACGTGTTGCAAAAAAGCATCAAGGTCCCTACCATTCCTCAGCGACGTATTCAGCTTCTTCGAGGAAGGTACTCCAACGGACTCGTTGATTTGCGAAAGAATTTTATGGTCGCGCGTCACATTGAGACGGGAACTTCTTCTCCGACTTCCAACGTCATTTTTCATGGCCATGGGTTCATCAGTAAAATGGGAAGGGATTGACCACAGCGTTGTGGCAGCATCGACCGAAGGGGGAAGATCAGTCGTGGCTGCAATCCATCCTGCGACAGGATATGTTTCAAACACAAAAGATCTTGGATTTGAACCTTCAGGGTCCATATTTCTAAGTAGATCTTCAGAATCTCTACAAAATGGCAAGACGATCCAAGTCGCAAGAGACGGAAAACGCGCTGCTAGCTCTTGGAGATGAGTCTTCTCCGGCTCAGAGAGAGCATTCAGAACTGTCTTGTCCACGGGATTAAGATTCATGAGTCCTTGAGATATTTCGAGCGTGTAGGAATCCTGCATAGCTTCGCCATCATCATCACCAAGTGTGGTTTTTTGCCAGCGCAATACCGTATACCACCGGGGCATGCGAGGATGAAGCAAGGTGGATACAGGAGTGATGCAGCAGCGTGCGGTAGTACTTTGATAGAATTTTGCCACAGTATTGGCATCCGATAATGGCGGGGCTGATTTGTGAAGATTGCGGGGACGAACAAAATGATCCCTCCGATCAAAGGCTGGAAGATGGTCTTGAACTTCAAGTAATCCGGTCACAACTTTACCCAATATTTGACAGATATCTGTCAAAAGAGTGGGAAGGAGGGTAACATGTAGAAGAGAAACTTCCCTCGACAAATGCCTGTCATAAAATAAAGATCTGGAGGGTAATCTTGGGGTAGCGTCATGACCTGGATCTGAAAACAAAGGAGGCGGGTTCCACTTCTGAATCTCCGCAACGAGAACGAGAGGATTCTCCTCCATCGGCTTGTCTGTCCACGACTGTGTCACTGTGGCGGCTGCGGAACATGGAGCCACGTGACTATTACGTGGATCTGAGCTCGTGGTGGCCACGTCTTTGCAAATGTTCGAAATAAGTAGGTCACGCCACGCCCATTCGGGATCATATAGTATGTGTCATTTAAGACGCTCTGAGTCCTTCTCACAGGCAGGTCCAGGGATTCCAGCTCAGAGACGAGTCGCAGGGATATCAGCTCCGTGATGAACGTGTGAGTCTGGGTCGGTCAAATACGGCTGGGTCTACGCAGCCGCGGCAGAGGGGGAGTCCGACGGCAGCAGGAGGTGGTGCGACACCTTCCTGTGTTCTTCCGAAGAAGGGTCAGGTTAGCTCGTTTGCCTTGAAGAGAGGAGTTAGTTTCGTCTACGAAAGATGGATATGTGTTCAGTGCAGTATGTAGTCAGCCACGGCACAGAGTGTATCACCGCCATGTAGCTACAGGCTGATACGTCAAGAGCAAAGGGGTTGGGATATTCTGAGATCATGGATTTACATGAGTGCATTCTTGCGCATGCCACTGGTGAGAGAACCTGGAGCCCAGCCAGACCCAATCTCTCCATCGGAAAGTGTTCTTGGGGCCTGGGTTCAAAGTTTCTATTCGGGATCTGTAACCGAATAAACTACGTCAAAATATGGACGAGGCGAGCCACTTCCTAGCTCCCCAATATATTTTCCATTTAGCAGGCGTCTCAAGTAGTCCCGCTCAAAGTGCTTCACGTTTCGGCTAGGCCACAGCGTTGCCCGATCAAAATCTATAATGGTGATGCGCCCTTCATCGTTGATCAGTATATTGTCAGGGCGGAGATCACGGTGGGCGACGCCGCTGCGATGGATGCTCTTCACGATTTCCATCACATAGTCGCTGGAGAAGAATTCAGAAATGGACAGCAGCCAGAAGAAATTTCATACCGTTCTTCAGGAGAAAGTTCTACCTGTTCCTCGTTCGAAGAAGGGCGGGCAGTCCAAAGGTTATCCCCACCATAGCTCATCACGAGAGCTAGCGGTCCACCGTCTGTCATGTCCTGGAACAGCCCAAAGACAGTGGGAATTCCCTCGACCTTGGCGGCAACCAGGTGTTCGTATATCGCATACTCTTTGCGCATTTTTAGCTGCTGCTGTGGAGAAAAGGCGAGTTTGACAACAACATCACACGTACGTGTGTTGCCAGCGCGATCTGTGATTTCAAGGTCAGCACGATGGACTACACCAACGGCACCCTCTCCAATACTACGAGATGTGATGATCAAGGAGATATACTGTTGCGGGGGGCACTTCCTCTTCCGTTGAAGGGGCTCGACGGTTCCCGTAGATGTTCCGTCGGCTGCGAAGGCAGCTTGCTTGTCTCTGGCAAAAGGTACAGATGCTTGAGAGGTGAAGACGCCTTCCCGAAAGCTTAGGAAAAGGATATCTCTGGCTAAGCTCTCGTCGATGATTGCCTGGTACAATTGTAACAATACGCCAACTGAGCAACGAACAGACGCATACCTTAGGGCTGATATGACCTGAACTCGATGTATCCGCCTTCGGTGGCGACCGGGGTAATACACTATGGATAGGGCCCGATGAAGCTTTATGGCGCTGACTTCGTCTAAGATCCCCTGGAGGTACATCATTGTCGAGGCGACGCTTCCGCTTCCGACTCGACGACACTCGAGAAGAGAGTATCTGTTGGCGTTCAAGAGCCTGAAGGCGGGACAAGCGATCCTTGGCATCTCTAAATATCGCGAGATAGAGATTGATATGCAAATCCCCATAGATAGGGTCCCTCGACCTTGGAACATCCACCAAAGGAGATAAATAGAGTGTCTGACTTGCACGATGGCGGATCCCAATTCGTTCTAGGTTCCCGCAATGGAAGATGATAAACGTAGTGTCATCCTCGACTGACTTCCGCCAGGCCTTAATAATAGAGTATCATGATTGGAAAGAAAAGAAAAATACATGAGTAAAGACGGACATACGTGTTGCAAAAAGGCATCGAGTTCTATACCCCTTCGTAATGATGAAGTCATCTTCTTCGCATTAGGGACGCTGATAGAGCCCGAAGTCTTAACCGGCTGGATGGGATTAGAAGATAGCTTTAAACGAGAACTTCGCCTTCGAGTGCCGGGGCAATCCGCCATGCAGTCATCAGAAGAGAGATGGGGAATAGACCACATTGTTGTAGCAGCGTCTACAGATACAGGAGGCTTAGCTGTGGCTGCGGACCATCCTAGGACAGGATAGTTCTCGCACACAAAAGCTCTCGGCTTTGATTCTTCAATTTCCATCGCAGTGAGTAACTCTTCTGAACTGTTGCAAACCGGTAGAATTATCCACGTCGCAAGAGATTCAAAGCGCCCAGCTAATTCACTAAGATGAGCTTTCTCTGATTCAGTAAGAGCTTCTAAGACAGCTTTCTGTGAGGGATGATCATTTAGCAGGTATTTGGATATTCCCAGCGTGTACGAATCCTGCATGGCTTCGCCGTCATCATCGCCAAGCGAAGCTTTTCGCCAAACTAACACCGTGTACCACCCGGTCATGCGCGGATGAATAAACGTGGATACAGGAGCAATACAGCAACGCGCAGTCGTATCTTGATAGAATTTAGCGACAGTATTGGCGTCGGACAGTGGCGGGGAGGATTTGGGAAGATAACAGGCAGGCAAGAAGTCATCGTCCTCTTGAGAAGCAGGAAGATAGTCTTGAACTTCAAGAATTTCATCTAAAACTTTATCCAGAGTTTTGCAGATGTCTGCCAAAAGAGATGGGAGGGAAGCGACCTGCCGAAGACAAACGTTCTTTGCCAGATGCCTGTCATAGAATAAGGACCTGACAGCCAATTTAGGCGGAGGTGGATCATGAGAGGGATCTGGAGAGAAAGCAGGCGGACTCCAGTTCCGAATCTCTCTAACTGGAACGAGGGGGTTATCTCCCATGTATAAATGCAGATGAGACTGACGTTCAAACCACGACGGCACGTGGCTCAGAATTACTTAATGATTGATGACTCATGCAATCATGGGTTACCCCGGGTCGATGACACCTGAAGGCTGAAGCGTCCTTTTTATTTCCACCTCCATTTCGGAAGTCTACAGGCCTATATTTATCCTCCCCGGAATGGAGTTTTATTATTTACCTACCGCGCACATAGGTTTTGCACCTCGAGAAAAGTGTTCTCCTGGGGTCAAAATCTCCTATTCCGGATCTGTGTCTGAATACACCACGTCAGAATATGGATGAGGCGAACCACTCCCCAGCTCTCCAGTGTATTTTCCATCAAGCAGGTCTCTCAAGTAGTCCCTCTCAAAGCGCTTCACGTTTCGGCTAGGCCACAGCGTTGCCCGATCAAAATCTATAATGGTGATCTGCCCTTCATCGTTGATCAGTATATTGTTCGGGCGGAGATCGCGGTGGGCGACGCCGCTGCGATGGATGTTCTTCACAATTTCCAACACGGAGTTTCTGGAGAAGCGTTTAGATACCGACGAGGGACAGAAGAAATGTTATACCGTTCTTCAGGGGCAAGTTCTACCTGTTCCTCGTTCGAAGAAGGGCGGGCAGTCCAAAGGTTATCCCCACCATAGCTCATCACGAGAGCTAGAGGTCCACCATCTGTCATGTCCTGGAACAGCCCAAAGACAGTGGGAATTCCCTCGACCTTGGCGACAACCAGGTGTTCGTATATCGCATACTCTTTGCGCATTTTCAGCTGCTGCTGTGGAGAAAAGGCGAGTTTGACAACAACATCACACGTACGTGTGTTGCCAGCGCGATCTGTGATTTCAAGGTCAGCACGATGGACGACACCAACGGCACCCTCGCCAATGCTACGAGACGTGATGATCAAGGAAATGTATTGTTGCGGGGTATACATCCTACTTCGCTGAATAGGCTTGACAGCCCTCGTAGATATTCCGTCGACTGCGAGTTGAGTGTCTCTGGCAAAAGGCGCAGGCGCTTGAGAGCTGAAAACGCCTTCCCGAAAGCTTAGGAACAGGACATCTCTGGCTAAACTCTCGTCCACGATTGCCTAGTACAATGGTAGTATTACTTTAACTGAGCAATGAACAGATGCATACCTTAAAGCTCATATGGCATGAGCTCGAAGTATCCGCCTGAGGCAGAACGTGATGAATGGGGTCCGACGAAGGTTTATGGCGTTTACTTTGTCTAAGATCCTCTGGAGATACATCATTGTCGAGACGGCGCTTCCGCTTCCAACTCAACGACACTCGAGAAGAGAGCGTGTGTTGGCGTTCAAGAGCTTGAAGGCGGGACAAGCGATCCTCGGCATCCCTGAAGATCGCGAGGTAGAGATTGATGTGTAAATTACCATAGACAGGATCCTTCGACCTGGGAACGTCTATTGGGGGAGATAAATAGAGCGTCTGCCTTCCCCGGTGGCGTATCCCAATTCGTTCTAGGTTCCCGCAATGGAAGACAATAACAGTAGTATCAGCCTCGACCGACTTCCGCCAGGCCTTGACAACGGAGTATCATAAATGAAGAGCGAAGAAAAAATTCAACCAAGTCAGACATACGTGTTGCAGAAAGGCATCGAGCTCTATGCCCTTCCTCAATGACGAATTCATCCGCTTCGAATCAGGGACGCCGACAGTGCCCGAAGTTTTAATCGGCTGGATAGGATTGGAAGATACTTTCGAACGAGGACTTCGCCTTCGATTGGGGAGGCAATCCGCCATGCGGTCATCAGAAGGAAGAGGGGGGATAGACCACACCGTTGTAGCGGCATCCACAGACACAGGAGGCTTGGATGTGGTTGGAGACCATCCTGTGACAGGATAGTTCTCGCACACAAAAGCTCTTGGCTTTAATTCTTCGGTTTCCATAGCAGTGAGTAACCCTTCTGAACCGTTGCAAGCCGGTAGAATTATCCACGTCGCAAGGGATTCGAATCGTTCCGCCATTTTTCTGAGATGAGCTTTCTCCGGCTCAGTAAGAGTATCCAAGACATCCTTCCGTGAGCGTGAGGGATCATTGGTTAGCAGGCGTTTGGATATTCCCAGTGTGTATGAATCCTGCATGGCTTCGCCATTATCATCACCGAGGGAAGGCGTTTGCCATGCCAACACCGTGTACCACCTGCTCATGCGAGGATGCAGAAACGTGGATACAGGAGCGATACAGCAGCGAGCAGTCGTATTTTGATAGAATCTAGCGACGGTGTTCGCATCAGGTAGTGAGGGGGGTGATTCGGGAAGACTACGGGCATGCACGAAGTCGTCGTGGCTGGCAAAAGCAGGAAGATAGTCTTGCACTTCAAGAATTTCGTCTAGAACTTTATCCAGACTTTTGCAGATGTCGGTCAAAAGGGATGGGAGGGAATCCACCTGGAGAAGAAAAATGTTCTTTCCCAGATGTCTGTCATAAAATAAGGACCTCACGGACAATCTAGGTGGAGGTGAATCATGAGAGGGTTCCGATGAGAAGGCAGGTGGACTCCATTTTTGAAGCTCTTGAATCGGAAGGAGAGGGTTGTATTCCATCGGTATGTATAGTAGATGCGAGGTTTGTGTGAGGGAAAGAGGGAAAACAAGTAGACCATTATTATCATACGAAGAACAATAACTTGAAACTTCAAAAGCCTTGACAATTAAGTGACAAGGCCAATGATCGCCGGGGCTTAAACGCGGGTTCGGGGTGGCGGTGCTTTCGGCGTTGTAGACGCCACATCTCACCACAATGTGCTTCGTATCGTAACCACGCCTTCTTTCCAGTAAAAAACTCATGTGTAGATGACATGGTGTCGTATTATTTGCATGGGTGTGAAACTATTTCGCGCTATGTTCTCTGTTTCCTTCAGTGGTTGCTACGTGCATTATGGTCCGTGGTCCGGGGCCACGGTGTCTACTCGTATGGTGTAGATAGTGCCCTCAATGTATTCAGAGACGATGGACATAAGATTACCCATGGAAAGAGCAAAACATTCGAAAGTGTGTACGCCTCATCCGACATTGGATCGAGGGAACCCAGGGTAAGTCTAGATCGTCTTATCTGCACGTGTTATCGAAACACTTACACTATCTCAATCACATGCGAAATGTTGGCATCCCTTGCTTTCCTCTGTCATGGACCCCCTTCTCGACGAACAGGATGAAAATGTTAGGATTGCAGTACGCGCCCTGGGGGACATGCGAAATTCTCAGCCAAATCCACCGACAGATGCCCATTATCTCAGCCTCGAAAGAATGTCCCATCTACCCCTCGTAAACACTGCTTTGCGAGCTTATGAGCAGGGAAAAGCCAGCTCAAGGGTGGTAAAATATGGAGCTGAAATGATGGAATCCAGTGTAAAGACGATATCCAGACAGGCGACGAACTATCTTCAGCCCAAGGAGAAGGAACGCGAGCGGGAACCAGAACGGCAGAGCCCAGAACCTCCTGCGGAGCCCCAACCTAAATCGCAATCTGCTACTCCAGTTCCTGATGAACAGAAACAGCTTTCTGCACCCAGAAGTCGCTGGCAGGCGGTCCTACTCGAAGCTGGCGGTCTCAGTGCTGCTCTGAGCGATGAAAGTTTACGAAGACTACGTTACTGCCTCAGCTGGTTACTAGTAAGTCTATATCTCATCTACCCGCCTGCACAGGACTTAAAACAAACGACTTCCAGTATGCTACGGAGCACATTGATGCCCAGATCCTCTTTCTCAAGGAGTTCACCGAGAAGCTCCGAAGACGGTGCACGCCAACGATGGAGGCTGCCTCCTCGTCGGATCCAAGTTCCTCCGTTACTCCCCATGAGCAAGCCACGCTTGCTCACATCAAACAAGACATCGTTCACACCGTCCGTCAGGTCGTGGATATCGTATCAAGGTATGCCGGAGGCTCTGCCTTGCCCGAGCCGGCTCGGAAACGAGTGAAGGGCTTCATCCTCACTCTGCCCAAACGGTGGGCTGATAAGGCTGGTGTATCTCCAAATCAAAACGCTCCAGTTGACGCCAGGGCAGAGAGTGTTACGGCTGCCGCATCGGGGCGAGCAGGCAGTGACCGACGACACATGCACCAGTACAATCACCAACGAGAGCGGGGTGTACGATCGTCCAACGTATCGCCGACAACGTCAAGAGCGACATCACCGCTGCGCTCTCCCAGATTCGGTCGACCCTCTGTTGGACCCTCTCATCACGTCACCCCTCCTACGGCACTGCATGCTGCTCAGCGAATATTGACTCTTGCTACAGAGAGTCTTGACATGATGCGCGGGGGTAACGGGTGTCGTCAAAGACAGCCTGGATCGCGCCGACGCTTGGGTTGGCCGGCTCAAGTCTGTGGGTGTACGTCGCGGCGAAGACGGACAGGAGGTAGAAGAAGAAGAAGAAGATACTCACCAACCTACCGCTGGCCCGTCCTCCCAGCCCGAATATGGGTATGGGTACTCCGAGACGTCATTTTCTGCTTATCGCGATAGAGAAGACTGGGAGTCGAGGTCGACGACGACAGCGACGCATTCTAGGAGAGAGTCAGGGGATTTCTTCCCTCCTCTGTCGCCTTATTCGTCGCGGTCCAGTTTGCCCGGGACACCTGGGCCAAATTCCGTGGGGAAGCCGTATCCGTTGGCTGGGGATGTTCCTGGCGATGGTTTGGGGGTTGGGGTGGGGCGGTTATCTATTGACGAGAATGACCCCCGGCTGACCACCATCAAGAAAGAAGAGGTGGAAGATCAGCGGATGGATGTTGATCGATGATCTGTTTTTCCGTGGTAAGTCCTATTTATGATGATGATGATACTCGTCCGTGATGCTCACAGTTTCTTGTCGTAGTTTCTGTATCCTTACCATGGCTCCTCTTATGGATGCTGGGACTATATGTTTGCGTATTATGGAATACTTTATTATCCGCAGCGCGTCGTATTTTTTCTGTCTTTGCTGGTATTTATTCCTCTTATTTATCGGTACAATAGTATATAAGCTGTACATATACACGTTCCTTTATTTTTCTCCTTCTGTTCTCCTTTCATCCATATATATGTAGCTCTTCGTTGGTGTATTTCTTTACCTGCGGGTGGTGTGCAGTAGGATATTGATTCTTCCATGAAGCAATAGTTTCCAACTGGTTCTCATGCATGCAATTATCCTAATCTGTCGGCGATGAGTAAGTTTACCTCCTCGCAAAGCCTTATGAAGCGGCTTCTGCCTGGGATGACAAATGGCCAAAACGTCATGTGGCGACGCGGCGCTACGTCCGGCGATCAGACCCAGGCGAGTCCCGGCGATCTTGTGTTATAATTGCTTATTGTTCTCTTGTTGTTCTCTCTTCTTGCTCTTTCCTTTTGCCACCACATCTACTAGATAGACTCCCGATGGAAGCCAACCCTCTTATTTCTGTTGCGGAAATTCAAAAATGGAGCCCTCCTGCTTTATTCTCAGATCGACATCGTATCGTACCTTTCCCTCGAATAAGCCCGAGGCAATTATTTTACGACAGGCATTTGTCGAGGGACGTTTCTCTTCTACGCGTCTCCTCCCTTCCCACGCTTTTGACAGATATCTGTCAAATGTTGGGTAAAGTCGTGAAGGGAATACTTGAAGTTCAAGACTATCTTCCGGCCTTTGATAGGAAGGATCACTTCGTTCGCCCCCGCGAACTTCACAAATCAGCCCCGCCATTATCGGATGCCAATACTGTGGCAAAATTCTATCAAAATACCACTGCAATCTGCTGCATCGCTCCTGTATCCACCTTTCTTCATCCTCGCATGCCCCGGTGGTATACGGTATTGAACTGGCGAAAAAGCACGCTCGGTGATGATGATGGTGAAGCTATGCAGGACTCTTACACGCTCGAAATATCTAAAGGACTTGTGAATCTTGATCCCACGGAAAAGGCAGTTCTAGATGCTCTCACTGAACCCGAGAAAACTCATCTCCAAGAGCTAGCAGTCCGTTTCCCGTCTCTCGCGACTTGGATCATGCTGCCATTTTGCAAAACTTCCGAAGATCTACTTCAATCTATGGACACCGAGGACTCGAATCCGAGGTCTTTTGTGTTTGAAACATATCCTGTTGCAGGGTGGACCGCAGCTGCGACTAATCAACCGACCACGTCGGTTGATGCCGCCACAACGCCGTGGTCGATCCCGGACTCTACTAAAGAATCTACGATGAATGGCCTAGAAATTCGGAGGCGAAGCTCCCGTCTTAATATGGCTCTCAACCCTTATATTGCTCGGCACGTCACAAAGCCCGTCGGTGTTCCGAGCCCAAAAAAGTTGAATTCCTCCCTTAGGAATGGCAGTGAGCTCGATGCTTTTATCCAACACGTATGTCATTTCGTCGTTCGTTTCTACTTGTAATCACGGTGCTCTTATCTCAAGGCCTGGCGAAAATCAGTTGAGGATGACACTACGTTTATCGTCTTCCATTGCGGGAGCCTAGAGCGAATCGCAATTCGACATCGTTCAAGTCAAACGCTCTATTTCTCTCCCCTCGTAGATGTCTCGACGTCGAAGATTCCTATCTACGGTAATCTTCACCTCAATTTATATCTCGCGATATTTAGAGATGCCGAGGATCGTCTGTCTCGTCTTCAAGCCCCTCAAGATCAACCAGGCCCTTCTAAAGGGGTATTGAGCGGGAAGCGTCTACTTGATTCCTCTCTGGTAGAAGAGCCTAGGCGAAGTAAACGTCGTAGGCTTTTATCGAACCCTGTTGTTCGGCCCCAGTCTCCGCCACAATCGCCACTGAGTTCTGTGCCTTGTAAGGTGAAGATTTCGCTTTTCATCCGTTTGTGTCTTGCTCATGATGCATCAGCTGTTAGTTGATGAGATTTCGGGGAGGGACGTCCTCTTTCTGAGCTTTCAGGACGGCGTTTTCACCTCTCAAGCGCCTGTACCTTTTGTCAGACATAAAACCGCTGCACTTTCCCCGGGCCCCGACGGGACACCACCAAGGAAATCTGCCAAATCCATTTACCGTGGTGGTAAATACACACCTGCACAGTATATCTCTTTGATCGTCACTGGTACCATCGGAGAAGGGGCAATTGGCGTCGTCCATCGCGCCAATCTTGAGGTAACAGACCACGACGGCAATGCTCACACGTGCGACGTTGTCATTAAGCTTGCCTTTTCTCCACAGCAACAGACAAAAGTGCGCAAAGAGTATGCGATATACGAGCACCTGTCTGTGGCGAATGTGGAGGGCATTCCTGTCATGTTCGGGATGTTCCAGGACATGACCGACGGTGGTCCGTTGGCTCTTGTCATGAGCTATGGCGGTGACAATCTTTGGCATGCACGCCCTTCTTCGAAAGAACACCAGGTTGAGCTCTCGCCCGAGGAACGGTACGAAATTTTTCTTGGGTTGATGTATATCTGACCATTTCTCCAGTGACTCTGTGTGGCGGATTGTGAAGGATATCCATCGTAGCGGTGTCGCTCACCGCGATCTGCGTCCCGACAACATTCTGATCAGCGACGAAGGACGAATCACCATAATAGATTTTGACCGAGCGACGTTGTGGCCGAGCCGAAACGTGAAACACTTTGAGCGAGATTACTTGAGGGACCTATTAAATGAGAGATACGCTGGAGAGCTAGGGAGTGGCTCACCTCGTCCTATTCAGGAGGTGGTTTATTCCGATACTGATTCAGAGTAGATCATGTATTCCTTTCCTGCCATCAATGGGTTTGCTCCGAACCTACGCCACTATGTACTTATGTTACAGAAGTAAGAAAGTGAATAAGCAAGTCCAAATAACGCGTTGCGTCACGGATCTACCGATCATGTGGTCTGGATTCGTCTGAATTTCTCTCACCATCATCATGGGCAGTAGTGACTCACCAGCTACAGTGATGATAGATCCCCTCAGCCGTGTTGAAGAGATTCAAAATTGGAGCCCACCTACTTTGCTATCAGACCCGATTCGCGACGCACCTAGTCCCAGATTAACTGCCAAGTCATTATTTTATGATAGGCATTTGTCGCGAGACGTTTCACTTCGACGGATTGCTTTCCTCCCCTCCCTGTTAACGGATATATGCACAACTCTGGACAAAATCCTAGACGAAATTCTTGAAGTACATGGTCGTCTTCCTCGGTTTCTTGCGTGTGACGACTTCATGCGCCCCTGCGATCTCCACCAAGAACCCCTCCTATCCGACGCCAATACCGTTGCGAAATTCTATGAGAATACTACTGCGAGATGCTGTATTGCGCCTGCATCCACTGTTCTTCATCCTCGGATGACCGGGTGGTTCACGGTGTTCAGATGGCAAGAAGCTTTGCCTGGGGATGATGATGGCACTGCTATTCAGGATTCGTACACATTGGAGATATCTAGATCCATCGTGTATCATCATCTACGGAAGAAGAAAGTTCTGGCTGTAGAAGCTCTCACTGAACAGGAGAAGGCTCATCTCCAAAAACTAGCAGCGCGTTTTCCGTCCCTCGCAACTTGGATTATGCTACCATTTTGTAGAGCTTCCGAGGATATTATCAAGGACCTATTCACGGACCACTCGAGACCAAGATCTTTCGCCTTCGAGAATTATCCTGTTACAGGATGGTCCGCAGCCTCGATTGATCCTCCCGTGTCAGTGGATGCCGCCACAACCGTCTGGACTATTCCTCCAGTCTCTTCCAATGAAAAGATGGTGAATGGCTCAGGGACTCGAAGAAGAAGTTCGCGTTTGATTGCATCTTCTACTCCTACTCCGCCAAACAGACCGTCTATTAGGATCCCCAATTCGAAGAAGATTGGTTCATCATTGAGGAAGGGAGTAGAAAGTAACACCATTTTACAACATGTACGTCTATGTGTTTGGAGTCGGATCCATGATCGTGATACTCATTTCCTCTAGGCCTGGCGCAAGTCAGTCGAGGCTGACACGACCTTCATCATCTTCCATTGTGGAAACCTAGAACGAATAGGAATCCGTCATCGAGAAAGTCAGACACTTTATTTATCTCCCTTAATAAACGTGTCGACTTCCACGAACCCTATATATGGTGATCTTCACATCAATCTGTATCTGACAATATTCAGAGACGCCGAAGATCGGCTGGCCCGTCTTGAAGATCTTCAAAATCAACGGTCGGACTCTTCTACAGGGGCGTTGGGCCGGAAACGTCGTTTTGACGTACCGCCCGAAGAACTTAGACGAAGTAAACGGCATAAGCTTCCAACGAGCCCTATCCGTAACCAATCACTACCAGAGGTTGATGAGTCTCGACCAAGTCCTGCGTCCGATGTAAGAATCCACCTGTCGTTCGTTCAAATATGTCTCTAACCGTTCAACAGCTTGTAGTGAACGATATTTTAAGCAGAGAAATACTCCTTCTAAGCTTCCAGCACGGGGTGTTCAGTTCTCAAACACCGGCACCCTTTACCAGAGACAAAACAACGCCCCTGTCTGGAACAGGATCTATCGAGCGCCACCCCAGGGGTAGGAAATACAACTCTCAACAATACATCTCCTTGACTATTACAAGCGGTGTCATTGGCGAGGGAGCTATCGGCGTTGTCTATCGGGCTACTCTCGAGATAGTTGACAATGGAGGCACCAAACATGTGCGCGATGCGGTGATCAAGCTTGCATTTTCTTCACAGCAGCAGGCAAAAATGCGAAAAGAGTATGCCATATACGAACATCTAACTCCAGCGAATGTCGAAGGAATCCCCGTAGTCTTCGGGATGTTTCAGGACATGACAGAAGGTGGGCCGTTAGCTCTCGTCATGAGCTATGGTGGTCGTAATCTTTTGATTGCCCGTCCTTCCGAAGAAGAAGGTCAAGTTGCGCTATCTCTAGAAGAACGGTAAGAAGCTGATTCTGCGCGTTTTCTTTCCGCGTTGGTCTGACAGTTTCCGCAGTGAATCTGTACTCCGAATCGTCAATAACATCCATCGTAGCGGGGTTGCCCACCGCGATCTTCGCCCCGACAATATCCTAATCAACGACGAAGGACAAATCACCATCATCGATTTTGATCGTGCTACCCTGTGGCCCAGTCGGAACGTGAAACATTTTGAGCGAGATTACTTGAGGAACCTGGTAAACGGGCGGTTCATTGAGGAGTTGGGAAGTGTCTCGCCTCGTCCGCGCAGCGAGGTGGTTTATTCGGATACTGATCCAGAGTAGAGAAAGATACACCAGGCAAGCCTAGTCGGTGGTGGCCTTGAGGGCCAGTTGTAAGACTTGACCTAACGAAGTAGGCGCCGTAATTAGATACCACTTGTTCAAATGTGATCAGCTTTACTGGCAATCAGTTCTCAGTTCTCCATCCAAGCGACAAAAGCGCCGCCTGCCACGAAAATCCGACGCGCCACAGTGCCACATAATGGCGGGCATCACGTGCACATCCTATTTCAGGCCTGTGTGCTGGTAAACAAAGCTACTTTTCACACCATACATACTAACTAGAGTATTCCATACATCCATGCGCAATAAATAACTCCTCTCCTCTCCTCAAGCCAACGAACTAACCTGCCCCTTCTTCGGAAGAACCCAGGAAGGTGTCGCACCACCTCCTGCCAGCGGACTTCCGTGTTGCTGCTGCGTGGACCCAGCGGTATTCGACCGACTCAGACTCGCAGGTTCATCACGAAGCTGATACCCATGTGGCTCATCTCTAAGCTGGAACCCCTGCCCGTGAGAAGGAGTAAGAGGTTCGTCTCTCAACTGATATCCCTGTCCATGAGGACCCGGTGCAGAATCATCACGGAGCTAATATCCTAGAGAATGAGGCTGAGGTTGGGATGCAGGGTCCTGATACCAATAAAAAACACACGTGCTACGTTGTCGTCAACCTTGCTTTTTCTCCACAGCAACAGACAAAAGTGCGCAAAGAGTATGCGATTTACGAGCACCTGTCCGTGGCGAATGTGGAGGGCATTCCTGTCATGTTCGGGATGTTACAGGACATGCCAGATGGCGGACCATTGGTTCTTGTCATGAGCTATGGTGGGAGCAATATTTGGCATGCACGTCCTTCTTCAAAAGAACACCAGGTCAAGCTTTCTCCCGAAGAACGGTACGAAATTTTATCTCTTTGATGATCTCTGTCTGAATGTTTCTACAGCGACTCCGTATTGTAGATTCTGAAGGACATCCATCGCAGCGGTGCCGCCCACCGTGATCTGCACCCCGACAATATTCTGAGCAACGACGAAGGACAAATTACCATCATAGATTTTGACCGAGCGACGTTGTGGCCAACCCGAAACGTAAGACACTTTGAGCGAGATTACTTGAGGGACCTATTGAATGAGAGATACGCTGGAGAGCTAGGGAGTGGCTCACCTCGTCCTCTTCAGGAGGTAGTTTATTCCGATACTGACCCTGAGTAGATCGACTGAGGTTCTTTCTTACAATCCTCTAACTCCAAACCTAGGAAGCAATATCACAATCTTCTCCGTTCTATGCACTGCATGGGCATTATCCATGGGAGGGAGCCTAAGGACACAAAGCTTGCTAGTTAGGGATAGCCAAAGAACTATTATAGGACTCGAGAATGCGCGTCATTCCAATTCAGACATAGATAGACAGATTGACTGCGATATGCTTGAAAGGGTTCTGAATGGCGACCAACCACTGTCGAAACGCATACGGTTTGGGAGCTTGAATTCACTGGATGATCCTGGATGGGTGGGTATGGCAGCACGCAGTCCGAACAAATTCAGATCTTCTTGAAAAGGATTTGGTGGTTCCAGCCTCCCCGTCATCGCAGGTCAGAATCCGCATGCATTCGTTTTCCGGCCAAAAATCTCCCCGGACGTCGAATGTGATCGCTTCCAAGGACCTAATTTAAGTAGTGTTGTCGGTTTAGTTAGCTGAATGTCATTGATTGACCAACTTTGTGTTTCTTGCTCAGAGGGACAGGAGGGAGATGGCATGACACTTACATACAGTAGTGAGTACAAGACGAGGGCGTTCGTCAAGAATTCGGACGGCCTACCCCGAATCTCCGACGCAACGCCACAACATCCACGTGACTCGGTTCATCTTCCGAGTCACGTCTGAGACTGAAGTGACGACAGTCACCGTCTACGCTCATTGAATGGATGGAAGACCCTCTTATTCGTGTTGAAGAAATTCAAAACTGGAGTCCACCTGGCTTAATTGCCGATCCCAGCCATGGCGCACCTGCTCCCAGATTACCCGCCAGGTCATTATTTTATGATAGGCATTTATCAGGGGATGTCTCTCTTCGACGAGTAGCTTTCCTCCCTTCCTTGTTAACAGATGTCTGTAAGATTCTGGACCAAGTTCTAGATGAAATTCTTGCAGTGCAGAACTATCTTCCCCCTTTTCTGGCGGACGACGACTTCAGACGTGCCCGCCATCTTCGCGAAAATTCTCCGCCGTTATCCGACGCCAATACTGTAGCTAAATACTATCAGAAAACTACTGCGAGGTGCTGCAGTGCTCCTGCTTCCACCTTCCTTCATCCTTCCATGACCGGATGGTACTCAGTGTTGGCATGGCGAGAAGCCCTGCCCAGTGGTGACGATGATAGCAGTGCTCTGCAGGATTCATACACGCTTGAAATATCGAAACCGCTTGTGAATCTTCATCCGATGGAGAAGGCGGTTCTGGAAGCTCTCACCGAGCCGGAGAAGGCTCATCTCCAACAACTAGCATCGCGTTTCCCGGCTTTGGCGACTTGGATGATTTTGCCATTCTGCACAGCATCGGAAGACTTACTTAGGGATATGGATACGCAAGACTTGAAGTCAAGATCTTTCGTCTTCGAGAACTATCCTGTCATAGGATGGTCCACAGCCACGATTGACCCTCCTATTTCAGTCGATGCCGCCACGACGATGTGGTCTATCCCTACTCATTCCTCCGATGACACCGTGATCAACGGCGTCAAAGGTTGGAGAAGAAGTTCGCGCCTGAAGACGGTTCATGATCCCAGTCAACCCATTAGACCTTCTGTCGGTATCCCTAATTCTAAAAAGATGAATTCCTCACTGAGAAGGGGCGTAGAATTGGATGCATTTTTACAGCATGTATGTCTACCTATTTGCAGTCTTTTTCTTGTTGTGATGTTTCTTTTCAAGGCCTGGCGCAAGTCAGTCAAAACTGATACCACTTTTATTATCTTCCATTGCGGGAACCTAGAACGAATAGGAATCCGTCATCGTGAAAGCCAGACGCTCTATCTATCTCCCCTGATAGACGTTTCGACCTCAAGAAATCCTATCTATGGTAATCTTCACCTCAATCTGTATCTCGCGATATTTAAAGATGCCGAGGCTCGCTTGGCTCGCCTTCAAGCTCTTCAAAACCGACGCCCCTCTAAAGGGGCGTCAGCCCGGAAGCGTTGTCTCGATATACCCCCGGAAAACCTCAGACGAAGTAAGCGTCGCAAGGTTCTATCCGACCACGTTCGCAGTGTTCGGTCCCGGTCTCCGCAAAAGGTTGAGAAGGTGCACACGAGCTACAACGTGAGAGTCCGCTCATCTTTCCTTCACTTGTTATTTCTCTGATCATGAATCAGCTGACGGTCGACAAGAGTTCGGACAGAGATATACTTTCAGTTCTCAAGCGCCCGTGCCCTTCGCCAGAGAGAGAACGAGCACCTTCCCAGTTGAAGGGACCTCACCGAAAGGGCCTATTAAACCTCAGCGAAGCAGGAAGTATAACTCCCAACAATACATTTCCTTGATTCTGACAACTGGTATCATTGGCCAAGGAGCCGTCGGCGTCGCCCATCGCGCTAATCTTGAAATAACGGACCGCCACGGTGATACCCATACATGCGATGTCGTCGTCAAAATTGCCTTTACTCCACAGCAGCAGGTTAAAATGCACAAGGAATATGCCATATACCAACACCTGGTGGCGGCGCACGTTGACGGAATTCCTGCCATGTTCGGGCTATTCCAAGACATGACGGACGGTGGGCCGTTGATTCTCGTAATGAACGATGGTGGTCGTGACCTCTGGTCCGCTCGCCCTTCTTCGAAAGATCCGAGGCAGGTTGAGCTGTCCCCTGAAGAACGGTATGGAATTTCTTCTGCTTGTTGGCGGTGTCTCAATGTTCTTATAGTGACTCTGTCCTGCGAATCGTCAAGAACATCCATCGCAGTGGCGTTGCCCATCGTGATCTCCGGCCTGACAATATCTTGATCAACGACGACGGACAAATCACCATGATAGATTTCGACCGGGCGACGCTAGGACCTAGCAAAAACGTGAGACATTTTGAGCGGGCTTATTTAAGGGACTTGTTAAATGGGCAG
>RZIO01000013.1:383594-431217 GCA_004338095.1 Gloeostereum incarnatum
GGCAGTACTATGGGGAGCTCGGGAGTGGCTGGCCCCGTCCCTTTGGGGAGGTGGTTTACTCGGACAGTGACCCAGAGTAGAGATCTCCTGGATCAGGACGTAATTCATTGTGAACTTCTAGTGGTCAATCTGGAGCACATACATAAAACCAGAAGATGACTGCTAGTAGGGAGGCTTAGGGAGACCCTAATGCAAAGGATATTCTTTGCTTGTTCTTTGCATTTGACGTCCCTTAGATCCATGTGTATTCGACCGACTCTGGACTCAGGTATTACCACGACACAAACCAGCACCCACATCATAGCCTCACCTACCATACCCATCTGGAATGCCAAAGGGAAATAAAGCTTTGTTCCCGGAATTCAGGACTCATTTCAGGACCGGGAGCTCCATGGTGACGAGGTTACTGGTAGTAGCCCCGACCCTCCTGCCAGTCGAGAGGGGCGCACGTGGGTGACAAGATACACGAACTGCGAGGTCGTAAAAACGAGATTGCAGGCCACATACATAAACTGTAAGTTCCGTCCTTTTTTCCTTCTGTAGCCCTCTAACTCTTCTATAGACAACGGAGATGACATTGGCTGACGGACGCGTGCTCATATACCGCCACGTACCTTTCACAGCAGACTGGAAGCGAAGAAAGTTCCATGCAGAGACTGAAATCAAGCGCTGGCTCAAATGCCAATCGAGCTCAAACCTCGTACCCACTCCCGAACTGCTCCATTTCGAAGAAACTGACAGTTTTGGGAACATGTTAATCGAGAAACTTCCGGGAATCCACGCTCTGAATTCGTATGGCCTACTAAGTGCATCTGGTAAAGTACATATACTTTCCAATCCTTGGTTCAAAAGGTCGTATATTGATGTCAGTTGAACTGGTAGGAAGCCTCCACACTATCCTACGTGAACGTCATACTCGCCCTGCATAGAATTCCTGTTCCACAAATAATCGGAACCATGTCTGTGGGAGAAGATAATCTCACCACTATTGTCCCTCGTCGTTACATGGATGAAACGTACTCCCCCGAACGACGTCTTCAACACACTGGAGGAACACATTGCTTCTCTCATAACCCTATACCGCGCTCAACGATCCACGACAGAATCTGCTGAAGATTTCTCAAACACTAAATTGGTCCTTCAAATGCTAACACCCATCGTACTTCGTCTCGTTGAAGAACTACGGGATCCGTGCTTCAGGTGCTGTTTCTCTCACACGACGATCTGCGTCTCGAAAATATTCTTCTTCACCCAGAAACAGGCGTAGTGACCGGATTCATCGATTGGGAGTTTCATTCCACGCTCCCAGCGGTGTTAGCAGCCGAATGTCCCGACTGGCTACTATACAACGGCAAGTGCGATCCTCGCTTTGATGATCCAGATAGAGCATTGGTGGCCTGGGTTGAAAGTCCGGAGGAGGCAGCAAGGTGGCGAAATGTCTTCGACGAGGTTAGTACATGCCCGGTATTTTATTTTTTCTTTCATTCGAAAGCTGACAATGTACATTCGAAAGTACGTGGAAAGGACTTGAGGATTTGGACTTCTACAGATGCTTGAAGAGCGGCGTCAAACTTCGAGAAGCTGTACAATGGCTACAACGCAAGACGCCTGGTGACGATCCTGGGAGCAAACTAATGGCATTGTGGATGGAAGCGACGTTCATATGACTGAGAAGCCCATTGTGGACGTGCACCATTTTTATCGCTCGGAGAGCCCGAAGGATGGTCCACACGAAAAGGGGAGGAAGCAAATATAGAATAATCATAATGCGAGATAGGAAATAGTGTGCAGTGCGAGAATTTTTACAGAGATAATGTTGCAACGCCCCAAGAACCCGAATGAAGGAAACCGAACAAGACGCAAGAATACGTCGCCAAAAATCTACTCGTCCAAATGAATCTTGACATGCTGAGCTAGATTATCCCTCCTGCTAAACGATTTCTGGCAGTCTCCGTATGGACACGGGTGAGCTAAGAGCACAATTGGAACATTAGAAAATCGAACGTCGCCACAAATGAAGAAATGCCTCACGTTTCTCGTAAGTATGCAAGCTCCTCACATGCCTTTTGAGATGCTCTCCTCGAATGAAACACTTCCCACACCCCTCCGCGACACACATGTATCGCCGGGTCCCACTGGTCCTCATGATCCCGCCGCTAACTGGAATGGCGTCTGAATCGTTTACCCGCGCCGCAGGCACCTTCCTCCCGCGACTGCTCTTCGACACATCCGGTGCCGCAACAGGCGCAGGGAGGGTCGGTCTGCGACCAGGACCTCGCTTCAACACGGGCACCTGCAACGCAGTGGGGTCCAGAAGACCGCTGAGGGATGTGCGCGACCTAGATCGAGTCATAATGCCTCCAAGGTCCGTCTCCGAGGTCGCCTCCGAAAGAGTGAGAAGCGGCACTTTGACATCCGCCTCCTCAGCCTTGAACTGCGCCTCCAAGGTCCTCAACGTCTGCGCCGCTCCCACCACCGGTTTCTTAGGTTTGCTGCTGTTCTTTTTGGGACTGGGCCGGGAAGAAAATTCTTGTTTGGTGCCCGGTACGAAGTCTTCGTCATCATCGGAGGGAAGATATACGTCCGATCCACTATCCTCGTAGTCGAAATCTCCCATTTCGGTATTGCTCGACCCGCCGTCCGACTGATACATAGGCTCTCTTCCTATTTGCTGTCCACTGGTTGTCGAATAAAATACCTCGTCTCCCGCCTCCGATTCCGTGCCAGATGAATTGTCCGTAGCCGTATACTTCCGCGAATCAAACGTCCCAGACGTCCTTCCGGAACGGCGAACCACAGGAACCTCCGAGCTAGATAATCGTCCATCACCATTATCCCACGGGCGGACAGCTCGTTTGACTATGGTGTCGGACCCGGACGGATGACCAACCAGTCCCGCAGCCGAGTCTAAAGGGCCACCATGGGTAGCCGACGAGCCAGCCGAAGGGCGCCCTACACGACGTTTCTTCACCGTACGTCCAGGATCATCCCGAGAGGAATCCTCGCCTTCTCCAGACGACAGCATGCTGGGAGGCGAGCGAAGGCGTTTCTTCGGAGCACGACGGGCAGAAGATGAAGTCTGGGCTCCAGTCTTCGTCTTCTTAATTGTCTCAGAGAGTTGGATCGGACTAATGTCTCGAATGTGACTAAGAGATGATGAATTAATGTCGGACATGTTGACGCATGGTTGCTCGCCATTGCTCGCCGGGCCCTGATGAGGAGAAGGAGTGTATCGGAAGATGGAAGGGATCGGGCTGTTTAGAAACTGTAATGGCGATGGTAGATAGGCTGGAGAAAGAGCAGAGTGTAGAGGACTGGGTTGAGCTGAGAAGTAAGGCGAGCCGGACAGAGAAGAGAGGTCTAGGTTATTGAGATCTCCTTCACGATTGTAATCATTCGATAGAGAAGAGTTAGGAGTGAGCTCTCGAGACATATTGCCCTGAGCGGGAGCTAGGTTATGATAGCTGTACGCCTCAGAGGTATTGTTGTAGGTTGGAAGATCCGGGATATCCTCGCCTGGAGTTCCACCAGGAGTCCGAGCAGGAGAATCGTACATGGTACGTTCGTAATTGTCTGGGTCGTAGTGCAAGCTAGGATGGAATGACGAGCCATAGAGGTCGCTGGAACCAGGATCGGCAGAAGGAGAATAGGCTGGACAAAGAAGAGAAGAATTAGACCAGGAGCGCTGGGGCGTTCCAGGAGGTGTAAAATGAGCGGGCGTGTAGTCGAGGTGAACCATGTTGTTCACTGACAACATGGTGGTGGTAGAGGATAAGATGCGGCGGAAGATGCCAAAGCGGAAGCATAATTACCCGGCACCGCAGTCGGATCAGACAAATAAGTCCAAATACCCGCCTTCCGCCCCCGACATGACTCAAATGAGTCGATGCCGCCCGATGCAGCGCACGCACCAGGCGGGTAATGGGGCCATATACTGGACCTTCTCCTAGCTATACGCCAAGGGATACAATCCACTATAGGTGGTAATAGGCTTCCGATTACAAACAGCGTTAGTCCGTTCCACTACTTCTAATTGTCACCACGTCCAAGCTTTTCCAGAGAGCGAGTGCCCTGCTCGAACCACTCCTCGCGCGTTATCCAGAATTCGTTCCGGTTCTTCATGATATCTGCCAGCACAGCTCCACCCAAGAACACCATATGTTTTCGGCGCGGAGGATCTTCAATCTTGATCTTGAATTTCTGCAGTGGCAAGAGTAAGCACTTCACGAGGCGGTCAATAAAACACAAGCTACGGACATTCAATCTCGCTGGGTCACCGTTCAGAACCCTCGTTAGATACAGCTGCTTCATCTCCTTCTCCAGACGGCTAGGTAAGCCGGGGTACATACTAGATCCACCGGACAGAACAACATGCTTGTAGAGCTCAGAGCGGACGTCTACTGCGGCAGCCTGGATGGTCTGGAAGAGCATCTCTGCCATACCCGGCTGCTCTACATCGATCAAATGTGGCTGGAACATACACTCGGGAGCTTCAAACCGCTCCGATCCCACTTTGATAACACGTCCGTCGGGCAACTGATAGCTCTCCACAAGCACTGTCGTCTCTTCTGACAAGCGGGTGTCTAACTGGAGGTCGTAGCTGTAGAGAGACAGATGGAGACAGAGAACAGACAGAGGAAAGGTAGCCACGTACCTCACGTAGCAAAGCTTCTCCTTGATCTCACGTACAGTCTCAAAGTCGGCCGTTCGGTTAAGGGCGTATCCACGCATAAGCAAAAGCTTGATGAGATATCTCGTCACATCGCGTCCAGCAATATCCAGCCGACGGGTCAAATGAGGGAGCGCAAATCCATCGTAGACGGGGACAATGTGCGTAACACCATCGCCTGAATCCACAACAACACCCGTGGTCAAACCTAGTCTCCCAAAGTCAGAGCCCCGTTGCACGAGCGCTATCAGCAGCAGCAGCAGCACTCACCCTGAGCATATAGCGTCAACACAGCCTGAATAGCAACGTAGACCCCCTCAAACCCATACTCCTCGAACATAACCTGAGCCATCCTCTCCCGATTCACCTTGGGGTTCATCGGAGGTTCCGTGAGCAAGACTTTCTTCCCCCGCGGATCGACCTTGAGCTTCTCGTCAAATGTGTAGTCCCACAAATGCTTCATGTCTTCCCAATTTTTGATGATTCCATGCTCCATGGGCTGGGTGACTTGCAGATAGTTTCGATTCTCTGCAGCCTCATCTCCAATCATAAGGTCTTTGATAACTGCGCTTCCGATTCTCTCCTCCGCTCGTAAAATAGGTCTACCAATGATAGAAGGAAATACTGGACAGATGATCGTGAATGTTGCCCACATATCATAGAACCAGAGCTACGCACCATGTTCAGGGAAATTGGAGCCAGCATAGCCAACTTTTACAAACTATCTATGCGTGAGTTTTGGGGGCATTTACGAATTGGATTGATAGCGTACACCAGTCCCATTATCCACCACTAGAGGAACTGAAGGATCCATTATAATATCGCGAAATGGATGTGGTCGTCGGAAGCAGGTGATGGACGTGGCTGTGCTATCAGCCTATACTCGGACAGCCGTAGTCAACAAATGTGGCGTTGGGCCAGCACTGATAACGATGGCCTTCATCTTCATCTAATAGTGGCTACAGTATGCTTTACATAGACATCGCAGTATTTTGATCACAAAAGGTCCCAGAGCTCCGGCCGTGTCCATGCAATAATCTGACCCCTCGACGGCAAGATCTTGCACTCCGGAAAGTCAGAATCCTTCTTGCTCCTCACAAGCTTGACTTCTTTGACATATTTCTTCAATACCGAAAGGTCCCCTTCTGTTATTGCTCGCTGTTCCGGATCCCTCTCCGTCTCCCGTCTGATCGGACGACCATTACAAAACTCCAACCGAGTCAACCACTCAGCCAGGTATACATCGAGCTTCTCTATGCGTCCTTTTCTTCTGGACCTCCATCTCAAAAAAGAGGCAATCCCAAGCTGCGGAAACGTCTCTTCCCTCGCTTGAAACTCTAGGCGCCTCAGATGTGGCGCATACAGCCCTCCTAGACCTCCTCTCCTATCTTGCTGTAGAGCATCTAACATTGGTTGAAGGGAAATCATCCCATAACTCGTAAAAACTCGAACGCTCATACTCTCAAGAAGAGGGAGATGGTCAAATATATCTGCCCACACTTCTGTCGAAAGTTTCTCGCTTCCGATTACGTCTAAGACTGACATTTCAAGAACGCCAGCGAGAGGGAATGTGGACGTCAATGGACAAATTTGACCAACCGTCCATGGTCCCGCAGTGTGCAGAATCCCATTGCTGACATGTACGCAGGAGAACCGCGAGAGACCGCCTTGATAGGCCCGATCAAATACCCATTTCCGCACCTCCGACAGACTTTTTAAATGCGATGACGCGTCTGGGGGAAAGAGCAAGCCCAGATGGTCGTCCCCCACCAGCAAACTTTCCCCCCATACAAGTATGCTCGTTTCTGACGGAAGGCTGAGATGCGTTAGGAGACGTGAGATAGGTTTGACCCCCATCCATTCCCCAAAGTCAATTCGCCGCAAATTCGGCAGTGAAACCTTCCGTGAGGATGACACTGGAGAATGATCCACCGCGGTATCTCTAGTAGGCCCAGCATTGACCATTGCCAACACCTCGAGCTCGGGCGAGGCATCAAGTATGTCAAGAAATGCCGCTGTACTCGGACGTGTGAGGGGATCCTGATCATGAAGGCACAGATGCGTGAGTCCTCTAAAGTATGTGGAAGGCCAAGATGTAAAATGCGTCAACGATAGACGCTCGAGTGATGGCATCTCCCCTGCAAATATCCGAGGAACAGCATTAGGAAACATTGATACATCATCGGACGTCCTTCCTGTAAGTACCAAGCTCTCCATCTTGGGCATCGCAGGACTCAATAAATCCCAAAAGGAGGTCTCTCCGCGGTAGTCATACATGCTGCAAGTGAACTGCTTGATACGATCTGAATGCTCAAGAACCGATCTGACTAGCGATTCAGTTACTCTGTAACCAAAGAACACAGTCAATGGTGCCGCTTTCGAACGCTTCAAGGATTTCAGCACATCTGAGTAAGGAGCGTCACAGTCGATCGTGGCCCACAAGGCAGGGGTGCTAGCGATCACTCCCCGCCAGTGGCGACAGACATGAAGAAGAGATAACCAATCGATTCGACAGTTCGACCAATCGGTTCGGGTACTGTTTGGTAAAAAGTTCGATAGACGTAGTCGAATGTGATCGAACGTGAGGGCGAGCAGCTCGGGCCCTAATCGGTGGATGGGCTGAAGGGCGTTGTGTTGCCCTCTGAGTAGAGCAAGGGAATAAAGAAGTCGTTCTTCTATCTTGCCGATCTAAACCAGATGGATTTAGGGAACGATATTTAAGGATAACTCCAGACTACTCACGGCTGCAGCAGAATCAAGCCTGAAAAGTGTGCGATCTTGATCAGTTTTTCCTCTACATGACAGACTTGTACTTTTTGCTCTTACTTCTCAGGAAAATGCTTGAGCTTGTAATTGATGGCTTCAGCAAGTTGTTCGATGCTCAGATGTGTACCTGGAGGAATTTGACGTTTCATTTCAAGACCTCTACTGAAGGAAGATCTCAGAAAAAGTTACATAGGTGCCACAGCAAACTTGCCAATTGGGAAAGGATCGAGTTCTGAAGACTTCGGGCTGTGTATACTGAGCAAGCTAGCTTGAGTGGCCCATAGATGATGGTGGTCAGGTTAACCGCAGTTGACCGCCCGAACCAGGGTAAATATTTGACAAGTCAGAAGCGCCCGAGATACTTTAGACATCGTTTAGGTGCGCATCTACATATCGGACATGAATCTAACAGCTTGAACTAGGGAAAGTAGATACATCCATAAAAGCAAGCATACAATAATAAAATAGGGCTACGTAACATCCATAGAATCATTACAACAATACATATACTATCATAGCTTTAGAAGCTGCGTCCTGCCATCATCCTTTAAATACAGCAAAACGAAGGCGTGCCCATCCATTTTATGCTTCAATATGGCCTCCCGGATCGACATTGGGTGAGACAAGTGTGAGGCGGGAAAGCCGGCACACAGGGCTTTCCACGCGTCATCATCACTCAGCCACGCAGAGCTCCTCACCATTGTGTCAAAGGTGGACGGGGTTACATCAATCGCAATCGTAGGCATGCCTTCCATAAATCCTTTCTTGATCTCGTCTTTTGCCATTGTTGCTAGAATACACGTCAGGAAATTGTCCCCATATGCCAGACCAACAAAGTACGGCTAACCTTTGTCCTTGATTATCTTAGACTTCCCGCCGGACCGCTGACCTTTCTTCTCCTTGGGATATATGACTTGAACGTCTGGGCCACCATTTTGCAACGGGAGCGAAGGACTGGTGTCCACCAATGTGGAAGCGCCAGCCTTTGCTTGATCGAGACGTTTGCGCTCAGCGATTTGATGGCGCAACCATGGAACTAGCTCCTGTCGGGAGACTGGGAAGATATGAGCGCGGGACTTGGGTTAGGACAGGTCAGACATACCCTCGGCATCTACAACACCCTTCAATACACTCTTAACTTTGAACATCCCAGTGTGGGGCCGAGGATTTACAATGAATCTGGAAAAAGTCAGCCTTCGTCAACGGTGAACGGAATCGGCACTCACAATATGCCCTCCCGCATGCATATGTCCATATAGTTCTCTGTCTCTTGTAGGCCATTCTCATACATGATATCCGCGCTGATGTTGTTCTGCCACAGCTCCGTCACAAGGTCTAACCTGTCCTGCAGGAATCCCGCTTGTTGGGAAATAATGTAGACGTCACAGCGCCGAGGACTCCAGAGCCCGAATGATTCCCTGTCGAGATCGAACACCACAGCACGTTGGAATTTGGCGAGAGGACTCTTGATCTCCTCAACGTCGACCTGGAGAGCGAAAGCGCACAAGCTTTCAGCCCTGGACTTGGGCTCGAGAAGGGCGTACTGAGCGATAAGATGGTTGTATCTGCCGTTGCACCGCGGTGAGCAAACCTAGAACTCGCAAAAATCAGAAAGCATACCGGCCTCCTATTGCCAGGACATCAGAAGGTTTTCCTCTCTTCACGACGCCTAAGACAACACCGTCTTGAAAATGATCATAGACTGAGGATAGCATCAGCGGCCGAATCACCAAGCGATCTCCGCCCACTCCCGCTGTTGCCGCATACTTTACAGCCATCCTAATCTCCTCGAGCGCGGGGCGGATAGCTTGGCCGATTGTAGAGGATACCTTTTCTAATCGTAAGAACAGAGTATCAACATCTTCATCTGTACAGAGGTCAAAATCGAAATCTCTGGGAAGCATGCGGCGAAGGGACGTACACGTATCAGAAAGCACTTCAAGCTCATCAGCAGCACTCCGTGTCAAACCATGTTTCAACAAGTTCGTGCGTTTTTGGAGCGGCTTGGTGCTTGTTAGGACATCCATCACACCGTCACGGTGGCTGGGAGATACGTGGCTGAATGCTATGTCCGCGACTAGAACCTAGTCAGCAAAGGCATCCACCAAGTACGTCCTAACAACATACTGCTGGAATGTGACACTTGTATCTCATAGGTCCGACCAAGATTTGGGAAACTGTCTAGGATTTTGCTCGCAACAGCAGCTAGCTCCGCAGGGGCTGCGACCGTCCCCGAGGCAAGATCGTGAGTAATGATGTCGAAGATAGCAGTTTTTCTTTCCCTTCGGATGACCTGCCGTGCCACTGCGCAAAGACAGTCAACTCAGCAACGCAATAATCTACAAGACATCTTACTTTGGCTCATAAGTGTTGCCTAAGAAATATCGCTTGATCCGAGTACTCTGCACCCGCGCGGCCATCCTTGCGAACGGGTGGATGAGGTTGTTCGGCAGTACAACGACATCCCCGAAGCGATCGATGAACTTGGCCATGTTGGGATCGTCCCCTCCTTGTTTGATTGCTGGCATGAGCAGGGGAGGTTCTGTGTCGATAGCTCCATGGAGCCCAAAAATGGCGGCGAGGCGATCTTGGACAATCTTGTCCAGGGATGCAAACCTAGAGTGATTCTCGTCAAAATCGTAGAGATAGCTCTTGGAGGGAGGGAGGAGTTGATTGAAGAGGGACGATAGCACCGCTTCATGATGAGGCGAATCGCGCTTCACTGTTAAGACATGAGCGATGGCGGACAAGACAATAAAGGGTGGTTGCTTACCCATCATGTTCATGGCACTCCGGAAATACTCGTCTTCAAGTTTGTGAGGTAGCAAGGGGCTCTGTGACAGCTCCAATGCCGTAGGTCTCTCATCAGGATTATGCTTCAGTAGCCAGGTAATGACTATCACCATGACGTTAGTGAGCTATCAGACTCGCAGGTAGTCGACTCTTACTTTGTCTCTGATGCGTCAGGAGAGGATTCCAGGCAGCCGGAAAGACGATACTCGGTTGTCTGAGGTTTTCAATAACAGCGATCCGCTCAGAAGATGTGTCGAAGCGGTAATTCATCTCGAAGAAAACAATCTATGCACGATGGTGAGAATCTCGGATGTGCTGCCAGTGAAGGGTACGTACTCCCAGACTGTACATATCAGCCTTGTTGTGAGTAGCAGGATGTTTGGTCCTTGCCCGAGACTGAACTTCGGGGGCGATGTACAGGTGGGTACCGACCTCTGCAAATGGACACATGGTCAGATAGATATGGGGTAATCTAACTGATCTTACCGAGAGTCATCTCCGCGGAAGGCATAATTGCATACGGAGACTTGTCGGACTGATCGACAGCTAAGAGGCTGGAAGTAGCAAGGCCAAAATCGCCCACTACAGGAAGAGTCAGCGAGACTAACTGATACGACAGGAATGAATCAAACCTTTGCAATCTCCTCTAGCATCTATGCAGAATGTTATAGCGTCAGCACCCATTCCGCAGGAATGTATTGAGTGAGACTCACCAATGAAAATGTTAGTCAGTTTGATGTCGCGGTGCAGCTGGATAACATTTGGTTAGTAATCTTCATCCCGGTAGCAGTTACGAACGTACAATTCCCAAAGCCGACATATGGACAAGAGCATCCACGATCTGTTGGAACAGCCGCCACGCTTCATCTTCTGAGATCCCCTCATCAATCCTCTGGATGCAGTTGATCAGTACTGTGGCTTAGGCGGCTTCGTTGTTACAGCAAATACCTCCTTCAATGTTTGCCTCTCAACAAACTCCTGCTCCACTTATCAGCTACAGTGAGCGCAAGACAAAAACAGCAGACAGACCATCTGAATATACAATGTCCTCGGCGGTACAGAAGGTGTTGTGGTCCCTGATTGTCCTCTGCCTTTCTTCTCTTTATCCTTCTCCTTGTTCTTCTTAGAAGGCATTGGGAGATCCCCATCGCTCTCCGCATCGGCATCTCCATCACTCTCCGAAGACGAGTTCTCGAAGTCAACGATGCAGGGGAACGATCCCGATGAATGAGGTTGGGTGAGGCCTCTCAGACTCTGGTCGTCGTTGTCGTCATAAACTTGGAACGGGCTATCAAAATCGTCGGGGAGATCGGAACGTGAACGTTTGGATTGGAAGGTAGAGACTGTGGAGGTGAAGCCATCCTCGGTTTCGGTCTCGGTATCTGAGTTGACGTTGGAGGAAGGGTCCGTTTCCTCCATCCACGTCGTGTAGTACCTCACAATGTGGGAATGGGATAGACGGCTTAATGCGTTCACTTCTCTAAATATCTTGGTGTCGGTCCTTCGAAGGCGGATCTTCTTGACTGTGGATAAAACTAATGAGTTTAAGAAACCTTGAGATGAAGGGCAAGGACCTCACCGGCATAGATACGAGAATCAATCTTATTCCTTGCTTTGACGACAGACCCGAATCCACCCTTACCCTACATCACGTTCAGAAAGGGAACAATCTAGACAACCGGGATTCAAACACACCAGAAGTTCCAGCTCCTCCCAGTCCTCTTTCCAACGACTCGTCTTCCACTCAGGCTTCCTGAAGTACTCCATCTCCGGTGAGCCAAAAGATGGACCTGCCATAGGTGTTCTCGGTTCTGCCCCTACCATCCTCCTCGTCAGCAAAGATACCCGGATACCAGGGGAGATGTACTTACCTGGAACGGGAATGCCATTAGTGCGCGTCGGACTCGTATCCGACGATATCCTGGCGTTGTCCGCTAGCAAACTCAGACATGAAACGTGGTTCCTCTTTGATGGAAGGAGCATGGTCAAGATGAGGGAGTGCAGGGGAGCAGATACGGAGGCTGTCAAGCAGAGCTTCAGTCTCAAAACAACACGCCAAAGTGAAACATGCGCACGCAAAGCAGTGTGAACATCGGAGTACTTCTCCGTCACGTCCAATCCTAACAGCATCTGGAGGAACACGATACCGACGGAGTGGATATCCCGATGTCGCGTGTAGAGTAGCTGAGACTCGGTCTTCACCTCCTTCGATACCCTGTAGCCGTAGCCGTCAATAATGAAGCACCACAGCGAGCCAATTACACGTACCAAGCATCAGGAGCTGGCCTTCATCCGTGATAGCGGCGGACAAAATGGGTGAGATAGGATTGGACCGATGTAGATCCAAAAGGCGCGTATGATAGCCAACTTTTCCCATCTTGATCTGCTTCGATTGTGTGGGGTTGTTGCTCGACACAAGCCCGATACAACGCGTGGTAAGGCCACGATGAACGAGGTCCTTGGCATGAATCGCGCTCAGCCCGGTGAGAATCTGACCAAGATAGTCCTACACAACACGATCAGCAAGCTCTCTTGACGCCGTAGCAAACAACCCTACCGAGGCTCTCTCCTCCTTCAGACTGTCGCAATCTTCCAGGACGTCATGGAGCGTGACTGAAGGTGCTTGCTCGGACAGAATCATGAGTTGTGGTGCGGCACCCGAATGAGGGAGGATCAATTTGACGCCGAGCACGCTGATGACATTCGGATGTCTAAGGTTCGTCAACCTGTTCGTCTCCTTCCAGATCTGCGTCAACTTCTTCCTCCCCTGCGTAGTCGTATAATGATGCTCATGGAAGCTGACGACGTAAAGCTCCAAGGGAAGTGTAGCATTGACATCGTCGCAGATAGGATCAGCCACGTACTTCGTTCCCAGACAATCTGTCTCTAACATAAGCCTTATAAATGGAGTGAAAATAGTGTAGACGTACAGGGCTGAGGGTGAAAATACTTGATGGATCGGAACACGATCCCGTTTAGCTCCATGTCCTCATCGAACGTCTCGATGGACACATCGCCGCTCATCGTTGAAGGCATCTCCGTCGCAGTAGAACTGGCACGATTCCGCGACTGCCGCTCTCGAACCATTTGCTGCCTAGCCAGATCTTCCATGATCTGACTCTGCAAGTCTTCCGATTGCTGTAGAGCACGTGCCTTCTCCTCCGCCTCTTCCTGCTCCTTCTGCAGTTGCCTCAACTGCGAAATGAGTGAGCGTTCAGGACAAGCCCAGACGGGATACAAAGAAACACGTACACGTTCCGCATCAACCGCACGCTGATTCATCTGCAGGGCCAGAGATCCTTGGACTTCCACAGGTGGCGTCACATGAGTCGACAACCACTCTTGCGCAAATGTCACGATCTATTTTTTTTCGGGTCCGTCGAGTCAGAAAAGAGGTACGTACAGTACACGCGCTAGAACACATACCTCAAAAACCATCTCCGAGCCGATCTTGGAGCCCGCGTGACCGTTTATGGCCTTCAATAACTTTGCCACCTGTTCATGGCTCAGGCCTTGTATGGGTTTCTCGATGGAGAATATCGCTGGTTTAATGAGAGG
This sequence comes from Gloeostereum incarnatum, assembly GCA_004338095.1. Taxonomy (NCBI): domain Eukaryota; kingdom Fungi; phylum Basidiomycota; class Agaricomycetes; order Agaricales; family Cyphellaceae; genus Gloeostereum; species Gloeostereum incarnatum. Next base: position 397,381 of record RZIO01000013.1, read on the forward strand.
GTATGTCTTGGGGAGCCTGGAGGTAGGTAAGCACTGATTAGTATCGACACACTCGGTATGTATGACTCCAGAGATGCCAGGCACGCTTTCGGCCGATGACGGGGGACGGCGAGGATTGATCGGAGACGCCCTGCCAGAAGCTGGTGCGTGTCGTGCTTCTCGCAATGAATCTCAGCCTGAGCGTCGGTGAGGCACTCAGCAACGGCCAGCAATAGGGAGAACGCATGGCAGATGTATATCAGATAGCAGGGTCGAGGGGGATGCGTGTCGAGACATGCGCCCATCCACAGCAATGGCCTCCCCAGCCATCACGTCCCTTCAAATGCGCCCAAGCGTCTCCAAAGCCTAGGGGTTGTGACTCGGCCTTGATTACTTCGATACTACAGCTATAGCGGTCAGTGATAGATCATCATAGCAGGCCAAATATGCGTACCAAGTGTCAGACAGACGGTCTCCGTCCGTGACAGTGTTAGACAGGGCGGGTGGAATGCAAAAGACCGGTATGATATCGGACTCTCCACTCTCCCTCGCTTGATTTGCTTCGGAGACATGGCAAGAGTCCGATTTCAGACGTTTTAGGACACAAAGACAGCGTACGGCTATCTGAGTCTCCCGGTACTGAAGATCATCATAGGCCTGACATCTTCGCATGGACCGCACTGAGTCCAATGAGGATCTAACCAAGATAATCCTAGTCAGCAGGCCGCGTAAAAAAGTTGTAATGAATACTCTTACCGAGATTCTGCTTGTACAAACTGTTAAACCCCTCTAAATAAGCATTGAGTCTGGCCGAAGGTGCTAGTCCAGAGCAAGCCACGAGCTGCGGTGTAGCACCTGGAGGAGGGGCATTCGGATGCGGGTTCATCGGCCTGCTCATCTCCTTCCAGACCTGTCAATTTCTTTCTCGCCTGCGTGGCATGTAATGATGCTCATAGAAGCTGACGACAGTGGAGTTCCAAACATGTTGATATCAGATAGAAGAGTCAGGTGTCGTGGGAGGTTTCTACGCGTTGAGATGTTTAGTCGCCCAAGGTGATAAGGGCGGCAATGTTGTGTTGACTGGCAGACGACAGTCCAAGAAAACGAGTGGCTTCGTAGGCAGATTCTACAGCCAAGACAGGCAGTCGACAATCTGAGAGCGGATTAGAGGTAGGTCCAGTGGCCGACGACCCGCACCGTCCCAACCCATGTACATGAGCACTTAGATCTTGAGGCCCTGAGACCGTAACAATGAGCAATATAGAGCATGATAAAGACCCAAGCGCACTTACCGGGCATCATGCTGCCCGTAACAGCGTTCAAGATAGGAAAGAACCAAAAGACGGACTCCATTGGCTGTTTGGGTGGTTGGTCAAAACGCCCCTGTGTTTAGGCCTCGATGAACGAGGTTCTTAGAGTGACTAGCGTTTAGCCCGGCGGGGATTTGACTGAGATGGGGTCTCCCAGGAATGTAGGTCAAACAAGAACAGTGGCTGACGATCCACGACGTCAATTCCAGTGCGCCAAGGATCTCCAGACCCAAGGCACGTATTTGCCAGGATTTGAGACTATCTTCACAATCCTTCGATACCCTGAAGCCGGAATTATGAGTAACAGGGCATCACAGTGAGCCAATCACGCGTACCAGACGGCATCAGGTAGTCCATGAACAAGCGCTCGAGATAGGGAATACCCAGGTCGAGTAGGTCGAATAGGTGCGGTGCAGACTGACGATCCACGACGTCCCGTCCGGCGTTCCCGAGCATCTCCAGAGTCAAGATAGGGATATGAACACTCACTTTACGTTCAAAAGGAAAGAAACTTTCTTCGAATCTGGGTGTTGTATCCGGATGTTGAATTCCGGAAGCCTGACAGCATTCTAAACCCATCAATGAGCTACACAGAGAAATCAGAAAAAATGCGGAGGCACACCTTCCAGGCAGATCGTTGTGGTTCAATAAAATCTTCAGCGTATATGGATTTCAAAGCAGTGATTTCCTGCTCTTGTAGTTCCAATTCCGAATCCATGGCGAGATTCGCATAAAGTGGTACGAGTATTGAGAGGGGAGGGCCCTTGGGACCTCGGCAGCTCAATAGTTAGCCATGGCCATTAGGCGTCGTGTTCTTGTTATAGTAGGTGAAAGTACAAAGGTAAGGTGTTTATTAGGGCCATTATTAGCATGAGGCTAGCGACGTAGCATTACCTAATCAAACCCCAGCCGCGGTACCTTCCCAGTGACAACACGTTGCCGTAATGTGGATCCCCCTTAAGCTTGTTATTGGTACCCAATTGGTACCCGACGGTTAGTTCATTTCGATGCGCTTACAAGCAATAATCTACTCTCGTCTGCCTCAGTAATACTCCAAGGAGTCTCTCTCTACTCATTGCATACTGCTTCGCACGTTGACCCGATGTTTTCAAGCTCCATGACTACGACAAGCGGTCCTCGAGGCGAATACAAGACCTATCTATCCATCAAAAGGAATATCAAAAAAACAATGAGTTGGGCTACAGGTTTCGTAATATCAGAATCTCTCCTGGAATCAACGTGTGCAATCGTACACCCCCATTTCCTCTGTTATTGCACAGCCTATTACTAGGGTCATCATACAACAAAGACTTTCGGTTTTCTTTGTCTGAATGGAAACGCGAATGTCTTTCCCAGACGTGCGGGCTAACTGAGGATAATAGCCTACCCATGATGGACACTGGGCAACGGGATTCCTGTTCATAGGCCTCGATTCGTGGAGTTGATACGTAACTTGGAACGGGTCCAACCTGGAAAAGATGACACGTCTATGAAATGCATCTTCTGAAGCGAGGCAATCGAAAATTCTTCCCGTCATTTTGGGGGACGATCGGTACCGATAGATGAAACTCTACGGCGATACTGCAATAGACTGCAATCTGCCAGCGTGGGCGAGAACATACGATTGCAATCATGAAATCCCCCGCTGCGTTAATCGATATCCGTTTCAGCAATGGCCAAACCCGGGTAACGACGGTACATCCAGAGATACGAAGATGGTTCTTGTGCCAGGAGTGTTGTATTATTGTCTATCCAGGAAACGACAACCTGCCTACACAAGAATCTGGATGCGTATCGAATCAATGCAATGAACCTTATAGCAGCCCCTTCATTTTATAAAACGATCGTTGGCGCTCCCAGGCGGAGGACTACTTTGTGCCACCTTGTGGCGGTCAGCAGAGAATGAGGCGCTGCTCAGACCCCGGTCCGATAAATGCCCAGCCGCCCGGCAGCATACAAAGCCGCCGTGAGACTTAAAATTATACTCCATTGGTCCAACCATCTATTTCAGTGCTCAAGACGTCACTGAACAAGGTTTCGACTCTTCCACCATGTCTACTACCTTGGATGTTCATCCAGCTCTTCTCGAGATCCCAGATTCGCCTCTGAAAATGGCTGCAAAGCGCTACACTTTTCGTAACAGAGATTCTCATGGATTGACATTATTATTCGCACACTGCGTAGGAGCTCGTACGCCGTGGAAATTCTCTACGACAGTCACTTAATGCGCTGATTATCACCCATAGATAAAGAACAGTTCGAGCCCACCATTCAACGCGTCTTTGAGATCGCCGGCGAAAAGAAGATCCGTGAGGCTTGGGCGTTTGATTGGCAAAGCCACGGCGACTCTGCTATCGCGAATGAGAAGGAACTTCAGGGAAGAGAAGGCATAAGTGCGCACTGGATCCATCTATCTCTACTGCGGATAGTCTAATCAATGCTTCACAGCAATTTATGAATGGGCTTCCGCCATAAACGCATTCGTCCATTCTCCTCGGATGAGAGGCCATTCAATCCTGCCACTGGGCCATTCGGCCGGTGCCGGAGCTATGTCTGAGTCTTTGATTGCATATGTCCAAATCTTGTTTGAGGCTGATTTATAGCTTCAAGAATGCTGACCATCAAGGAAGTCCTACCTTTGAGCATTCCTTACGCCGCTATGATATTGATCGAACCTACGATGGTTTCTCGCCAGATGTTTTACGGTATCTATCCTTCTTCCGACCTCTTACTATCTCTCGCCATTCTCATGCGATACGTCGGAAGAGCATTTCGAAGACAGGATGGAAACAATGAATTTTACCGTCCAGACCACCCAGACGCGGCGTGACAAGTGGGACGATCCCGAAACGGCCTTCCATTGGTTGCGGAAGAGATTTCCATGGCAAATGTGGAGTCCTCGGGTTCTTCAACTCCTTGTTGTCTGTCTCTCACATCTTCCCACGTACAAGTCATGTTAAGATACTTGGTAGGAGCATGGATTGCGAGACACTGAGGATGGACAGGTTGTGCTAAAATGTCCTCGAGAACAAGAGGCTGCTTCGTATCCTGAAGTAGATGGACATTTTGAAGCCGTCGAAATTTTTGAGCGCGTCGGATCTGTGTTTCCGATTCATCTTATATGGGGAACTAGAAACGATCTCGTGTATGTTTCTGATTTCGTTGTGAATATACAAAGTACTGACTAGCACTAGACCAGAAGACATTCAGGACGCTTTACGCGATTGTAACGCGGCCTCCGTGAGATCCGTGGAGGACGCGGGACATTTCGTGAGCATATTCGTGATTATGTCGAGATGGATCACGGCACTGATTCAGATTTAATGATAATACTAATAGGTCGTGCAGGAATCTCCGGACGCTTTGGCTGAGAAGATTTGCGAAGTTCTTCATACGATCAGAATACCTTCACGGTTCAGTCGTCTATGATACTTGGAAGTTTACGGGATTATTTCTGTGGTGCCGGATGAACTGGCATGCGATTCAGGTCCTTTCAATAGTGGCATCCTTTGGCATGGCTACATCGTTGAACGCCACCATCCATTGGTCAGTTCATACATAACACATATTTAGACGAGACAAGGACACTTTAGACGACTTGAATGAGACCAAACATGTAACGAACCATATTAGCGACAGGGTAGCGCCATTGTGGCGGAGACGGGCGCCGCGCTAGTGTGGCGCTTCATCACGATGATCACATGATCGTGTTAATCATCTTAGCCTCTTCTCTTGTCCTGGCCGCGTCCACCATGATCGGAAAGTTCTGAGAGAGTTCTCAAGAGGATGCGTTTACCTATAGCGAATAGCGAGTAGGCTAATGTCAATTGTTCTTTCTTCTTTGCATTCTGATAACCCTTCTGGCTGCAGTTGCAAATTCATGCCGTCATGAATGAAGAATAACCGTGGATCACAGGTGGCCAAAAGAAAATTCGAAGGTCTCCAAATCCTACGGCATTTCATCATGCTCAAACCCCAACTTTCTCATTGGCTTATGAGCGCGGAAGCAATGAACCTGCATATGATTTGCCGATGCTCGCAAGGCGTCATTACCAGGTTTCCGTGATCTACTAGGAAACTTCCGCGTCATTCTAAAAGCATATCTGGAGCCTATAGTATATAAACGGCCAGGTATCTTCAACATTCTCCCACTTCTACAATGCCTTCTCTGACAACTATGACTCTTCTCACTTCTAACGCGAAGGAAGCCGACTTGAATACCGTCACCGTCGTCCCTGATAACACTACCGAACTGACTACCGACACCGGGGTGAAGGTACCTAACACAGACAACTGGTAAGTAAATTGTCCCTTCTGTCACGCTCAGCCCTCTGAAACGAAAGATTAGGTTAAAGGTCTCCGATGGCAATGCTGGTCCTTCCCTACTCGAAGACCAGATTGCTCGGGAAAAGATACACAGGTTCGACCATGAACGGATTCCTGAGCGCGTCGTATGCTATCTTACTTATTCTGCTCTTACCTGGTCGTTGACATGATTCGCACAGGTTCATGCCCGTGGTGCCGCCGCGCATGGCTACTTCAAAGTCTTTGATGGTCGGGCTTCGAAGTATACCTACGCTCCGGTTCTTACGGACGCTTCGCGAACAACTCCTGTGTTTCTGCGCTTCAGCACCGTCCAGGGTTCCCGTGGAAGCGCTGTATGACGACTTTCTCCACCTCTGATCATTACTCATCCTTCTCAGGACACCGTTCGCGACGTTCGTGGATTTGCTCTGAAGATGTACACTGAAGAAGGGTAAGCCGTTGCTACCTTGGCTCATCATCAGGGCTTCCTACCATCGTTTCCCAGCAACTGGGATATTGTTGGCAACGACATCCCTGTCTTCTTCATTCAAGACGCCATCAAGTTCCCTGACTTCGTACACGCTGTCAAGCCCGAGCCTCACAACGAGGTTCCTCAAGGGCAGAGTGCACACAACAACTTTTGGGACTTTGTTGGCCTGCAGCCTGAAGCGTCTCATGTGGTGATGTGGGCTATGTCTGACCGCGGTATCCCTCGCTCGTATCGTATGATACAAGGCTTCGGAGTGAACACGTACACGCTCCTGAACGCCGCGGGTGAGAGACATTTTGTAAAGTTCCATTTCATCCCGGAGCTGGGCGTGCACAGTCTTGTTTGGGATGAGGCATTGAAGATTTGTGGGCAAGATCCAGGTACATCGCTGTGCCCTTGTTTCCTGCTCATCCACTAACCTTGGCAACGGCTAGACTTCCATCGCAAAGATCTCGAAGAAGCAATCGAGAATGGATACCCAGCCAAGTGGACATTCGGCATTCAAACCATCACTGAGCAAGACGAACATAACTTTGAGTTTGACATCCTCGATGCCACGAAGATCTGGCCAGAGGAGCTGGTCCCGCTTCAAGAGATCGGAGAGCTTGTCCTAAATAGAACCGTGGATGAGTACTTTCCCGAGACGGAACAAGTGGCGTTTTGCACGTCCCACGTGGTAAGTAGACTCCTGTTCGTAGCACTCACATCTCTAAGGCGAGCTTTACGTTAGGTCCCTGGCATTGGGTTCAGCGACGACCCGCTTCTACAAGGGAGGAACTTCTCTTACTTTGACACCCAGATTTCACGATTGGGCTTGAACTGGGAGCAGGTGTGCTGCTTGTCGTCATTCGACCGTATTGCACGCTTATATCTTTTTGGCTCTAGATTCCGATTAACCGCCCTGTGTGCCCGTACATGAATCACAACCGCGATGGGCAGCATCAAGGCCGCATCGTAAAGAGCAATGTGGGTGACTCATTTTTCTTCATGATGCTATTTTCTAATCTTTACACTAGGTCAACTACTGGCCCAACCGCAAGGATATGGGCAAACCGGTTCCCATCGACAGTGGTGGATACGCAGAGTACGTCCGACACATACTCCTGCGTACCTCATTACTCACATACCTGTTACACCTTAAGGTTCGCTCAAAAAGTGTCTGGGATCAAGCAGCGCGTCCGCGGGGCCAAGTTCCAAGAGCACTACAACCAGCCCCAGCTCTTCTACAACTCCCTCACGGCTCACGAGAAAGCGCATCTCGTGGATGCCTTCTCCTTCGAGCTCAGCCACTGCGACGACCCAGTCGTTTACGAGACCTACACCAAGCTCCTCAATAACGTCGACTTTAAACTCGCCAAGACCGTCGCCGTCAACGTGGGCGGGATCGTCCCAGAAAAACCAGCGAGGGAGAATCACGGCCAGAGCTCCAAACCTCTGTCGCAGACATACTACATGCCGAAGACCCCGACGATCAAGTCGAGAAGGATTGCGATCTTGGTGGGCGACGGGTTCGATGCAGGCGTCATGCACGCTATCAGAGGTCTACTTGCCAAAGCGGGAGCGATGACCTTTGTCGTTGGTCAGAGGCGAGGAAAGATCTCAGCACCGACGGGGTTGGTAACGAGCGTAAGCGCGGATCATCACTTCGAGGGGCAGAGGTCCACGCTGTTCGACGCGATCTTGATACCGCCTGGGGAAAAGCACGCGGAAGCGCTAAGGAAGAATGGGAGAGTGATACATTGGATCCGGGAGGCGTTTGGGCATTTGAAGGCTATTGGAGCCGTTGGCGCAGGTCTGTCGTGTTCTTTCCCTATTCCTCACTCATGCTGATGTTTGAGGATTGATGCATAGGCATTTCCGTCGTCAGGAAGGCGTTAATAGGCTTGGACGAACTCAAATTTGCGGTTGGGGACAATACTGCTGTCGTCTCGTCCTACGGGGTGGTTACTACAGGCACCTACGACATAAGGTCAGCCGCGGCGGATGCGTTGACCATCTCGCATGACGAGAAGGGCTTCGTGAGCAAGTTTGCGTATGAGATCAGCCAGCATAGATGTTGGGAGCGTGAGTTGAAAGGACTAGCATCTCAAGTGGCGTACTGAGCGATGCTGTAACATTACCTCTCTCTGCGCCGATCTATCTTCTGTGCTGCATCATTTGTAAAAGGGCCCAAAACACACAGTGGAACAATAGCAACGGCAAGCTCTGCAAACAGAAGAGTGAATGCATACGGTAGGTGCAGTGAATGATATGTCTACATCCTTAAAACACGAGTCTGGATACGGGTTGATTTTGAACGCCTACCGTTGCTTGAGGATGATCCGATCCTGAGCTGAGAGCTGCGTCGCGCATCCCCCTTGACCCATACAGGATCCTTGGCCCGGAGGACGTCGTTTGGATCTCGAGACGGTTCGTTGACGTAGTCTCCTTGAGCTAGCTCGAGGTCATTGTCCACCTCGTCGACAAAGCCGGGCAGTCAGTGCGAGCAGTTTGTATCTTGCATTTTTTGAAGGGTTTCGGGTGTAGATATCAAGGCGCAGGATTCATTTCGCAGTAATGCCATGGCATCAGGTCGGACTAGAGTGTATTAGCAAACCTGTTCAAATTGTGAACATAGCTGAGGTACTTACGACTAATCTGATTCATGGGGGTTTCAGGTACCACCTCATTGAAAAGCCCCAGTAGAACTCGAGATTGTGGATGTACTAACATCACGTCCATTGTATACATGTGGTGAGCCGGACACAGTGTGCTAAGAACCTAAGCACCTGAAAATTCTTCCATTTCATTTCAAGCGGAGTAAGCCAGAATTGTTGTGCTAGCTGGTTCAAGTCTCCTTCTGTTGCCAGGCATTCGAGCGGTAAGAGCGCGTTCATCGCTGTTCATCGTGGGTTGAACCGTGACAAGTCACTCTCACTTCTGTCACGACAATCACTTACCGAATTGCAATGGCCCTTCGCTGATGAATTCGCTTTTACATCTGGGACGCAACTAGGACGCCTAGCTACAGGGGGGATCTAGGTGGACTAATTTTCTTCAACCACTGTCCCTACCTCAAGGCCGTCACCTTTCTAGACTTTTTCTGGGACGGAGTACGAAAATACTGAAACACGTCCAGCCGCTGCACCCTGCGACCCGAAGACTCCAATTGTCATGACCCTCTGTCCATGAACTTTTCGCGTTTCCGATCTTCCGGAGGTGTCAGTCTGTTGTCGGCCGAGTTAATACACCTCGTTTAAGTAAGTAATTGCTTTCAGAAAAATCTGCCCCTCTCACAAAGAAACCGTTGGTAACCCCTGCTGCTCCTAGGACGTATCGTTCAACGAGGAACCTTTCCGGGTCTTGATCCACCCGGTCTAGCAACACCTTTCTGCACAACCGGTTCATTGCACAAAATGCGGGGATAATACAGGCACGATTGCGAGGACTACAGGGACTCGCAGACGAGTCGAGAAACGACGCCACATAAGCTGGTCATGAAGCTTTGCCGAGGAGCCTTCTCGAGACCCGATTGACGCCCTTCAGTCAAGGAATCCTGTGTTGGTCAACGGGTTCGCCAGCTTTGTGCGCAGGATTGGATCATCTTTAATGAGCGGCGAGAGCTCGGAATAAATCCGTATCCCGATTCGTTTTTTGAGGACTAGTCAAGTTGAACGGCGCTGTTCAATCATCGAATAATAAAATACTATGTATGATACTTATCCCGCGGTGTCACGTTCAAAGCGCCTCACTGTGGGGCAAAGCGATCTCCAAAGCTCATTATTTAATCACTGTTAATATTCTTGTCCAGCTTACAGTTCATAGCTACACGTCTTGCTCTATCTATTAGGCGGCCGCCTTTGTGGAGGCGCGAGTAGAGCGTTGGACCCGCGCCGCCTGGCCCTGCGTAGGAATGCTTGCTTTCGAACCCCCTCGTTCTTCGGCGATCGGTTTCGCGACCTCTTTCCTGTGTTTCTCAGCTTTATCGACTTCTTTCTGTTTACCTCTCCCCTGCCCCTGAGGTTTCTGGGGTTCCTCTATCTCGTGTTTCTCATCGTTTCAATCCGTCCCGTGTCGTTTAGTGACTTCTTGTTTTTTCTTCAGCTTTTTCTTCTCTTCCTTTGCAGCTTTCCTCTCCTCCCGAGTCTGGTCAGGATCGAACCACGGATCAATCTGGTTTTCCCCATTCTCCTCCAACATCTTGTAGAACGCACGGATGTCCGTCCATACTGTCTGATTCTTCGGACAGGACATTCCAATGACAGTGTGTCGCTTGCATCGGAAAGATCATACACGAGCGGTTCACCCCTCGCATTCTCGTCCTTCTTGTCTCGTCCTAGAGAAGTGCATGTGGCGATCGGAAGACAAGTAACATTACGTACTAGTTCGGCGATCACCGAGCCTGTGGCAAGAACTAATATTAAAGTAGCCAGGCTACATGGACCATCGCTTAACAAACTTTCTTCCAGCGCATCCACTCTAGAGCGACATTCACATTATGTCTACTGACGACTTTGAGAAATTCATACACTTTCAAGATGACGAAGCCAGGAAGTAAGTACCCATGTCCACGACTGACTAATAGTATGGGACTCATAAGTATTGGTGATCTCAATTTACTTCCCTAGTTTAATTTCTCAGCCAGACACCTTGATCTCATGGAGGCAACACAACAGGATTCACTACGGAGATCTAATATGTCATGTCTCAGACCTACAGCAGGGATCACCCCCCTAGCCAATCGCCAAAACAGTCATTGGTGCCTTGATGTTCTGGCTGCACAAATGGCTCCGTGGCGGAGAACCCGTGCATGGTAGTCATCTATCTCATCTCTGGAGAAATATTGGTCCAGCTCAACTCGTCCAATGGTGGAACAACATGAAATCTATTCAATTTCTACAAGAATCGAAGCAATCACCTTCTGCTAACTTGCCGATTTTACTTATCTGTGATCGCGTCCTCGACTTCTTGCAACGTCTTGATCCCATTTTTCGCAACGGGCCACAGCGCCGTTTCCCTCTCTTACGGTTTACACCATTGTACGACTTCCTCTTCCTTTCTGTGTGGCATGATCATTTGCGCGACTCGAGGGCTCCTGTGGATATACAGTGCGTCTTTTCCACACGTGCTGTAATCCATAGGCATTTCTCTATTTCTTCTATTCCACAGATTCCGCCCCCGGTGGTGCGCCCATGTGCTCAGTACTGATGACAAGCACGTTGAACAACGTCAGCCTGCGACCCACGTCGTCCCAGATCTCGTTCTTTCTATCAAGGTGGAGGTCGACGAACGTTACTCTCCCGATGTCCGTACGATGCTAGGCGAATATTCTCTGGAGTGTTCTGCTGTAGCCCAACGGGAACATGACGTACTTGACTTGGACATCCCCGTCTTGATCGTAGAATACGCCAAGTATTCTCCGAACCAGTCAGGACAAACATATGAGAGTCATCTTATATTTTCGATAAAGATTGCTCTCAACATGTATGCAGCGCTTTCGCTGGCGGGTCCCGTCTACGGTCTCCTCTTCGATGATCAAGGATATGTACGTTTGCTAGTTGGATACCTTGAGAATGGAGAGGTACGAGGCTGTTATCTGACTCCACTATCAACGTGCTCTCAATTTTTGCAGAACATCATTCGAAAGGTTGCCTTTCAGGGTGAACATTTTAACCTCTTAAACAAGGGCCCATTGCCTACATCTCTGCCAATTTATTGCTAATCTGCAACAATCGGGAAAATTCATCCAGGCAAATCTACTAAATGGTCTTTCAGCGTTTCCTAGCGGCCTAAGTCGAATGAAGAATACTCACCATTGTAACTTCGCTCAATCATTAGATCCATGTATCAGAGAGGATCCTGCACGTGTGTCAGTATTTGGTCCTCGGTCGTTTAAGCATGCTCAGACTTATGTACTTCTCTCCTGTGGACTTAGGGTTGTCTCCTCTCGCAGTTCGCCGATGGAGCCTTGGTTCGCTTCGCGAGACGTGTTGATCTTAGGGTCATTCGCGACCAACGGAAATGCAAGCTGGGAATCTGCCAAAGAATGTATCTCACTGTTTCGGACATGCAGCATTCCAACTTGTTTCTCGGTAGGATTTCGATCCCTCTCATATATCGATGTGCTGAGAGCCATGGGTTTTAGGACATCCAGGACAAGTGCTTCACTATGCTAACAATACGCGAGCAACAGTTATGGCACGAGCTTTGCGAGGCGAACGAGACGGTGGACGATCCCAACATCACTCGTATCCCTTCGGACGATATAATTGCCAAGCATGTTGCGCGAGCAGTGTTCCTTGCATCAATGGCCCGAGATTTAGATGCGATGGATTCATGCAGTCGCTCGACGTGGATGTCTCTTTACGACTCAAGCCTGTTCCACACCACATGGCTCGACTTCAGCACTTTTAACGAACCGCCCCTGGCCGCTCTCGTACAAGCGCCGTGTTGGGCTGTCCATCGGCCAACCAATGACATCATAGATGTTCCTGAAGAGCTCGATTTCAAAGATATTGTTGTCGATTCTTCCTTTGAATGTGTCATCCACCCCCTCATGGAGGATAATCGGGAGTTCGCCGGCTACTATTTGAGGTCAAAGCGTGAGTATGCTCGTCAACTTTCAGTGCACAGATATACCACATACTCCGCCGGATTCCATGACGCTACTTACATCCCTCTGCTCATTATCGAGCACGTCAAATCGTGCGGAAGGGAATCAAATTCTGAGCGCCGCGAAAAGCATGTGGCCCATCTCGCTGTCGCCATGAAATCAGCCCTTGCGTCATACAAGATACACGCTATTCCTGCGGCGATTCTTGGGCTGCTCTGCGATCGGAGCACTGTTGTTGTTGGTTGGTTTGATGAAGAATCGGGAAAGGTAAGATTCCATTCGCATCGTCGCTCACCGAGTGCTTGAAAATTGCAGGATATTGTGGCCGAGATCCCTTCGGAGGACCTCAGATACGACGTTCGGAACCCGATGGACGCTCTGCGTTTGCGACTTGCATTGCGTAACCATCGTAAGATTCCCAAGAAACTCTGGAGGGAGCGGAATAAACGTGCAGACGACTCCGAGGCCGCGCAAGCATTCGTTGGAGTTGGAATGACTCCGGCATATGTATGGAAATACGAGGGACACCTCCTCCGAGTATTCCAGTAGTAGCTCAGACGACTAGAACAATAGTCTGAGATCAATTCTAATACAAACATTGAGTGAGAAAAAAACTGCTGCATCTCTGAGCGTCGTTCAGTAGGTCAGTCTAGGTCAGTAAGGAGACGAAGGCTGTGGGTCCCAGCCTGGCATGATGGCTAAGAATGTGTGTATACGAGGAAAGTGGATAACGAAGTGATCGAGAAACGGAGCGCACGATGACAAGGAAAATTCCATAGCGCCTCGTAGAGAACTACCAGCGAAGACCTTGTACCGCGTTATCTGGTGGCTCAAGCGCTCCTGAGGATTGCTGGTGTCGCAAATAAGCGTAAATAGTGTGATCAGATGTGACAGGATGTGACCGCCGAAAATCTGGGTTGAAGGAAACCATTGGCAACATCTTTATTAGTCAATCGCTCCCTATGTATTTCCGTGCTCATTGACAAGAGGAACCGAAACAATTCTGTGCGCGAAATTTTGCATCTGGACCACTGCTATACCTCAGTGCACCAGTTTCATGACACTGCCATACCGGGCTCAGGACTTCTGCGCTCCTGAAGAAAGCTTCCATAGACTCGTCCAGATACATAGTCTGTGGCCCTGGTGAATACTAGCCTGCGAGTCCCATTGTTAGCTGGGACAGTTTATTAATTTCTTCTCAGTTGACCGAGATACCGGGATGCAGGACCCATGCCATCGTTCAAGTGAATACAACGCGCAATTGAGACTTCGCTGTCTCCATCACGCCACGGGGCCGCTCGCGCCTGTACGAGCGGTATTGCTTCTCTAGTGTCTGAGTCCCTGTATTGAAAGCCTGCTGCATGCCGCCTGAGACGGATGCGATGTTAGCGGAAATTCTACGACTCTGGCGGCATGTGTATGTGCTCTCAAACCATCCCCGAACACGAACCTGATCTGAAGAAGCGCAGGCACCGTCCATGACCCCCTGAGGAAAGCAGCAAAAGCTGGCGTCCCAACCGTCTTTGACCGCGCTAACAAAAGAGCAATATTCGTTGCGTCCTGAGACAGCCTAGAACGCCTTTTGCATCGATCGTTCGAAGTCTTTGCTACGTGGTGACGAAGTACAGTAGGTCCCTCCTCGGTTTTGTGCATCGATTGTTGATGAAGGACGGTCCTCGGGCTTCTGTTCAAAAGGTGATCTTGAGGAGAAGAGGGCGTTGCTGGTCGAACCATGGGCGACACTGACACGGCTGAAGTGGGAGCAAGGGATAAGCTCTGCTGCGGGGTGGACATCCTTCCGGGATAGCGAGCAGGCGGGGTGTAGCATTAGAGGGTTCGTTGAATTGCTAGAAGTAACCGAAATAGCAGGGTGCATGAGAGTAGTTAGTTGCGATATTAGTGAAAGTTGAACCATCAGGTCCAGACGATGAACTGAGAAGGGGCGATGCCTTTGTATTGAGCTCTTCTACCGTTGCCTTTGCGTAAGATCCTTCGAGACTAATCACCCTCAGGTCTACGATGTGATGAAGCTTGATGCTCAAACGTAGCGATCGTCCCAGTGATGAACCGTTACGAGTGCGCAAGCGGCTGTGGGATACAGATGATGGCACAAGTTAGAACTGGGTCCATTCGCTTGGACGACCTCCTTCGCCTCGTCATAGCACGCACACCATAGGACCCGTCGTGCTGGCTCAAATAGTATTGACCTTTCGCTTCTGAGACCAGACGACCGCCCAATGCTATTTTCTATGATAATTGTATATCGTGATCTGTCTGGAGACTCAGACAATTACGTCTTCTATCAATAATTTCTACTTGAAGACACTTGAGAATCGGAGAACTCGTCTGACTGATCCTCCGGCGTGGCATTCTCTTCACATTTCCACGGGGGAAATCTCCCTTCTTTGAACGCTTGCGCGGCCTTCGGGATACCGCCAGATTTTGCCGCGTCCTTCCAGAGACAACTAGGAATCTTGCTGTGATTACTGACTGCAAGCCGGAAACAAAGCACATCCTCTGGATCCCTGATGTCGTACTTGAGGACCACTGAAGGTTTGTACAAGACGTTTGCTAGGACGTGAGGGGATGGAGGATAGTGCATTGCGCATCCTAGGTTACAAGTCCCATCAATGTAATATGTATGAGAATGAGTAGGCCAGCAGCAGAGCGTACAGAACACTCGCAAGCGTCCGGTGGGCCTAATCATTCTCCGAGTCGGAATTATTGTCCGACGGGGGATCAGTGTCCGAGAAAACCGCGTCGGGAGGAGTCTCCCCCAAGTAAGATGGCAAGCAATCTGTGTAGTCACCCTCTAACAAGAGGGAGTTGTTCACGTTCCCGCTGCTTGGCGCCACGTGATGGATCCAACGTAGACCTGTCAAAATCAATGATAGCTGGCCCCTCGTCGTTGCTGATAAGGAGGTTCTCAGGACGAATGTCATTATGCGCCACGCCGGCGCGATGTATGTCCTTTAATGTGCGAAGGAACTGTAGGTATCTATCAGCGACAGCGTGCTGTAGACCATCTTACTCTTACCGTTCTTCGTCTGATGTTTGGACCCCAGGTTTCTCGGTCGGTTTGGTCTCCTTTCGTCGGCAGAGCCAGAGATTGAGTTCTTGATGGCTTAAGACTAGGGCAAGCGGACCTCCATCGGACATATCTTGAAATAGACCAAAGACGCGAGATATACCGCGCACACTCGAACTGGCAAGGCGCTGATAGATGGAGTACTCGTGCCTCAACTTCTCTTTCTGCACGTCAGAAAAGGCCAGTTTCACGACTGCCTTACACGAAAAGGTCTTCCCTTTGATGGTTTGCACCTCGATCTGAGCGCCATGGACAATGCCCACTGCACCGTTGCCTATGTGTGATGTCACAACGATGGTGATATACTGGTGAGGCGAGTACTTTCGCTGTCGCTCATGGGCAGATGCAGTGAAAGTAAGCGTTGGACGCCCTGTGATCACCGCAGGACAGGCCCGAATGAATGCGGCCGGCGCTTCTGAGTCGCAGGAGCCATAACGGAAGGTAACAAACGAAATGTCCCTCATGCTGGTTTCCAGTAAGATGTCCTATAGAGTTGTTAGTAGAAGTGATAATCAAAGACGCCATGAGTTCCTCACATCGCTAGAAACCATACTTTGAACAGGCGTTGGAGGGCTGGGGATACCCTTTTTTCTCTTGCTACGTCTCGGACTCTGGTCAGGGTCAGCCAAGGTTCCTTTCCTTTTCCTGCCGGTGGCAGCATTTGACGCTTCCGAGACATGACGATACCTATCTACCGCATCCCGGAAGATAGCCATGTACAAGTTCAAATGGATATTGCCGTACGCAGGTGCACGGCAGCGTGAAACGTCGATCGGGGATGCCAAGTAGAGTGTCTGAGATGCACGGCGGCGGATGCCTATGCGTTCTGAAGTCCCACAGTGGAAGATGATGAATGTAGTATCATTCTCAACAGATTTTCGCCAGGCCTGCAACATATTTGGCACGATTATCAGAGGAATTGTCTTGCATACGCAAAAAACCATCTTACGTGCTGAAGGATCGCCTCGCTTTCAGTGCCCAAACGGAGTTTTTCGTTGTACCGACGCCGTCCTGGAACGGTCAGTCTCTCCCGAGAAGACGAGGGGTACAGTCCCTTTGCCTTTGTAGAAGACTTTGATTTCAACCGCAAGCTCTGCCGTCTGTGCGCTGACGTGCTAGACGGATGGGAATCATCTTCGACAGCATCAGGGAGCCAGGAGAGAGGAAGCCCTGAATCAAGTACGTCGATAGATTCTTGTGGAGAAGGAGAATATCCTTGAACTGGACATACTTCACTGTCAAATCTTCGCGAAGGCACGCATTCTTTTCCCAAGTCCTTGATTAGATCCTCAGCGACTTTGGATGGCGGCAACATTACCCAGGTTGCAAGAAAGGGGAAGCGCGCAGAGATTCCTTGGAGTAGCTCCCTCTCCTGCTCGTTCAGGGACCCCCAAATTGCTGGATCCATCGGTACAGCACGTCCCTTGCGAGAGCTCACTCTGAGAGTGTAAGTATCGAGGACAGTGTTGTCTTCGTCGTCTTGGCCTCTTTTTCCCCATAGAAGAAAAGGAAGCCACGCGTTCATTTGAGGATAGAGAAGTGTGGAAGCAGTCGCTCCGCAACAGCTGGCTGTCGTAGTACCAAGTTTGTCTCTGTTCACAGATATCAGACGAGGGCGCTGGCACTATTTGAAGCATCATGCACTGTCACTCACTTTACTGTATGCGAAATGCTTCGAAGGTTCATCTTTTCTCCTGAATACTCGAGGAGAAGGAGAACTCGCTGATCTGGATGCTTTCCATTAGAAAATATCCCGATAGGAGTGGCAATTCCAGGAAGTCGTCTTTGGGAGAGCTTGCAATATATCGAGTGTTCTTTCATTAATCGACCAATGTCGTCGGGAAATGTTGCAATCTTGACGACGAACTGTGGCCCACAAAGATGATTACCCTCGTAAGGCCGGTGTCCGATCGTGAGGGATTCTGCTAGGTACACCTTGGAGTCTATGTGCCAACAAATATTGGGCACGGTGACTTCCAGGTATAGGCGCGTCAGATTCGAACTGAAGCGGCTGTCCACAGAGGTGACTGCAAGCCGGTTGTATGCCTGGTCTTTGAAGGGCACATGTGCCTTGTCAAGCTCAGAACGAATGACCAGCCTAGAAATGGAGCATGCGTCAGTTAAGAGGGACATCTGTGATTTCTAGAACGTGAAGATATGTTATAGAGTGTAGGCACTTCGGGATGACGACACTCACCGGCGTCTCGAGAGCACGGTCTATTTTGAACTTCTTCTTCTGTTCCGTCGCGTTGGGGTCAGGTTTGAGTATCTCGACACTTGTATTGTGGTATCCTCGGTTCCATAAACTAGGAAGAACTTTAATCTTTTTAGCGTGGGCTATCCGTAATGCGCGGTCTCTAGCATCTCGAATGATGGCGACCATGAGCCCTGCTTGCAGCCTGCCGTAGCCCCGACGACACTCCGCAACATCGACGATGTCCGAGATATACAAAGTTTGGGTCTTACGATAACGAAAGCAAAGAATTTCATGGGAACCAGAATGAAGAGAGCTGAAGGAGGAATCATTTTGAACCGATTCTGCCCATACCTGTGCGCATGCATCTATGTTAGTATTAATTTACCGTCTCTCAGTCGACGAACTCACCTGTTGTAAGATCCAGTTTGCGTGCTTTTGTTTAGTGAAGTCTTTTGGTACCATGTTTTTGATAGGTGGAACGGGGGAAATATCGCGAGCATCGTCGAGATGCAGAGCGCTCTCTGATTCTCTTGAATCGAATCCGCATCATGCTCCAGTAACTCGATTCCCACCATCTATGATACTTTTGTGGTGGATGGCACAATCATCACCAGATGGGCATGATATTCAAGCAAACGGTTTCCCGCACAAGCGATGGATGGCTTCCATGTGCTCCAGATCTCCAGCATTCAAATTTTTGAACTCCCAGATAGATAAATGCCGAAAGAATCTGTAGACTTCTAGCATCCCTTCAGGAAAAGGAACACCGGATTTTCTACACGCGTGCAAGAATCCATCTGCTGCTGCCTTCCCACCGCCGTGAACGCTTGGAGATGTATTCCATGCGAGAACACTTTTGCTCCATGTCTTCAGACCGAACTCGAGGGTCGCAGCTATAGTAACCGCATATTGAGCTAAAATATCATAATGATTCTCTACCCCTTTCTCGTTAGAGACAGGGTCAAAACGTTCGTACATATCCTCCAGGGCTTCCCGTGTAGGTAGGGAGGTGCTGTCGGGGGGGATGTCCGGGAGAGATACTTGCTCTGCGAGGTCTGTCGCAAGCTTGCAAAGGTCGTCAAGCATACATGGAAGGTAGACAACCTTTTTCAGAAGGAGGTCTTCGCTTAGATGGGTGTCAAAGTTGGTGGGCAGTCGAGTTTCAGAGGACGTAGTGTGTGCCTCGCTTTTCTTGATTGTAGGGCAGAAGTCAAAGAAGTCTTGCAATCTAACACGAGCACTCTCGGTGGAGGACGTAGAAGAATGGATCCGGGCGGAAGCAACTGGTAGATTTCTAGAGGGGTTCCATGGAGCCAATTTTCCCTTTTGAAACCGCACTGAAACCTTATCCGCCGGCTCTGACTGGGGATCTCTGTTGGAGGTGTGGGTGGGAGTGTCTGAAGCCTATGTGAGGGCACAATTCAGTGCATTTAGCCTCAAGGTTCGGATTACGGAGAAGGAAGCCCTACATCTTGAGTGTGACGACCAGCATCGTTTCGTGAATTAGAGGAGGAAGGCATTAAAAAGCAGACGGAAAGGATGGCAACTTGACCGGTTGAACTTAGAAATGGTGCTGTCTAATAAGTGCGCTTCTTCAGGTCCCCGAAACACCGATACAATTAAAAAGTAGAAAGGCAACAACACGTAGGGGATGTTTCCATGAAGGAGAGAGAGAGATCCAATTGTTGGAAACTCAATACAAGAAGATTATAACAACACCTTCAATATTGCGCGTCGGAACGACCAGAACAGAAGAAAGCCGTTGTCATCTTCAGAGTTCATGCATGTCGTAATTCATTCAGGAATACAAGGAACCAGACGCGATCCACACGCTACCGATGCTGTGGCTGCATTCGACGTGGAAGTAGTCGGGTGTCAAAGTGTTATTGTTTGTATGTGTGGATGTGTGCTTGAGCTTCCGTCCGGAAAGCGACATTTGTTCGTGTCCCATACCGATGGATTAACCCTTTTCATGGTTGAGAATCTGAACGCTGCCTACGCTATATCTACGTACTTTTCCTCTCAAATTTCCCTTCAGAAGAAGAGTCCCAGCCCCTTGTGACTCAATCTAGCCATCTGTCGTGTTGACTTGTGTGGGTGGCTATTCAGCACGGAAATCAATTGTTCTTATTATTCCTGAACAAGGACTCCGGAAATGTACCGCCCCACAGGTACAAGGGAATCAGAATCACGACCATTAACATTCAGACGACCATCATAAGTCCTTGTTCTTTCTTTGATCCAAACAACACTTCATCTGCTCCTGGATTTCTATATCGTGGATGCTATTGTACTTCGCGTTGTACTAGTTTGCCTTCAAATTGCGTACATGGGTAGCTATGGCTGCTGCCTCGTTCAAGAGTTCAAAGAACAATAATTCGCATATTGATATATAGCGCTCCCTTTGATACAGAATAATGACATAAACAGATCGGTGCACGCATCGCGTTCGCCTGTGTGGCTAATGAGGACGCCGCTCTTTTTTTTGCCGCGACTATCTGTACATACTGACTCGCCCTGCAGGTACAAGGGAATCAGAATCATGACCATTAACATTCAGACGCCCATCATGAGTCCTTGTTCTTTCTTCAATTCAAACGACATTTCATCTGCTCCTGAATTTCTATGTATATCGTGTATGCCATTGTACCTCGCGTTGTACTAGTGATTTTCTCCAAGCCTGTGGATGGAATCAAGATGATAGCACCACGGAAGAAAACCGGGAGACTCACGTGCTGCAGAATGGTATCGCTGTCGTTGAGCGAGCGAAACGGCGCGTTGTGTCGACGGCGGCCTGGAAGCATCAGCCTCTTAAGCCCGCCTTGATCCAAAGGGTCCTCTGCCTTCCCGACCGGCTTCTTCTGGTTCAAACGGGAGCTTCGTCTTCTTCCTGGCGACTTGTTGGTAGTGTCAGTAGTGTCATGTAAAACACTGGGGAGAAAAGAAAGGCAGGCATCTGAATCCACGGTGCCCGTGGATTCTGTTGGGGCGCGAGTGTATCCCTGCACGGGGAATACCTCACTTTCAAATGAACGGAAGGGCACACAATCTTTTGCTATATCTGCCACGACATCCTGAACTGCTTCAGATGGTAGGAGGCACATCAGAAACCGCGAGGAGACTCCTGTGAACGCTTTCTTTTCTTGGTCTCCGAGACAATCCCAAATTTCCTTTGCGACCGGTGTATCCTCGTCCCTGTCTTTCCCCATACGGAGAGTGTAATTATCAAGGATCTCGTATTCAGGAGGATTCAGGCCTAGCTTTCCGAAGTGAGGAACATAAACCATGCAGGCATGAGAGGGACGAGAAGAGAACAGGCAACTGCAAGGCAGCACATTGCCGTCGTGTCACGTTAAGTTCTGCCACCGACTTGGCGTCGGATCTTTCCTTTCTCATGTCGTTGAGGGGCAAACCATGCTACGAAAAGTGAGGTCAGGCAAGCACACATCATCTTCAAACAGTTTATCAGCAACTTCAGTGAGAGAGTGAAGGAGTTTGGGCACGCCAACGACAGCTTTTAGGCTGAGCTACTCGGGGAGATGTTTGTCATAAAACACCGCGGTTGGCGTCAACGCTGCCTCGACAGAATCATCGGGTACGATAGCAGGAGGATTCCATTTTCTGAGATTGTAAACTGTTCGCGAGATTTCGTCAGGCTCGTCGTCTTGTGAAGCCATACATAAGACGATGAGAGAGACTCTGAGTTCAAGTACTGAAACGATGAACGTCGTCACAACGTGAGTCATCCTTCCTCAAACTGCAATCACCTCCTTACACAGGATTAGTCACGACTTAGAACCCCATTTCCGCCACGGTGTCTGATGCATCACGATATCGTTATTTTCATGGGTATCAAAGCAGTGGGTGTCTTGCCCGCGTAGGACGATCATCTGCACCCGTAAACTTGAAAAGATTCATGGGCTACACGACAAGCCACTAATTGGCGACGAGTCAGATCTGAAGACCGGACAAACAATGGCAGGGTTGAAACTTGAAAAGGAGTATTAAGAAGCTAGTTAAGAGCCTAGAGATTACTCTCCATCGGGATCCGTATCCGAAAAGACTGCATCAGGGGGAGTGGACATCATATATGAGGGCATCGGTTCTGAGTAATTACCCTTCAACAAACAGGAGAGCTGTTCACGTTCCCGCTGCTTAGCGCCGCGC
Organism: Gloeostereum incarnatum; assembly: GCA_004338095.1. Taxonomy (NCBI): domain Eukaryota; kingdom Fungi; phylum Basidiomycota; class Agaricomycetes; order Agaricales; family Cyphellaceae; genus Gloeostereum; species Gloeostereum incarnatum. Next base: position 419,509 of record RZIO01000013.1, read on the forward strand.
GTTGGATTCAAAGTTGCCCTATCAAAGTCAATGATAACGGGCCCATCTTCCTCGCTAATAAGGAGATTCTCCGGACGGATATCATTATGTGCCACGCCAGCGCGATGGATATCCTTCAATATGCGGAGGAATGCCATACTGTATGGAGGGATATCAGAGACATCTACACAGGTACGAGGATGCCAGTCTTTACCGTTCTTCCTCTGATGTTTCCACCTGATCATCACACCTTCGTGCAGCCTCCTTCGGCCGACAGAGCCAAAGATTCAGTCCGTGGTGTGTCAGCAGTAGGGCTAGTGGACCTCCATCGGCCATGTCCTGGAATAGACCGAACACGCGAGGTATGCCATCGTGCACACCAGCGTCAACTAGTCGCTGGTATATAGAATACTCGTACCGCAGCTTTTCTTTTTGGACATCAGAAAACGCTAATTTGACCACAGCCTTAGTCGAGAGAGTCTGCCCATCTGTTGTCTGTACTTCGAGCTGCGCGCCGTGTACAATGCCCACCGCCCCATGACCTATGTGCGATGTCATGACGACGGATATATACTGGCGGGGGGAGCACTTCCGTTGTCGCTCATGGGCAGGCGCAGTGAAAGATGGCAGCGAGTATCCAGCAATCAGGGAAGGACTGTCTCGGATAAAGGCAGCTGGGGATTGCGAGTCGAAGCGGCCATACCGGAGAGCAATGAACATAACGTTTCGTTTACTGCTTTCTGGAAGGATGTCCTATATAGCAACAGTAAGATTGAGAAGCACAGAGGGGGTGGGAGTCTCACGTCACGGCATTGAATTGGCTCAGGAGGGGCGGCAGAGCTACCTTTCCTCTTCTTACTCCTTCTCGGGCTTGCCTCAGTGGAAACCCGTTTCCTTTTCCTGCCGCTTGAATCTCCTTCTGCCGTTGCCATCGTACGATGGTACCTGTCCACCGCATCTCGGACGATGGCCATGTATAAGCTTAAGTGAATGTTACCATACGCAGGACCACGGCAATGTGATACATCGATCAAAGGTGAGAAATAAAGTGTCTGAGATTCACGGCGTCGAATACCGATGCGTTCCGAAGTTCCACAATGAAATATAATGAACGTGGTGTCGTTCTCAACGGATTTCCTCCAGGCCTGTGGCAAAGGAGAATGGTCAGGATGGAGGCCCGCTCGTGGCAATAAAAAACTCACATGCTGCAAGATGGCATCGCTGTCCTCAAGCGAGCGAAACTTTGCATTATAGCGGCGACGTCCTGGGAGCGTTAGGTTGCCCCTAGGAGAGTTCGAAGGGTCCGATGCCTTCATATCGACCTTGGGTTTTAATCGAGAGCTTCTCCTCCTTTCTGAAGATGTAGTGGTTGCACAAGGAGCTCCACGCACTTCCTCCGGCAGGAAGGAGAGGCAAATATCCGAATCCACGGAGTCGACGGAGTCAGATGAGAGGCGAACATATCCCTGGACTGGACAGATATCGCTTTCAAACGTTCGAGATCTGAAGTCTTTCTCTAGGTCTGCAATTATGAGTCTAGCTGTCTCCGACGGCGGGAGCATTACCCAAGTCGCAAGAAATGGAAACCGGGAGGAGATACCTTTGAGAACCATTTGATCATCGTCACTGAGATTTTCCCAGATTCTCTTCTCCACAGGTATCTCCTCCAACTCGCGAGTTACCACTCTGAGGGTATAGTTATCAAGGATTGCATCTTCGGTTGGGTCTTGGTCTACCTTTTCCCATAGAAGAAAGGTGAGCCACGCCGGCATACGCGGATAAAGCATAGTGCAAGTAACTGCATCACAGTACCGTGATGTCGTGGTACAGTAAAACTCCGCCACAGCTTCAGTATCGGAGATTTTCTTTTCCAGAATTTGAGAGTCAGATGGAGGAGTGAACATGTCATGGCGGCTGAAATCAGGCAAGTACACACCATCCTCCACCAGCTTCGCCACAACGTCGTCAACGATGTCGACGAGATTATGAAGTAGAGTTGGTACGCCAACAACAGTTCTTAGGCTGAGCTGTTGGGGAAGATGTTTATCGTAAAACATGGCACTGTGGGTTAATGCCGGAGGGATATAGTACTCAGAGTCTGGTATAATAGCAGGAGGATTCCATCTTCGCAGACGGTTAATAGCGTCGGATATGTCGTCGAAGTCGCTGTCTTCCGGTGAAGCCATGCATTGCTCTATAGTATGGTGAAGATGTGTATTATGGACCAAGCGTCGCCTCACAATAAGTACGGGAAGTGTCGGATCCGGGTATCAAAACTCCTTGCACAGGATTTGTCAATCACTGATCCGTCCCGGCGTTCTAGCCGATACGCGATTCACAAAAATAACACTGGCGGAACTGGTCATGGAGGTGCTGGCTTTTGTTGAGGATAGAAGAGACAGGGAAAAATACGAGCGAGGAGTGTTGGAGCTTGAGAGGAGGCGACCGCTGAACTTCAAGGAGGCGCGTAAGAAGCTAAGTAGATCCTCCGTTCTAAGGAGGTCATAGACAAGGGTGAAATTGCTCCAGGTCTGGCCAATGGTCTCACAAGTACCGAAGATCTAACATGGTACGTCGGACTGACCCTCCTATGTGTACCCTAGCCAGTGCAGGCTACATATCCTATCAAACACCCAGGCTCTGGCTAGGGAGTTCTAGGAATCCTCATCAGTGTAATACCACACATTAATACTTTAGTAGCGACAGAGTCGTTGGCCGCGTGGGTGATGGATGAGCGTAGAGCATCCTTCCGGCGCCGAGTCTTGATTACATCCTGAAGATGCCAACAACTGATCCGTCAGCTCAACAGGCGGGTGAGAATCCACGTTGATCTATGGTTCAATATCCACTTCTCATCGTTGATTTGTAGATCAGCCGTCTGCCATGGCTGCCCATGATGTCCCCCGGAAGAACCACTGTGCTGAGGAGCATGGAACATCTCCTAGTCACGAATCTTCCGTTACATAAAGACAATCAGTGCTGCATATACATATCCATCGAACATTTACCCAGCGATGACAAATGAGAAGGTCCCTCGGAGTCGTAGGAGAACATCCAGGCGCGTAGGCATGGGGAAGCTACTCCCCCTCAGGTTCTGTGTCTGAGAAGACTACATCGGAAGGCGTGCGGTCCTCATACGATGCCAACGAATAGGTGCAGCCGCCCTTCAGGGTGAAGCTAAGATGTTCCCGTTCCCGTTGCTTACCACCGCGCGTCGGGTTCTATGTCGCCCTGTCAAAATCAATAATGGCGGGCTGTCCGTCATCGCTCATCAAAAGGTTCTCAGGGCGTAGATCGTTGTGCGCCACGCCAGCGCTATGTATATCTTTTAGGATGCAGAGGAAAGAGAGGCTGCGAGAAAGAAAGTATATCTCAGTGGCACGGCTCTGTACAATAGTGAGACTTACCGCTCTTCGTCCGACGTTTCCACCCGGCTATCTTGATCCGGTAGTGTATCTTTTCGTCGTGAAAACCAAAGATTGCGCCCCCGGTAGCTCAATATGAGGGCCAACGGACCCAAGTCGGCCATGTCCTGGAACAATCCAAATAGACGAGGTATGCCACGTACGCCAGAGTCGGCCAGACGTTGGTAGATAGAGAACTCGTGCCTCAGCTTCCCTTTCTGGGCATCCGAAAACGCCAATTTAACGACAATGTCGGTGGTAAGAGTCTTTCCGTAAATGGTCTGCACACCGAGCTTCCCGCCGTGGACAAGGCCCACCGCACCATTGCCTATATATGATGTTAGCGTGATAGATATGTATCGATGGGGAGAGTATTTTTGCTGTCGTTTGTGGATGAACGATGCAGGAGTTGGCGTTGCAGTAGGGTCAGTAGTACTCTCGCGAGTGAAGGCGGCTGGCGCATCTGAGTCGAAAGGTCCATAACGAAGAGTGAAAAAGGCAACGTCCCGTAGATTGGTTTCTGACAGAATGTCCTACAGAATAGTGTGAGAAGATTTACCAGTGAGAGGGCACACATATTAGCGTACTCGCCTCATCGGAAGCGCTCTTCTGAGCCGACATCGGCAAGCTGGCGGATCCCTTGCTCCTCTTGCTTCGCCTTGGGGTTATTTCAGCTGGTGCAGTCTTCCGCTTCTTGCTGTTTGAGTTGCCGTAAGGCTGTATCACCGAAATACGATTGAACCTATCAACCACGTCTCGGAAGATGGCCATGTATAGATTTATGTGGATATTGCCGTATGCGGGACTGCGGCCATTGGAGATGTCGACCAAAGGTGAAATGTAGAGTGTTTGCGAGTCGCGACGTCGTATGCCGATGCGTTCCAAAATTCCGCAGTGAAAGATTATGAACGTAGTATCTTTCTCGACGGATTTTCGCCAGGCCTACAAATACCGGTCAGATGAAAAGGTCACGATGGCAAAGTTGGGGAGACTTGCGTGCTGCAGAATGGCGTCACTGTCGCTGAGCGAGCGAAATGATGCATTATATCGACGACCTCCTGGAATTGTCAGTTTGCTGCTACCTGGAGCTGAAGCGTCAGCCACCTTCCCGTCAGGCTTCTTCTGACTCAGACGTGAACTACGTCGTCTTCCAAGCGACTTATCAGTTGCGTCAGCTATAGGATGGATATCACCGGGAAGAAAATGAAGACATGTATCTGAATCGACGGTGTCCACAGAGGCCTGTGAGATGCGAGTATATCCCTGTACGGGACAGACCTCATTTTCAAACAACCGGAACGGTACGCAGTCTTTTGCGACATCTGCTACTATGTCCTGGGCTGTTTCTGAGGGCGGGAGGATTACCCAGGTCGCGAGAAAAGGAAACCGCGACGAGATACCTGCGAACGCGTTCTTTTCCTCATCTCCTAGACAGTCCCAAATTTCCTTCTCTACTGGTGTACCGTCCCTCATAGGATTCACGACGCAGAGGGTGTACTTATCGAGAATAGAACCTTCGGTAGGATCTTGTCCTATGCCTCCCCAGCCTAGGAAGGTACGCCACCCAGAAAGGCGAGGAAAAAGCAGAGTAGATGCAACTACACTACAACACTGTGCTGTCGTATCACCATAATAGTCCGCCACAGATTCGGCATCGGACCTTTCCTTTTCCAAGTACTGGAAATCACTGGCTTCAATGAACATGTCACGATCACTGTAGGCAGGAAGGTGCACGCCATCCTCGACCAGTTTATCCGCAATGTGGTCAGCGATTTCAGTGAGAGAGGGAAGTAGATTTGGTACACCAATGATAGCTTTCAGGCTGAGTTGTCGGGGTAGATGTTTGTCGTAGAATACTGCGCTGGTCGTCAAAGTTGGCTCAACAGGATCGTCTGGTATGATAGGAGGAGGATTCCATCTTATGATATCGTCGATGGGGTGAGATGTGTCATCTGACCCGTTATCTTCTGAATCCATTAGACCATGAGAAAGTTCAGGCTCCAGAGAGCTCTTGAGTTCAACCTGCAATGGTGAACGGCGTGGTGACCGTCGTCTCCGTCGAAGACTGTGTGAGTCATTCATTTCCTTAAACTGCAATCACCTTCCTGCACAGGATTAGTAATGCCAATTCGGAGCAGTGAACTTCTCTTTTCGTTTGCTTTTCGTGTTCCTCCAAGGCTGGATCCGGCATTTATTCAATAGCTACAACTGTCCCATAATACATATATTCTCTCTCTACATACACACAGGATTCATTTGTGGTGGATCTCTGATTGGACAGAGACACTCTCAATACGAATAAGTACTAGCGATCTCTAATATCCACTACTGACGACACCACCCATTCTCGGGATCTGTGTCCGAGAAGACTGTATTGAGGGGAGTGCGTATCATGTACGATGGCATTGGATCTGTAAAGGTAGGAATGAAACTTTCTTCGAATCTGTCTATCTTCGTCGATGTCCTTTTGTGCTACATCTGTCAAAGTATTCAAAACACGCGCTGAACCACAGCACAGATAGAGCGGCAAGCTGGGTGAACAGAAGAGTGAAAGCGTGCATGCTAGTCACAGACGCCTATGGGCGATGCCTTTGCACTAAGCCCTTCTACCGTTACCTTTGCGTGAGATCGTTCTTGACTGATCACCCTCAGTAAGTCTACGATGCGATGAAGCCTGATGGTCAAACGTGATGATCCTCCCAGTGATTAACCGTTACGAGCGCGCAAGCAGCTGTGGGATGCGGATGATGGCAGGTACGTTGGGTACGAATAGTCAATGTGCCTGGGAGATCGATATCTCTTTCGCCTCATCGTAGCCCCCGCACTACAGGACCTGCCATACCTGCCTTCGCTTCTGAGACCAGACGAGCACATTTTTCTATAATAATTGCATATTGTGATCTGTCTGGAGGCTGGGACAATTACATCTTCTATCGATCCTTTCTACTCGAAGACACTTAGGAATCGGAGAACTCGTCTGACTGATCCTCAGGCGTGGCATTCTCTTCACATTTCCATGGGGGAAATCTCCCTTCTCTGAACGCTTGCGCGGCCTTCGAGACATCGCCAGAATCTGCCGCCTCCTTCCAGAGACATTCAGGAATCTTGCTGTGATTACTGACTGCAAGCCGGAAACGAAGCACGTCTGCTGGATCCCTGATGTCGTACTTCAGGACTGCTGAAGGTACTTCGATCATGACGTCCTGGACAAACTTAGCCCAATATAACCACTGAATTCAAGCAAATTCTTACTCTTTCTGTATCTTCATCATACCAGCCTACAGCAACGGTGACGATGCTACGATCGCACAGCAACCCGAGGACGGTCGCAGGAATAGCGTGGATTTTGTACGTAGCGAGGGCGGATTTCATGGCGACAGCGAGGTGGGCCGCATGCTTCTCTCGTCGCTTGACATCTGATTCTCCTGCACATGATTTAACGTGCTCAACGATGAGGAGAGGAAGATAAACGCCGTCACGAATCCCAGTAAATTCAGAAGTCGATCTGAGTACCGAAAGTTGGGGAGCATACTTGCGCTTGGAGGTTGAGGAATACTCGTCGAACTCCCCATTCGCAAAGAGGGGCTTGATGCCGCACTCGAACACCATATCAACGACAATGTTCTCGAAGGCGAGGTCTGCAGGAACTTGGACGTCGTTGTTAGTGACTCGGTGGACAGCCCAGCGTGGTGCGTGTGTGAGGACGGTCAACGGTGGATTGGAAAAAGTACTAAAGTCGAGCCAAATCATGTTGAATAGGACAGAGTAAAGTGACATCCACATCGAGCGACTGAACGGCTGTGTGTCGTCGATGTCTCGGGCCATTGAGGCGAGACTCACTGCTCGTGTAACATGCTTGGCGAATGTATTCGATTCTGCTTCCTCAGAGAATGCCGCAATACGCTGAAGATAGGGATCGTTCACCGTCCTGACTGACTCTGAAAGCTCGTGCCATAGCTCTCGTTCATGGGCTGTCAGCACAGTGAGACACTTGGCTCGCAGATTGTCCTATCAAACACGCCATTTAGTGCATGAAATCTGTAGAAAGACGTCGAAGTCGTACGGAGAAGGAATTCGGAATGCTGGATGTCCGAAACAATGACAATATTTCTCTGACTGGGCCCCAGCTTTCGGACCTGGTCAGCCAGGCCTCTGCAGAGGGATTCCTGAGCAATATATCTCGCGAAGCGAACCAGTGCTCCATCGAGCTGCTGGAACACACGACGCTAAGTTTACAAGGAAAAATATGTTAAGTGTGTCACAAACGGTAAAGTGTTGAACACTGACGCGCGTGCGGGATCCTCTGTAGCACATGGATCCAATGATTGGGAGAAGGTGCAGTGGTGAGTTGTATTGGTTCGGCTCAGGCTACTGGGGAGGATCGAGAGACCGTTCTGAAGACTTGCTTGGAGGTATTCACTCAAGTAGTGCAGATTAGAGAGAAATTGGAAGAGATGTAGGCAGTGGCTCTTGCGGAAGAGGTTCAAAGTCAAATCTTCAAAGAAGCCGCGGAACGAGACAAATCTAACAATTATCTAGGGGCCCGGGATGCGATAATGAACACAGATTCAAATCAGATTTGGCCAGCTGCTTACCGTTTCATCCTCAGAGTATCCGATCAGCAAATGAACCAATCCTACCTGGAATAGTAAGCCAAAAATGGGACGTGCGACCGAAAGTGCGGTGTATGCTTTGAGGGCAGCCGTCATGGAAAATATGAGATGACGCTCATGTTGGTCTCTCTCTGCAGGAGACCTCACGTACTCTGCAATTAAGATGGGAATGTCAATCGCAAGGATGCCACGCCCTTCATGGTTGGCTACTTCGATAGGAAAGCACTCCAAACGATCCCCCGCTATGATCGTACGGAGAGCGGGAGAGAAATGCTCGTCAATTCCAACCTTGACAGACAGGACAAGGTCAGGGACAAAGTGTGTCACTTCTGGTACATCAAGCTCGTTCTTATTGGACACGAGCACAGACTTCCAGCGTGGACGAACTCTACCAAGTTGAAACAAGTGAAACAAGTATATGAACATGAATAGCCTAGTTCAAGGAAACACGCACTGCATGTTCACCGGACTTCTCGCATATTTTAAATGGTCATGCCACACAGAGAAAAACACGAAGTCGTATATCGATGTACATTGTGGGAAATGGTTGTCCGGCCCATTGCGAATGGTAGGATCCAAGCGACCAAAGAAATCAAGAAGACGGCCACAATCAGCAAGAATGCTTGAATTTTCAGAAGGCTCTTCATTAGATTCTTTGAGAAATCCAATGGAATTCATCTTTTGGCACCACTTGGAGAGCTGATGAGGATCAATCTTCTTCCAGACGAGTGATAGGTGGCTGCCACGATCAAAGGGGTTATCCTGGGAAGTTAAGTTAGATAACGAGTCAACAGTGGCGAGTAACTTACATCTCCTGGAAGCCAATTAGGCACTCGGCATGTGAAGATCTTGGTAACAATTTCAATGGCTGGCTTTATTGAAGCTGATCCCTGTTCCAGGTCCGAAAGGTCGGAACTGCAAGTGATCAGACCTCCATTGATATTAATACTGTTTTCCTTAATCCAGGAGGTCGAGATGTCAGTATGGTAAGCGAAACTAGAAGTACTTAGACTGAGGACATCCATAGTGTTACCATTGGAACTAGCGGAACTCACGTTCGTGCTTCATCGTCTCTGCAGTGGACGGGCACATAATTTCGAAAGGCGGAGCTTGACATGATGTTTGATTTTATCTGAGAGAAAGAGACTGTGGAAGGAGTACAGAAAGAATTGTGGAAAGAAGGTTAATACTCGGTTATTTTATATAGATTAGATCACTAGTCTTGCCACATTCTCGGTGATTGCCGAGGAACGTAAGCTTCTCACCGTCTTCTCGCCACACCAAGTGTTCTATTGTAATCATACGTGTTCTCCACGTACACAAAAGAAGGCTTCATTTCAATTGTGGTTCATACAATACAGCCAATTGATATCTTTCCTGTCTTATTGTTATCACTTGACCGATTGTGTCTTCACTAGGGGCAGCTGAGTCACCTGAGCAATTCCGCAGCTTCTATCTTGCGTCCATGTGTAATACGCTGTGTATTGATCATTCTGGCCACAATTCCCAACTCGAAGCTTGTAATTCTTGATGAAACACGTTTCAGAGCCATCTATAGTCTATGGTTGCAATTGTACTTCATACGCCTTCTTGATGGTGCTGTCTTTTCTGTTTGTTATGGATTTAAATCCATCATTTCTTTTGAAGCTACCTGATTAGTCCATTTTCCCAGGAATGGTGGGCATCGTATTTAAGGCAGATGCATTAAACTACTTAGTCTCAACACTGAACCAGACCTACTAGCATCCCACTCTCCCGAAATCTCCTGAATAAACTTATCTCAGTGCTTTAAACTTGGAGCCCGTAATGACTGATCTATCTGCCTCAAAGTAAATCTCATGTTTAAAAAATTGAAATATCCCTAGTCTGACATCTCCCGACAGAGTGGCACAAGATGAAGAAGCCTCAGACTACTGGTTTAGCAGTCGTAGAGTCATTATCAGAATTGTGCTTCCTGGAGAATGGGTACTACAAACTCAGGTTCTACCTGACATAAGAAGAAAAATACAGTCTGAAATCGCACCTTCCCAAATGCCTCAGGCAAAGACTCGAGGAATTTCACTCGAAGCTTTCAGGCAGGTAAGTACATCAATGAGCCACAATAGTCGTTAATTACTTATAAATGCAATTATGTAGATCTATCAAGCAGTCAATCGTGCACCTAAAGATGAACTCTTGCAAAGATTCTACAATTCAATCATGAGCACCTCCGCTACCGAATCCAAGTGGAAAACAAACCAAGATGATGGAAGCGAATACTTTTCCGTTACGATGTATTGTGCCATCGCCGCGTTGCAGCAAGGATCTCGTAAACTCCGCTCTCTGGCCAATCGGTTAGCCGATGGTGCCAAACACTTTTTGGTCAATTCGTATGGCATTAAGGAGGCAGATTATCGCAGGGGTCTCGACAGCTTCTTTCATTATCTCCTTGCAGCAGAGGACGAGACAGTGATGTGAGTTCTCTTAAATGTAAAGCATGAATTTCATGTGACAATGAGGTCTGCAGATTCGAACCTTCTTGGAAGTTAGTTAACAAGATCACCCCTACAACAACTCGAGAATTGAAATGGGAACCAACCATAATAATTCCAGATGTTAGCATCAGCCTGGTGCTGGAATCAGATTGGATCGAAAAGCTTGAGTACACTTCCCTGTATAATGCGATGCTGGCACCTGCTTCAGAGGATTCTGAACCCGGTGGTGGGGACCTGAGCCCAGAGTTCCGGGAAGCATTCAGAACATGGGGAGTCTTGCTCAATCTCTCGTCGAAAACTTTTGATGAGAAATCCAAACGATTCTGGGGAAACATCGAGCTACCATATCTTATTGTGGAAGACAAACGCGAACCTCCCAACGCAAGCACGAGTAGTAGTAGCTCAAACATCATTTACGCCGCTCGTCAGCTTTCAATGCAAATGACAGCAGCATTGAATCATTTCCGATTTCTGGGGATGGTCGGACCCAAGCGTCCGGTGTATGGGCTCTTGGTGATAGGTTGCACTGCATATGTTCTGGTAGGATGGAACTCCCAAAATGAAACTGTGAGTCAACTCTTTATCCCATCTTCTTGCCTATTTGTTCATTGTTTTATACGACAGATTTACATTACCGAGGCTCGAGAAGATGGTCCCGATTCTGAGGAGACCTCTAAGGGCAGCTTCAAGAAATCCCAGGCCGCAATATCCGAGGAAGATCCAGAGCCAGATAATGAACCACTCATATACAATCTCTCAGACCCAGAGGATGCCCTGTCTTTGGAGTTCCATATTCGGAGAATCAGAAAGTATGGGAAGGGACTGGAGCAAGACTTAAAGAATGGGCTTACAGCGTTCTACAAGACATTGGATGACCAGGGGGAAGCTGCTATTCATCAATGGTTCGATTATAGCCAAACCCGAGAAGGAGAAAAAAGCAAGTAGAGCTCGCGCGGAAGACGAGACGGAAAAACTCCTCGCAGCAGCGACAATAAGAAAGGCCTTAGCATGGGAGGCGGCGCGCGAGGAAGAAGAGGCAAAGAAAACTGGAGGAAAAGAGCACAGAGGGAACAACCATGGGCCGCAGGACAGAGGTTAAAAAACTCGTTGCCGAAGAACGAGGAGATCGAACGAACATTCCTGGAAAGGGTAAGGAAGTGCCGGTCAAGCGCCAGCTGAAGGATAAAGGGAGAGCTGCCGTTGATCGACGGCTTGATCCTGCTCGAGTTCAAGAATTAG
>RZIO01000013.1:431264-443157 GCA_004338095.1 Gloeostereum incarnatum
GATCAGGAGAAAACACAGGCAGCAGCGGTAAGGAGGCGCACTGAATTTATGGCGCACAAGGAAGCCAAGGAACTGGGAATGCAGGAGGCTGAGGAAAAGGCTGAAACTGGTGGGAAAGAAGTTCGGAAATCTAGTGCTGAAGAACGAGGAGGTGCGAAAGCAAGTGTTCCCGCGCAGGGCCAGGCGGCGCCCGTCAGACGTTCTACTCGCGCTCCTGCAAAGGCGAAGGGTAAATAGATAGGGCTAGATGTACCTGAGCTAATAAATGAAAGCTGAACATGAATATTAACAATGATTCATTGATAGACGCTCCTGCAGCGTGACAGCGAGGGACACGACATGATAAGCAGAGTATAGCAGAATTACACACCGATGCGAGTGAACAACGTAGTTCAGCTGAAGAATCATCCTCACAAATGAAGCGAGATATGTGTGGATCCCAAGCTCCCGCCGCTCGTTGAAGACAATCCGATCCTGAGTAGAGCTGCCGACGCGCACCCCCGTTGACCATACAGGATTCCTCGGTTGAAGAGCGTCAGTCGGCTCGAGAAGGCTCCTCAATAAAAACCACTGACTCCCTCCTCTCGTGAGGTTTCTCGGGCTCCAGTAAAGGAGCTATCCCATAGCTCGTAGACCGCCGGTGTCTCTCGCTAGGCGGGATCCTAGCTTCTGCTCTCCGTCGCTGGTACCGTTTGTAGAAATGGATAGCAAGTGCGACGAAGATGATGAGGAATGCGAGGACGGAGATGACGATTGCTGCAATCACACCTCCACCTAGGGAGCTGGTAGAGGCTGGCTTCGGACTCGGTTCTACCAGAGTAGTCGTCTCTACCGCAGCAGTAGTTGCAACAACGGAAGGCGTGTTTTGGGGTGCGGGGACTGGAGCGGGGCTCATGGCAGAAACGTTCAAACCTCACGGGCTAGCTATACCGGCTTCATATATATGGTCGAGTTTGCCGCAGCCGCCGACGGAGAGGAATGTATGTGCGGCTGAAACCACCTGCTCCCCAGCTTCCAAGCATCTCATGATCACGGGCATTCAGGACAAAATTGACAGGAACACAACCTACGCAGAAGATAAGAGGAGAAGAGAAGTCCGCAGCGAGTTGCCCGAGTCCAAGATACAGCTGCCCATCTGGTACTACCAACTGCGGCCCAGAGCCTGAAACTCGTTCACGGACGATTATTCGACTCGAGCAATGCGATCCCTCTGATGTAGATATTAGTATAGGGCACCAACACCGATTCCGCGCTATATCTCTCGTTGATCTCTTGAAGAATAAAAGAAATATAATCGTATGATCCGGTAAAGGCTGTTCGCCGTCGGGATTTGTCAGCGTTCCTCCATCAAAGCGACGCCCATGTACTACATACAGTAAATACCTGTTATTTACGACGGATGCGAACCTTCACGCATGGTTTCGGTGAATGAAACTAGGAAAGTGTGAGTAATAAATGTCTCTTCAGACTTGTCTCCACATCATTCAATGGCTCGTCCGTTTCAGTCACACATTATTTAGCCCTTGAAGCTTGAAAGCTTGATCATGCATCTTAAATAATGTTCTCATTGCTGGACCCCCTTTATGATTTACACGCGCGCTTTCCTGAGACGGAGCCAAAGGATCGAAACGGCTTGTTCAGTCACTCTCTGTATTCGCAGACGGGAGTAAGCTTGCCAAAATTTTCAGATCCCAATCCCAATTGGCGCAGGTCTGTACGCGTATGGATCAAAAGTTCCAATGTCTTGCACACCTCGTGTGTAACCAGATACAAGCGCTCCAGCAATTAGCCTTTCATTGGCACCTCGACAGCGGATGTAAGCTACTACCCGGTAACTCCGAATTCTGTACGCACTTGATAGATGATCGTACCGTACCCTCTCCCGCATTTCTGCATTCGCTCACCAGCCCTGGTACTCCTATCACACCAACTTTGACTTCCAGAGCTATCTTCAAGTTCCCGTAAAAGCAGTTGTGCGCAAGCACTGTCACAAGCTGTCAGATCCTCCCACTTCAGTGCCATATACATGCCATTAGCTCAATACCATAAACATCTCGTTCTCCTGATCATGTCGCTTTCTTCTTCGTCGTCCCATGCCGTCGCTGCTCGCATCCGGTCTGTTCTTACCACCATCACTTCTCTCATATAACCTGCTGCCAGCGCGTTAAATACCCGCGGCGAATGGCGAGAGTTTGCTTTGCTCCCGTTATGACGCGTCTCATCCATTACCTGCTATCCATCTTTCTCAGTACGCTGCGTCTCGTCTCGTTTCACTCTATCTTACTCACAATCTGTGCTCCCAAGAAGCTCGCTCGCCTTGATCAACCCCATCCATCCTGCCAGGCTGGAATCGGGATCCCAGCATCGTCCGTGTCGGTTCGGACTACTTCATCGCGACGTCCACCTTTGAACATTTTCCTGGCCATCCCATCTATCATAGCATAGCACGGATCTGGTCCGTTGGGAGCTGATAGGACACGCTTTAAATCGGCCTTCCCAGCTGAGCTTGCTTGGGACGCCTTCGGATGCTGGCGGAGCTTCATTCCTAGTGGTACACCGGGATTCTGACGCGTCGCACATAAGAATTTGGGCCCCTGCGTTGAGGTGCCATGAGGGGAGGTTCTACCTCTCCCCAACGACCCGTTACGTGTATACTGGCCAGTGCTTAAGCTGACAAAACGGAACTGCACGCTTATATGCTTTCTATAGCAGAATACAGACTATTTCCACGATCATTCTTTGTTTGGACAGACGATATATTCTCCAACAACTGGAGCAATCCGGTCTACTTCGGTACGCGTCGCCCTCGTATTTCTCCTACAACCTACGGAAGCTGAGGAATTATAGTCTCCCTTGGATACGACGCAGATCTGTTTAGGGATTCCAATGGCGATGTAGATCCCTGTTTTCCTCGTTACGTCTTTTGCCTGGACCTCATATCCATCCAGGTCTACAACACTTGGTGCGGGATCAATAACGCGGTGGAGAAGATATACGGTGCGTCCAGCGCATTACGCCTTCAACTCAGATTAATCGCCATGCACTACACAGGGATATGGCAGAAACAAAATCAACATCGAAACAGGCGACTCCCTCACACCCGCCGAGCTCATCTTCAAAGGCATCCTCCCAAACAATGCGACTGCAAGACCCGAAGGACCTCACGTTTACCTGATCAACGGGACGTATTATCTCATCATCGCCGAGGATATGGCCCAGGTCATTCTTGACAACTCTCATCTCATCAGTCCTAGGTGGAACGGACATCGGTCATCGAGCTACAGTACAACGCGGCCCTTCTCCCTCAGGATCATGGGAGAATAACCCAAAGAACCCGATCCTGTACAATGGTATAGACCCAACGCTACCCATACAGAGCACTGGGCACGCAGACATTGTCGAATGCGTCGACGGACAATGGTGGGGAGTCGCCCTCGGCGTCCAACCGCAGAATCAGAGTATCAGCCATAAACAACTAGGCACAGCGTCTGCTTCACTTTTTGGCGCCGTTTTCTGACGAGTAGCGGTAGGCAGAGAAAATTCCTGTTTCCGGTAACATGGGACTTTTACGGCTGGCCAGTGTTCAACCACGGCGAGCCTCTGAGAGAGTATATCGAAGGTGTGCTGGAAGATGTATCCCCCGTCTCAGCATACCACAACACATTCCCCTCCGACTCGCTGGATAACACGTTCTTCTTCCTTCGCACACCCTACAAGATCTTCCACTCCCTCACCTCCCGCCCAGGATACCTCAGAATCCGCGCCAACTCCCTACGCGCTCGGAGACCGGGTCTCTCCCGCGCTGGTTTTCAGGAGGCAAGCCAGCTACACCGAGACGTTCGAGACAGAGGTGGAGTTTTCGCCCACGA
The DNA here is from genome assembly GCA_004338095.1 of Gloeostereum incarnatum. NCBI lineage: Eukaryota > Fungi > Basidiomycota > Agaricomycetes > Agaricales > Cyphellaceae > Gloeostereum > Gloeostereum incarnatum. The sequence continues at coordinate 435,134 of RZIO01000013.1, forward strand.
GCAACCTTACTGAGGCGGGGATCAACATCCTCTATGGGGATTTGCTTCACAATGATATCGGCATTACCCGTGGCCAGGATGGAGAGAGGGTCATCGTTACGCGGACTATCGTACAGGCCGTGCAAGGTCCGAATCTGTTGACGTATGAGAACAGCACGGTCAAGACGGTAAATTCGTCCCAACGTCGTCCCGAGAGCCTGTGCTGACCTGGAACGGCGCAGGTCTCGTACACACCGCTCACGACGACGACCGGTCCCATCAAACTGACCATCGTCGGCAATCCGACGTCTTACAGCCTGGGGTACGGCGAAGGTGATAACACAGAGTTCACCTTCACTGCGACCATCGACAGCGCCGCCTTGTCTTATGCCCCCATTGGGTAAGTTCTTCTGCGCGAACATGGACCATGGTACAAGACTGATCATTCTCCCCAAGGTTTGCATACTTCAAAGGCACGTCATTCGGAGCAGACAACATCGGGAACGGGAAACCAAGTCTCGCGCCTGCGGATTTCGTCTGTTGGAAACAGGCACCGGGGGGATTGGTGGTGCGAAGCAATACAGAACTTGAACATGCAGCGTATACAGATCATTGTTAATGTTATTGGGGAAACAGTGTAGGGAATGCGAAGAAGAGATACGAAGAAACAGGAAGTAGTACAACATTATCATATGCGACAACTTATAGACACGTGTATCAAGAAGTTGCGCACGATGTTGGTGGCAGACGCTGAGAGTGAGAGACGAGGATGAGCGTGGTAAATGTGCTAATCCCAAGGATTGAAATCTTCGTCGTCCACATCGACTTCGTAGACGGCAGCGGACACAGTCTGTGCACCAGAAGGGAGCAGCAGAAGGAGCAGCAGCATCAGAAGTAGCTGTAGAGTCAGATACCGACACGGATGAGCTGCCATCATTACTCCGACCTCCATTCCCTTTGCTATTGTCTCGAGCGTTCTTGGCTCTAACCGACTCCCAGTCATGGTTGGAGGTATTGGCACGGCGCCCTGAAACAGGTAAGCAAAGAACTCAAACCTTCCAGAGGAGCTCACCATTACCCGTGTTGTTCTTACTCTTGCCTTTCGCGTCTCTTGTTACCTGTTTATTCCCCAATTTCTCCGCCTTCTCCGCCTGCTGTTTCAGCGCCTTCATCCTCCTCTCCTCCTTCTTATAATCAGCGCAGATCCCTCGCTTGCAGATCTTACCGTGCGTCGGGCACACGGGCTTGAATCATCGCTGGCAGACTTCACAGGAGCGGGCTCGGACCAAAGATTCTGGTTCTCCAGGGTCTTGAAGTAATCACGACTATTGTAATCAACGACCTGCTCCCACGGCGCGATGTACGACTCATCCGTAGGCGCGGCAGTAGGAAGCCCATACAGGCCGGCCTCCTGAGAGCCAGAGAAGGAGATAGATGCCATCTCATCCTCTAGCGTGCTGAGAGGGTCGCGGGAACCTAGGCTCGAAGCACCAGAAACCGCCATCAGTCCCAGATGAGGGAGTCGCATCAGCATAAGTCATCGGAACGGGTATTCCAGGCGGGCGAGCGGGCGCCGAGGCAGCAGAAGCCGAAGCTGAACCAGAACCAGAACCAGAAGGAACTGATGCAGATGGGGTCCGATTGGCGCCCCAGGCGTTCGGACGAGCGGCAGAAGTTTTCGACTCAGAGATGGGTTTGTTCCCTGGGGCAGCCGTTGACGTGAGCAAGAGGGATCATCGTCAGATTGAGAATCAACGTACATGCGTTGGTGTTCTTCTTATGCCATGCTTGCTTCTGGGTTTGAGGCGTACGCGAAGATGGTTCAGAAGTTTTGGAAACCCACTGAGATGATCCAACAACTGGAAGGACGGCGTAAAATATAAACCATAACATGCAATGACTCTTCTTCCTCACCTTGGCGGACAGGTTTCGGAGGTGGCGGTTTGGTTTCGACGGGGAGCGGCCGACAGAGTGGTTTGTTCGTCACGTCCTCTTTGGGCGATGGACACCAGTGAGTCCCGGGATACGGGTATGTAAATAGTCTGCCCCCTCCGCGCCCATCAGTAAAATCCGCGCAAAAAACTAAACAACTTACGCGTTATCGGGTTTCCAATTGCTAAAGAAAGAGTCAGAAATGTCGATCCGTTTCCAACCTGAAGAATGGATGAAAGTCAGGAGAGCGACAGAAACACTTAGAACGGCGGTTGTACCATCATCACGCAGCATGCTCCCTTTATTGTAGAAGGAATGAAAGATTTGAGAGACGCGGCTCTTTTCTTCATCGCCAGGCTTCCGGAGGATTTCTGACCAACGGTGTTCCCCCAGAAGAGCCTTTGACGGAGAGGTCTTGTTGATCTCGATGATCGCCATCCCTCTTGCCTGAGCAGATTTAGTGTTAAATTGGATGAAATCCAACTAACTCACGCTTGGTTTATGGTGAATAGCAAAGAAGGGCTCAGAGGATCCCATTGCACTTGCGATCCACGCACAATATTCGAGTACTTCTTCGTGGATTTCATAGTTCACATTAACTGGATACGGTTGGACAACAGTATAATATTTCGCATCCTCTATCACCTCAGGCGCAGGGGGTTTCTTAGGCATTTTTGAAGACAAGCAAACAAACAAAAAAGGGTAGGTTTCCGGCCACTTCAAGTTCTAGAGATACAGACAGATCAAACCCGGGTCCTGGCTGCCAATGCGTTATTCCCAATTCGTCGTATGACCAAACAAGATGCCAAATAACGCGGTTGTGGCGCGCCGGCCGAAACTCTTGTTCCCGATCCATCGCACTTGTATTGTCCTCGCTCAATGGCAATGTTACTCTGTAGAACCCTGCTCCATGGATACATGGGATATTACAAGGCTTTCAGCGAGCGTAGATTGACAAGGTGCGGATTTTATTCCTCGCGAATTTCCCTTTCTAAGCTAACAACATTCTTCCCTTGAAAAGCAATCAAGGATTATCGACGAGCTATCACGCTGGATCCTACCAACATCAAATGCAAGGGCAAGCTCCCTGCTGCCTATTTCGAAATTGGAGCCTATAAATCGTGCATTCTTACCGTCCTGGAGACCGCTCGTCAGTGGAATGACCTTAGTACTGAGGAACCTGGACGTAAAGACCCATACCTCCAAGATTTGTCCCTGAGGCTAGCCAAAGCTCTCTGCCATCCATGCGCTCGCATCCTCTTTGAGTCGCTCGGTACACTATGAGTCTATACCAGACCACTGGGTAGACATCTTTTCGACTCTCCGTATGGTGCAAACTACGAAGACACTATGGAGTGGTGGAGATCGTGGGTCATTCTTTGCGATTTTTCGCACGAGTCGATCGAGACGAGCAACGTCAAAAGTAGAGAAGTTTTTCTCTCTCTTGCGCTGTTCAAATCAGCTGTGTGAGTGTATCTACTTGCTCGTGGTACGAAGGGACGAAGGCTGACGACTTCATGAAGCGATCCGTCCATGCAATATTTGGCGTGCAAGTCAAAATCTCCCGAAAACGTTCACCCGCATGTGGATGAGTAACGTTCCGTGCGTTTGTTCATTCTTCGTCCTTGATTTACATCTCTCATCCGTGTTCTCGCAGTGACCACACCGGTGGCTTGCTGGAAACGGCGTTGCACTGTGTTCCAGCGCTACAGTCTTCTCCTCTAGTGAGTGTTGCAATGAAAAGACGATGTTAGCCAGTACAATTTCATGTGAGCACGCTCTTCCTTCGCCTGTGCATACCTGAGAATAACTCGCCATCAGGTGTACCCTTCTGCTGCCTCACGAGCTTCCCGCGTTCCTTGGCTGCTCCTTTGAGTGGAACGATAGCAACCAAGCGAACGCGTGTCCAAATGACCTTGCCAAGACCCCTCTGTCTCATACCCAACGCGACGACTGCTCTGTCCTCGGAGCAGAGGGCAATTCGTGGCGAGGTTTTTGCCTGGATACAGCGTGTCCTCATGCGGATCATGTTTCCCCAACCTTCCCGCCACCGTTCAAGGATATGGTCGCCAGTCTTCCGACAACCTTACGGACATTCATTCAGATCTTGATCCGCCTCCACGAGCTAGGGTACCCGTCGCACTGGATGTCGGAATTCCTTGAGGACGTCATCAACGACCGCTTCTATTCTGTTCATCGGCCTCGCAGGAGCCTTCCCATGTCCCCTCAGGAGGGCATGGAGATCCATCCAGAATGGAAGCTCCAACTATCAGCGTGGAAGCTTGATGTCGAGACGAACGTTTCCTCTGCCTTACAGTCTCTTCCCTTCGCTATTCGTTTCCCCAAGGACCTCCTCTGCGCACAAGAAGGTCATGTCACCGTGACGGTCTCTGTCCCTGGTGTCACCTGGCGGGTGGTTCGAGGCAAATTTGCGCGCTCACGCGATCCTGCGCTGGCTAATATGTTCTTCGCGAATGGGGTACCGCCTGGAGAAGAAGCCGGTTGACTTATTTTCTGAGCAGCCACAAGGTCATAGGCAGCAATGGCTCCTGTCGATAACTGCCTTCCAGCTGGATTATTCCCGTAGTGTCGCGTAGGTGTCGTTCCGGATGGGAAGAGTGAGGTAGAGAACATGAAGAAGGACGGCTGATCTCTTTGTCTTTGGCGTACGTATTTTTGTATGCGGGGTAAGTCTTCAACGCACCTTTTTGAGCGCTTACTGATTCGGTGTCGTCTAGTGAGTTCCAAGGTAGAGGCATGTGGCCAATAGAAAGGTAATGTTGAATGGATAAAGGTCACGTACAATAACCACGTAAGAAGGAGTACGACACCGCGCCATAAGTATTTCAAATTCCTCTAGTGTACACCTACAGGCGAGGCGAAACGTTTTGCCTATGGTCTTGTAGCGTTGGAAAAGGCGAAGATTGGCACAGGGGCGCAGAACGGCTACGTAAGTTCTCCTAATGAGATCATGAGTCACTATGATTCATGCCAAGAGATCCTCCGGATGAGTCATCTCCGGATTCTTAACTTGCTACTTCACCTTATCGCTTCGAAGTTCGGAATTGGATAACGGGTCGTTGCTATCACTGGCGAGACTGAAAATAGACTGGAACTGTGTTGCGTTTGGCAAGTACTACACCCTAGACTACTACGACGGAGTACGACGGTCGTATGACTGGGTGCCTGACGAAGACTTTCCAGGTTAGCGTCCAGTACTTACTAGTGAGGAACGGTACTAGTATCCTTGATTGACAGACTGAAATGTGCTCTCTTGCCCGAGTCAGCCGATCATCGCTATCTGCAACTTCCAAAGCTTATATTCTCCCCACCGCCTTTATAGACTATTGAATGGGACGATCACCTCCGTTGGAATTTGATAGTAGCATGCATGGAGAGTCAAAGTCGGACGTATATCCCTATCCCTCTTCAAGTCAAGCATGATGCGTCTTTTTTGGAATCATTCGAGCGACGCTCCTTCAATCGAAGCTTTAAGCTGATAATGAAAGGATGTTGTAAGGTGTGGCCTACCTTTTTTCTCTTCCCTAATGAATCCGACTGCATGTCAGTACTAAACATCCTGTTTGTTCAAAAAGATGACCTGTACCCTTTCCCTCCATGCGATCTGTGCCTTAAACTCCGTAAGGCCAAAACGGACGACAATGTCGAACGTCATAGAATAATAGTAGAGCTGGCTTGAGCCTCGCCCCATACGATGTGGCTTCAGATTTTTTGCCAGCTCTGAAGTGTCAGCGATAACTGTGCAAACGACCTCGTATTTTTCTGGACTGCGATTCATACACGCAACAGGAGCAAAGGAAAAGACTCACCGGCATCAATGTCGAGCCATTGAGGGCGTTGATCTGATCCACGGTAGCAGACGATGTCCTCCTCGATTTGGTACAGCGATTCCTTGTTGATCCCGTCTTTGTAGTATGATTGCCGAAATTCCGCGGTCTCACAGACCTGGATGCCCTTGTAAAAATGGATCGTCAGCACCGTAACTACATTCGTCATGAAAGCAGCTCTGGACACCTTTTTCAAGAGCATTGAAAAACCGCCTCCGAGATACTCCTTCCCGTCGAGGCCAAGGATCTTACTATCCTCTCTTAGAACATGTTGGGAATTTCAAGGATTAAAATCGACGAAAACTGGGGTTCCGTATGTGTGCCTTGACATCCTTGTGGACACGATGTGATCTATAATGAAGGACACGCCACCTTCAGCAACCGTCTTTCCACACCTATAAAAGTGTGAGTCGCAGAACATGAAATTCAATGATTTCCTTACGCGCTACGTTCTGGCCTGGAGAAATCCAGGTTGGGACCGAGCGCTTTACCCAAACATTTTTGTAACTTTTCATACAAGAAATCACTTGTGGCGAAGCCTCCAACGAGGAAGATAGTCTACAAGAGGATGAAGTCAATAGCGCGACCACTTCTAAATGGACCCGAATCTCATTGAAACAGTTTTTTTTGGTGAACCCCGTTTATTGCGTCTGCAATAGAATGCAGGGATTTGGCGAAAAATGAGGCTATTTCACTTCTACAATACCACAGATTCAGGAAGATGTACTCACCCTGATAACTTAAGGTATCCATCTTCGATGTCATGTTCAGGCGAGTTTTCATTCAATCTCCCAAATTGGATCAAATAGTCGTGATTTTCTTTGCTAAAAACTACTTTGGTGTCTTCGTCGAACCTTTCAACAATGCGTTCGAGGTCGGCGATGAATTCAGAACCACGCAGTTTCTCTTTGTTAAAGGAGGTTTACTTAAGTGAGCTGAGTATGTCTTTTCTCTTTCGCCTACCTTCGATTTTTTTTTCTCGCGGCCTGCGTTACGAGGATGGACCCAGTTGCATGACCTGCAGTAGTCAGGAGGTGAGGGATATAATGTCACGATGGAACAACTGGGACCTACATTGAGGAATCTCAGCTTCAGAAAATTGTATGACTCCGCTGGGATCAGGAGCAGCAGAGAACGTGCTGATATTAACTGTACCACCTCCAGCATCGAGAACGAGATTGCGACTGCCCCGTTTAGTGATGGAAGAGCCTCGCATACGCGGATAAAGCATAGTGCAAGTAACTGCATCACAGTACCGTGATGTCGTGGTACAGTAAAACTCCGCCACAGCTTCAGTATCGGAGATTTTCTTTTCCAGAATTTGAGAGTCAGATGGAGGAGTGAACATGTCATGGCGGCTGAAATCAGGCAAGTACACACCATCCTCCACCAGCTTCGCCGCAACGTCGTCAACGATGTCAACGAGATTATGAAGTAGAGTTGGTACGCCAACAACAGTTCTTAGGCTGAGCTGTTGGGGAAGATGTTTATCGTAAAACATGGCACTGTGGGTTAATGCCGGAGGGATATAGTACTCAGAGTCTGGTATAATAGCAGGAGGATTCCATCTTCGCAGACGGTTAATAGCATCGGATATGTCGTCGAAGTCGCTGTCTTCCGGTGAAGCCATGCATTGCTCTATAGTATGGTGAAGATGTGTATTATGGACCAAGCGTCGCCTCACAATGAGTACGGGAAGTGTCGGATCCGGGTATCAAAACTCCTTGCACAGGATTTGTCAATCACTGTCAATCCGTTCCGGCGTTCTAGCCGATACGCGATTCACAAAAATAACACTGGCGGAACTGGTCATGGAGGTGCTGGCTTTTGTTGAGGATAGAAGAGACAGGGAAAAATACGAGCGAGGAGTGTTGGAGCTTGAGAGGAGGCGACCGCTGAACTTCAAGGAGGCGCGTAAGAAGTTAAGCAGCTCCTCCGTTCTAAGGAGGTCATAGACAAGGGTGAAATTGTTCCAGGTCTGGCCAATGGTCTCATGAGTACTGAAGATCTAACATGGTATGTCGGACTGGGCCTCCTATGTGTACTAGGGTTCTGTGAGAAAGCCTGATGTTAGTAACAATGAATTTCTAACATATGTTACTAACATGTTACTAACTGCAAGCTGATATTGTGACTGTTAGAAATTGTGAACAATTAAGTCAGAGCATAAGATCTGCATAAGAGCTTTTCAGCAATTGTCAGATGCGCTACTTTGCCACCTCAGAATGTCCTTACCTCTTCTGGAATTGGTATCCCAAATATGAT
>RZIO01000013.1:532615-554812 GCA_004338095.1 Gloeostereum incarnatum
AGGAGGGCCAGTCCGACGTACCATGTTAGATCTTCGGTACTCGTGAGACCATTGGCCAGACCTGGAACAATTTCACCCTTGTCTATGACCTCCTTAGAACGGCTTAACTTCTTACGCGCCTCCTTAAAGTTCAGCGGTCGCCTCCTCTCGAGCTCCAACACTCCTTGCTCTTATTTTTCCCTGTCTCTTCTCTCCTCAACAAAAGTCAGCACCTCCATGACCAGTTCCGCCAGTGTTATTTTTGTGAAGTCATAGCAAGTATCGCGTATCACTTGAGTATCGGCTAGAGCGCCGGGACGGATCAGTGTTGATATTTTCATCGGAGAACAAGAGGAGAGTATGTTAGGAATTCCGCAGTGTGCTACAGTGGAGTGGAGAAAAGACAACGACATTCCCAACAGTGACAGTCAGGGCAAATTTGAAGAAGGAACGTGCCGAAACAGTGACGTGAGCCGAAATGTTGAGTCATGATTGATTTCCCCGATTTCTCCGACGAACCCCCCCTTGGTTTGATCTCAAAACGAACCGTGCACCTCTCGCCTACCGTACAATTTGCTTCCAGATTTTTAACGTGGTGGAATGTCTTCGCTGGTACTTATCTACGAGGTGCTATGGGACTTTCCTTGTCATCGTTGGCTCCGTTTCCCGGCCGTTTCATTATCAATTCACTTTCCTCATGTACGCACATTATCTATTGGCAACGTCTTTGCATTTGTAAGTTTGGCTTCCAACACAGAGTCAATCCCTCCCTATCTATTTCTGTGCTCATTGACAGAGGAACCGAAGCAGACCTGGATGCAAAAATTTGCATCCGGACCTATGCCTCACTGTCTAAGTTCATGATACCGGGCTCAGGACCTTCAGCGCTGCTGAGCAAAGCTTCCACAGACTCGTCCAGATGCATAATCTGTATCCCTAGTAAGTACTAGCCTGTGCAGTACCATTGTTAGCTTATTTATTTCTTCTCAGTTGACCGAGATACTACCAAAAGCAACTACAACGTGCACTAGTATCGCAACCAATGAATTTCATGCACCGCGCTATTTCGGCTACTTCTAGCGAACCAACCCTCTTAGGCGACGCCCATTTACTCGTTATCCCGGAAGTATGTCCACCCCAGCAGCGCTTATCCCTCACTCCTGCTTCAGCCGTCTTCGACGTGTCATAGCTCGCATGGATAAAGGCCAGTAACACCCTCTTCTCCTCAAATCGCTTTTGCAAAAGATCCCCGAGGCCCTCCCTTCGTTAGCGACTTCAGTAATCGACGAAAGCCGTCCTCGAGGACCCCAACTATCATTTCTATGTGACCTGTGGGCCCTGTGGGCGGGTCCAAGATCTGCTGGGACACTAGCTTCTGTTGCTTTTCTCGGGGGTTCTTGAACAGTGCCTACTCGCCAGACCCGGCTCGTGTTCACATAGCGCCGTCGTAGGACTTCCGCTGACATTCCCTGCTTCCAGCCCCTTTCTATACTGTATCACACTTGTCGATATAAGTCCCGGCGACGTACAGCAGCAGCAGCTTTTGGTTATGCGACGCCAGAGGGATGCGCGGAAGACGGGGTGATGGAGAGCCGATCAAGTACCGATCCCTCAGTAGCTGCCATTGTTTGTGGTCGTCTTCGACAAATTACCCTCAGGTCTGATGTGCAGAAGATTGATCTTGAAAATAGCGATCTTGGTGAGCCGTTAGTACAGCCCGTTGTCTATTCGCGACGGATGATCCGGAAGAATGATAGGGAATACCTCCAAGTTCACCTGTTGTAGCTGCAACTGCATTATAGTATCGCTTTTGGTGTACACTCCGATACTTCTTTTTTAATAAGTAGATGTATTGTGGTTTATCTTGAACTTTATCTCGTTAACCGTTCTAATCGTCTGAGCTATCGGAAGACTCGGAGGAGTCGTATGATGCTTCGTCGACAGCCCCTTTACATTTCCATGAGGGAAACATCCCCACTCCGACTAATCCTTCCGCGGCACCAGAAATGTCTGCACATTTTACCCGTTCCTTCCAGAAGTGTTTGGGAATTTTGCGATGGTTGCACACCGCAAGCCGCAGTCGAAGAGCATCCAGCGGATCGAGAATGTCGTATTTGAGGATCTCCGGAGGAATCTCAATAACGATGTCCTGAAATCCTTAAGTATTCAGGTAATGATGATGCGAGCGTACACTTACCTTTCCTGAATCTTTATCAAACCAGCCGACAACCACGGTGACAACGTTGCGATCGCAGAGCAACCCAAGAATGGTGGCAGGAATTGCGTGGATCTTGTGGACGGCCAGAGCTGATTTCATGGCGACAGCGAGGTGAGCCATATGCTTTTCACGGCGCTCGGAATCTGATTGCTCCCCGCAAGACTTGACGTGCTCGACGATGAGCAGAGTGATGTAAGTGGCGTCCCGGTATCCGGCGGAGGGGGTCGTAAATCGAAGTACTGAAAGTTGGCGAGCATACTTTTTCTTCTCCTTCGTGCTGTACTTGTCAAAAATGACATTTTTATTGAAGAGAGGGTGGATAGCACACTCAAAGGACAAATTAACAACGATATCCTTGAAGTCAAGTTCTGCAGGAACCTCGATCGTCTTGTTAGTGCGCCGATGAGCTGCCCAGCACGCTGCTTGTACAACAGTGGTCAGAGGCGGCTCTACGAAAGAATTGAAGTCAAGCCAAGTAGTGTTAAACAAGACAGCGTTATACAGAGTCATCCACGCGGAGCGACTGAATGGCTGTGTGTCGCCGATAGCTCGGGCCATCGATGTGAGACAAACTGCTCGCGCGACATCCTTGGCGAAGACGTCTGATTCCTCATAGTCGGGAGATCGCGGCATGCGCTGGATGTCGGGGCCTTCCATCGTCTTGATCGACCTGGAAAGCTCGTGCCATATCCCTTGCTCATGGATTGTTAACATAGTGAAGCACTTGGCTCGAAAACTGTCCTATAGAGACATGCCGTTTAGTTGTAACCTGTAGAAAGGGATGCAAATCTCACAGAAAAGGAAGCTGGGGCACTACACGTCCGAAACAATGATAAAATTTCTCTGGCTGGTCCCCAGCTTTCCACCTGTACCCGCCAGGCCTCTGGAGACGGCTTCAGCACCAGCATGTCTCGCGAAGCGAACCAAAGTTTCATCGAGATGCCGGGACACACAACACTGTCTCCACACATAAAATCAATCTAACCACATTGAAATAATGGAAAATTGAACACTGACGCTCGAGCCGGATCATCCCTAACACATGTCGGATCTAACGACTGCGAACTGAGCGTCAAATCACAATGGTGTGTGCCATCAATTTGACTCTCGGCGCTACTGGGTAGGTTTTCTAGATTCCGAGCATGTTTCTGAATGTATTCACTAAATTCTCGCAGATTAACAAGACTTTGGAAGAGATGTAGGCAACGGCATTCGTCGGAGAGGTTGAAAGTATCTGATTTTGTCAGGAAGGAGGTCTGTCGAATAACCGTCTACGGAATAATAAGCAGGGGCCCATATTGAAATTAAGCAACAGCTTACCGTTCTGTTCTCAGAGTATCCGACCAACAAATAAACCGAATCTCTCCACAACAGTAGGCCGAATATGGGGCCGGTCAGCGAAATTGCTGCGTATACATTGAGGGCAGCTTTCATAGAAAGCATGAGATGCTTCTCATGCAGATCTCTTTCCTCAGGAGACCTCACATATTCTGCAATCAAGATAGGGATATTAACAACAAGCGTGCCAGATCCTTCCTGCTGGGTAATTAATGGAACACATTTCTGGCCATCATCGGATAATCCGCGAATGATTTCATTGAAATGATGATTGTCGAATTCCACTTTGGTGGAGAAGACAAGATCAGGGATTACTTCAAGCGTCGCAGATGGTGCGCCACGGTTGTTGTTGCAGGACACGGATGCACACTTCCAGCGCGGGCGAAATCTGCCAAACAGAAAAAATAAGCAATGTATCCGGATCATTTATGAAGGAACGTACTTTATATCCACCGAAGTCTTCGCATCTTTCAAATGATCATGCCACACAGAAAGAAAGAGGAAGTCGTACAATGACATAAGGTCCAAAGACGAGTAATAGCGCCTTCGCCGATGGCGAAAGGTACGACTGAAGCGACTCAAGACATCAAGAAGACGGTCCCAAACAGCCGGGACTGTCGAATTCTCAGAATCTTTCACGAATCCGATAGCCTCGATCTTGCTCCGCCACGGGATGAACGTACCCAGGCTTATCTCTCGCCCGATAAGCCATAAGCGGCTACCACGGTCAAATGGGTTATCCTGACATATTTTTCGAACGGTGAATGGTTAGGCGGTTTGCATGAAAAGCGTAGGTTACTTACGTGACCATGAGGCAGCCGGCATATCAATAGTTTTTTAGCGACCAACTCCGGAGGGGATGCTTGTTCTAGTTCTGAAGCACTAGATATAAAATTTCCATACTTAATCGCATTGGATTTCATCCACGAGAACATGGTGTCCTTCTGAGATGCCAGGACACTAAAGAAAGAGGATTAACAATGGCTGGTATTCTGATAGCGGGAGATGTTGTTGCTTGCTTTCGTCCTTCATCATCTCTGCAGTAAGGGTAGTACTTCGAGTTGGCGGTTGACATATTAGTGCTCAGTTTATTTAAGCAGTGGAAAGAAAGAAGTGTCAATATGATTGTCAGATAATGATTTGTCGTGTTCGGCTACTTATACTAAACTCTCGCCACACCGGTGATTGCCGGGATGCACAGCCTCATCTTGCCACACCATACTATTGTCGATGTGTTCCTTATTGTTATAATTGTTTGTTTACACCTGGGTAGGGATTCTCTTTTTGTTAGCGTAGTAGTGTTACCTGAATAGTGCATTTTCCCAGGGTTCTTACGCACTATACTTAAACCAGATGCTTAGATTGTGTCCGTACTAAAATTGATTGGTCTCACTGGCATCCGCAAACTCGAATCATCTCGTTAGAGAAACTTCAAGGATATAGAACCTATCATGACTGAAAATTTATCTGCATCTAAGTAAGTCTTCAAAGTAAGAGCATTGTTATACATTAGTTGTCTGACTTCATCTCGCACTAGAGTGGCTAAAAATAACAAGGCCTCGGATTATTGGTTTGCCAGCCGCAACGTCTTTATTCACCTAGAAGCAGTTTCAAACTTAAGCTCAGGGGAGGAATGTACCTGCCATCCTGCACAGCTCGCGCAAATAAAGTCGAACTCCCGTGTTCTCAAATGCCCAATTTATCATCCCGGGGGATCGGTCTCGAAGAGTTCAAACGTGTATGCCGACGACTCAAAGGCATTATTATCTAAACCGTCACTTACAACCATTTTAGTTGTACAAGCAGATCATTCAGGCTCAGAACGACGAATTCCTACATGCATTTTACGCCTTAGTAACGCAAAGCGTTGCAATGCAATCAGATTCAGAACCCATAGCAAAAACGGAATCGAGCAGAAACTTCTCCATAACAACGTATTGCGCCATTGCCGCGCTGCAACAAGGATCCCGGAAACTCCAAAGTTTGGCCAAGCAGGTTAGATCACCCTTAGTAAGTCTACGATGCGATGAAGCCTGATGGTCAAATGTGATGATCCTCCCAGTGATTAACCGTTACGCAGCTGTGGGATACGGATGACGGCAGGTACGTTGGGTGCGAATAGTCGATGTGCCTGGTCGATATCTCTTTCCCCTCATCGTAGCCCGCGCACTACAGGACCCGCCGTACCTGCCTCCGCTTCTGAGACCAGACGAGCACATTTTTCTATAATAATTGTATATTTTGATCTGTCTGGAGACTGGGACAATTGCATCTTCTATCGATCCTTTCTACTCGAAGACATTTAGGAATCGGAGAACTCGTCTGACTGATCCTCCGGCGGTGCAGTCTCTTCACATTTCCACGGGGGAAATCTCCCTTCTTTGAACGCTTGCGCGGCCTTCGAGATATCGCCAGAATCTGCCGCCTCCTTCCAGAGACATTCAGGAATCTTGCTATGATTACTGACTGCAAGCCGGAAACGAAGCACGTCTACTGGATCCCTGATGTCGTACTTCAGGACCGCTGAAGGTACTTCGATCATGACGTCCTCGACGAGTAAGTTAGCCTAATGTAATCACTGGATACAAGCAAAGCCTTACTCTTTCTGCGTCTTCATCAAACCAGCCTACAGCCACGGTGACGATGCTACGATCGCACAGCAACCCGAGGACGGTCGCAGGAATAGCGTGGATTTTGTACGTAGCGAGGGCGGATTTCATGGCGACAGCGAGGTGGGCCGCATGCTTCTCTCGTTGCTTGACATCTGATTCTACTGCACATGATTTGACGTGCTCGACGATGAGAAGAGGGAGATAAGTGATGTGACGAGTCCCAGTATATTCAGAAGTCGATCTGAGTACCGAAAGTTGGGGACCATACTTGAGCTTGGAGGCGAAGGGATACTCGTCGAACTCCCTATTTTTGAAGACGGGATTAATGGCGCGCTCGAACACCATATCAACGACAATGTTCTCGAAGGCGAGGTCCACGGGAACTTGGACATTGACGTTAGTGGCACGGTGGACAGCCCAGCGTGGCGCGTGTGTGAGGACGGTGAATGGTGGATTGGACAAAGTACTAAAGTCGAGCCAAACCATGTTAAATAGGACAGAGTAAAGTGACATCCACATCGAGCGGCTGAACGGCTGTGTGTCGTCGATGTCTCGGGCCATTGAGGCGAGACTCACTGCTCGTGTAACATGCTTGGCGAATGTGTTCGATTCTTCTTCCTCAGAGAATGCCGCAATACGCTGAAGATAGGGATCGTTCACCGTCCTGATTGACTCTGAAAGCTCGTGCCAAAGCTCTTGTTCGCGGGCCGTCAGCACAGCGAGACACTTGGCTCGCAGATTGTCCTATCAAACACGCCTTTTAGTGCATAGTATCCATAGAAAAGCGTGGAAGTCGTACGGAGAGGGAATTCGGAATGCTGCATGTCCGAAACAATGATAATATCTCTCTGACTGGGCCCCAGCTTTCGGACATGGCCAGCCAGGCCTCTGCAGAGGGATTCCTGAGCAACATATCTCGCGAAGCGAACCAGTGCTCCATCGAGCTGCTGCTGGAGCATACGATGCTAAGTTTACAAGGAAAATACGTCTGACTGTCATAAACGATAAAATGTTGAACACTAACGCGCGTGCGGGATCCTCTGTAATACATGGATCCAATGATTGGGCGAAGGCGCATTGGTGAAGAGCACCGGTTCGGCTTAGGCTACTGGGGAGGATCGAGAGACCGTTCTGAAGATTTGCTTGGATGTATTCACTCAAATAATGCAGATTAGTGAGAAATTGGAAGAGATGTAGGCAGTGACTTTTGTGGGAGAGGTTCAAAGTCAAATCTTCAAAGAAGCCGCGGAACGAGACCGATCGAACAATCATCTAGGGGGATGTGATAATGAACACACATTCAAATTGGAGGTCACCAGCTGCTTACCGCTTCACCCTCAGAGTATCCGATCAGCAAACGAACCAATCCTGCTTCGAACAGGAGGCCGAAAATGGGACGGGCGACCGAAAATGCGGTGTACGCTTTGAGGGCAGCCGTCATGGAAAATATGAGATGACGCTCATGTTGGTCTCTTGCCTCAGTAGACCTCACGTACTCTGCAATTAAGATGGGAATGTCAATCGCAAGGATTTCACGTCCTTCATGGTTGACTACTTCAATGGGAAAGCACTCCAGACGATCTTCTGCTAGTATCGTACGGAGAGCGGGAGAGAAATGCTCGTCAATTCCTACCTTGATGGACAGGACGAGGTCAGGGACAAAATGGGTTGCTTCTGGTACATCGAGCTTGTTTTTATTCGGCACAAGCATAGACTTCCAGCGCGGACGAACTCTACCAAAGGCGAAACAGATGAAGTAAGTACGTGGGTGCGAACAGCCTAGTTAGAACCACGCACTGCATGTTCACCGGACTTTTCGCATTTTTCAAATGGTCATGCCACACTGAGAAAAACACGAAGTCATATAGTGGTGTACACTGTAGGAAACGGTCGCGCGGCGGCCCATTGCGAAGGGTGGGATTCAGGCGACCACGGAAATCGAGGAGACGGCCACAAAGAACGAGAATGGTTGAATTCTCAGAGGGCTCTTCGTTAGATTCTTCTAGAAATCCAATGGGGCTCATTTTTCGGCACCACTTGGTGAGCTGATGAGGATCGGTCTTCTTCCAGACGAGTGATAGGCGACTACCACGATCAAAGGGGTTATCCTGGGAAGTTTCAACTTGAATAGTCATAGGGATTCACAACGGTGGCGGGTAGCTTACATTTCCATGAAGCCAATTAGGCACTCGGCATGTGAGGATCTTGGTGACGATTTCAATGGCTGGCTTTAAAGATGATCCCTGTTCCAGATCCGAAAGGTCTGAGCTGCAAGAGATCAGACCTCCGTCGGGATCAATACCGTTGTCCTTCATCCATGAGGTCGAGATGTCATCATGATAAGCCAAGCTAGAAGGATTTTAGACTGCAAACGCCCATAGTGTTACCGCTGGCGCCACTCACGTTCGTGCTTCATCATCTCTGCAGTGGACGGACACATAACTTCGAGAGGCGGAGCTTGACATACTGTTCAAAGTTTCTGAGAGAAAGAGAATACCAAGGAAAGAGCACAGAAAGATTTGTGGAAAGATGGTTCGACTAGTGATTAAATCTATTTAAGATGACCGAGTCTCGCCACATTCTCGGTGATTGCCGGCGAGAGCGTAAGCTTCTCACCATCTCCTCGCCACACCAAGAGTTCTATTGTAATGTGATACACTTCTCCATGTACACAAAAGAAGGCTCAGTTTCAATTACCTGAATTTCATACAAGGGAGCCAATTGATATCTTTCCAGTCTTATTGTACCGATTCAACTTGAAGTTATGTCTTGACTCTTCATTTATGCCAAAAGTTCAGGTTGTCCCCGAGAAATTCGCCAGCTTCCTATCAGTCTCTTTCTTTCTTGTGTCTATTTGCTAACCATTTGCGGTATGGAGTATACTAATTCCATTCTTGTATATCATTTTGGCCACAATTCCCAGTTCGAAGCTCGAAACCCTTGATGAAACAGGGCCATCTATAGCCTACATACTACACTGCAATGCGGCGTTACAATTGTGTACACCACACACCTTCTTGATGGTGGTACCTTTCCCAATTGTCATAGACTTAACATTCATCATTTCTTTTGAAGCTACCTGACTAGTCTATTTTCCCAGGAATGGTGGGCATCATATTTAAGGCAGACACATTGAACGAGTCTCAGCACTGAACCAGACCGAGCTATCCCACTCTCTGAAATCTCCTGAATAACATAGCTCAACTTGAAACTCATAATGACTGATCTTTCTGCCTCGAAGTAAGTCTCATGTTTGTAATTCTTTTTAACTCTAATGGCTCTTAACAGATTGGCACAAGATGATGAAGCCTCAGGCTACTGGTTTGAAAGTCGTGGAGTCTTCATCGACATCGTGCTTAATAATTGGGAAGTGGTGCAAACGGAGTCTCTATCCTCCAACATAGGTAGAGAAATACAGTCTGCGATTGCACCTTCTCAAATGCCTCAGGAGAAGTCCCGAGGAATGTCACTCAAACATTTCAAGCAGGTACGTCAACTTCAACATGCCATGATAATCGTGAATCACTTATAAACACAATTCTGAAGACATATCAAGCGGTCCACCGTGCATCGAAAGACGAACTCTTGCAAATATTCTACAATTCAGTCATGAGCACCTCCGATGCCGAAACCAAGTGGAAAACAAACCAAGATGGAAGTGAATACTTTTCCGTTACGATGTATTGTGCCATCGCCGCGTTGCAGCAAGGATCTCTTAAACTCCGCTCTCTGGCCGATCGGTTAGCCAATGATGCCAAACGCTTTTTGGTCAATTCGTATGGCATTAAGGAGGCGGATTATCGCAGGGGTCTCGACAGCTTCTTTCATTATCTCCTTGCAGCAGAGGACGAAACGGTGATGTGAGTTCTTTTAAATGTAAAGCACGAGTTTCATGTGACGATGAGGTCTGCAGATTCGAACCTTCTTGGAAGTTAGTTAACAAGATCACCCCTACAACAACTCGAGAATTGAAATGGGAACCAAGTATAATAATTCCAGATGTTAGCATCAGCCTGGTGCTGGAATCAGATTGGATCGAAAAGCTTGAGTACACTTCCCTGTATAATGCGATGCTGGCACCCACTTCAGAGGATTCTGAACCCGGTGGTGGGGACCTGAGCCCAGAGTTCCGGGAAGCATTCAGAACATGGGGAGTCTTGCTCAATCTCTCGTCGAAAACTTTCGATGAGAAATCCAAACGATTCTGGGGAAACATCGAGCTACCATATCTTATTGTGGAATACAAACGCGAACCTCCCAACACAAGCACGAGTAATAGTCGCTCAAACATCGTTTACGCCGCTCGTCAGCTTTCAATGCAAATGACAGCAGCGTTGAATCATTTCCGATTTCTGGGGATGGTCGGACCCAAGCGTCCGGTGTATGGGCTCTTGGTGATAGGTTGCACTGCATATGTTCTGGTAGGATGGAACTCCCAAAATGAAACTGTGAGTCAACTCTTTATCCCATCTTCTTGCCTATTTGTTCATTGTTTATACAACAGATTTACATTACCGAGGCTCGAGAAGATGGTCCTGATTCCGAGGAGAACTCTAAGGGCAGCTTCAAGAAATCCCAGGCCGCAATATCCGAGGAAGATCCAGAGCCAGATAATGAACCACTCATATACGATCTCTCAGACTCA
Source organism: Gloeostereum incarnatum (assembly GCA_004338095.1). NCBI lineage: Eukaryota > Fungi > Basidiomycota > Agaricomycetes > Agaricales > Cyphellaceae > Gloeostereum > Gloeostereum incarnatum. The sequence goes on from RZIO01000013.1 coordinate 543,408, forward strand.
GAGGATGCCCTGTCTTTGGAGTTCCATATTCGAAGAATCAGAAAGTACGGGAAGGGACTGGAGCAAGACTTGAAGAACGGGCTTACAACATTCTACAAGACGTTGGATGACCAGGGGGAAGCTGCTATTCATCAATGGTTCGATTATAGCCAAACCCGAGAAGGAGAAAAAGCAAGTAGAGCTCGCGTGGAAGACGAGACGGAAAAACTCCTTGCAGCAGAGACAATAAGAAAGGCCTTAGCATGGGAGGCGGCACGTGAGGAAGAAGAGGCAAAGAAACTGGAGGAACAGAGCACAGAGGGAACAACCATGGGCCGCAGGACAGAGGTGGAAAAACCTGTCGCCGATCGAACAACGAACATTCCTGGAAAGGGTAAGGACGTGCCGGTCAAGCGCCAGCTGAAGGATAAAGGGAGAGCTGCCGTTGATCGACGGCTTGATCCTGCTCAAGTTCAAGAAATAGGGAAAGGCAGTAAAGCTAAAGAGAAAGAATGGCAGCGAAGCGAAGAGGATCAGGAGAAAACACAGGCAGCAGCGGTAAGGAGGCGCGCTGAATTTATGACGCGCAAGGAAGCCAAGGAACTGGGAATGCAGGAGGCTGAGGAAAAGGCTGAAACCGGTGGGAAAGGAGTTGGGAAATCTAGTGCTGAAGAACGAGGAGGTGCGAAAGCAAGTGTTCCCACGCAGGGCCAGGCGGCGCCCGTCAGACGTTCTACTCGCGCTCCTGCAAAGGCGAAGGGAAATAAATAGGGCTAGATGTACCTGAGCTAACATGAAAGTTGAACACGAATATTAACAATGATTCATTGATAGACGCTCCTGCAGCGTGACAGCGAGGGATGCGGCATGATAAGCAGAGTATAGCAGAATTACACACCGATGCGAGTGAACAACGTAGTTCAGCTTGAAGAGTCGTCCTCACAAACGAAGCGGGCTATGTGTGGATCCCAAGCTCCCGCCGCTCGTTGAAGAAAATCCAATCCTGAGTAGAGCTGCCGACGCGCACCCCGTTGGCCATACAGGATTCCTCGACTGAAGAGCGTCAGTTGGCTTGAGAAGGCTCCTCAATAAAGTTTTCATGACCAGCCAACTTCATGAGATTTCGTGTAGCTGTCCAACTCGTCTGTGAATCCCTCTAGTCCTCAAAATTTTGCTCCTGCATCATATCTGCATTTTGTGCAATGAATTGGTTGAGTAGAAATATGTTGCTGGGCAGGAGCGGAAATCGAGATCAAGACACGATGTAGAAGAGGACTCGTCAGTGACGTTGGATAAGGTACGGTTCTATCAAAAAAATTGGTGGCGGTCGGGCGGTCGTTTAGGTATATCAGTGAACGACTGCCTTCACATTATGATATAGAGGATGGAAGCGAGACTTAAGCAGGACATGTGACCAATGTGACTGTAACCATCATCCCCGCCACAGCGCTGCCCTTTTGGGATAATCAGCCTTCTTCCCGACTCTCACATGGAGAATCCTGCACCTCTGAATTCCTTCACCGACAGGCCTTCTAACAAGCATTTTCCGTCAAGTCTCGATTTGAGAAGCATGGCTTCACGACTATCGAAGACTCAGCACGAGCACGATAGGCAAACAGGAACACTATAATTTAGCCAGCATGCACTAGTGACTATTCTACCAAACCCCTGACTCAACAAGGAGAGATACTGGGCAGGGATTCCGTTGTATACAGTCTTTATAGATTAACCCCACCGCCAGTTCCTGCATCCACACGGTGTCATCTAGGGAGCTCGTTTGGAGTTCTCGTGCTGTCCATCGAACCACAGCGCTAGCTGGCTCCTGAAGAGTGAAGCGTCCTTTGAGAATTTGTTCATTATTGACCACATCCTTGAAGACACCAACGACTGATCCATCAGCTCAACGGGCGGGTGAGAATTCATTGTGAGTCTACCATTAAGTATTCGCTCTTTGTCGTTGTTTCTCAGATCCACCATGGCTATAGTACCCCGGTAAAGCCGGCGCAGCTTCATAGGATTCTGCTGGACGCTATACTCTTCCTTGCGATAAGGCTTTAAGCCTGGATCCGTCTGATTCTCAGCTCCTCGCGCCAGAAGGTCGTCGTACTAATAGGGCACAACTTGGGCCTCCGCGGAGCTGTCGTTCCGAAGATTGGTGCTGTGGATATTCTATGATGATGATGATGATAAGACGTTGTATGACAGGTGGAGAGCGCTGATCACTACTGGTTAGTCATTCCCTTCTCGCATTAAAAGAGGAATCTCTTGTTGATTAGCTTTCATTCCGTGCAGCGGCTGCGACTTCCATCCACGACGTTACTTCGCGCATGTATCGCAATTTTCCATCCGTCGTCGTACCCTCGACCTGGCACGAAAAAAGGGTTGCATTGTCCATGACAATACCACGGACAATACCATTGATGGCACCATGTCCAGTTTCCTCGTCCTCTCCTAGGATAGTTGCTACCAGCCGTATCGGAAAGCCGACATCTCTGTCTCTCCAAAGGGACGCTCACGCCCTTCAAGCTTCTATCCGGCCCCACTCGCTAACCTCCGAGTGTCTCTTATCTGGCAAACATGCCCGACTCGGAGGAAGGGGGGGTGTCCACCACGAGCGGTTAACAAGCTCGCCATCCTCCGTTAGTCGGTAGCTCCCTATACATTGTGAGAAACACCCTGGGATACCAAACCCTCCTGGGTGGATGGATGGTAGCGATGGGATCCTCTTGAGCCATGCGGATTCCGCTTATGCTCAAGAGGAGTACACGTACAAGTCTTGGGAGGAGCCGAAGAACTGAAGAAGATGGGTGTCTGAACTTGAGAAGACGGCCAAATATGGGCTACCAGGAGCGCTTATCACTGCTACAGCCCTTCGTCTCTGCTCTGACCGGCCTGACCGACCAGCCCCTGGGCCCTACGACGCGCTGATGTAGAGAGGTAGAGGCAAGATCACAGGCTCGCCGTGGCTGGATATCGTCGTCAATGTAGGATGACTTCGAATGCTACCCCCTTGCCGCGTCCAGGTGGCTACATCGTAGGGGGTTCGGCCGTAGCAGAATGATGAGAAAAGCACCGTCTAGTTTGCTTATGATCTATTCAGCATGCAATGTTAGTTAAATTACTGAATTAATTGACGAGACATGTGCGTGAACAACCACTTTCTTTTCTTTATTCTAGTCCTCTGAACTATCTGAGAACACTGATGGAATCGTCGGATGTATCCTCCGATGCGACAGTTTCATCATATGTCCAGAATGAAAACCTGTCCTCCTTAAAAGCTCGCACCGCTTCAGGGATGTCGCCTGCACGCGCCGGCTCATTCCAAAGAGACTCAGGAATCTTTCGGTGGTTACTGACTGCAAGCCGAAGCCAGAGGGCGTCCAATGGATCTCGAATGTCATACTTGAGGATCTCCGATGGCACTTCTATCATGATGTCCTAGATATATTCTCAATGACGATATACGAAGCCGGTCTGAGAGCGGGCCCTTACTTACCTTTCTCTTTTCCTTATCGTACCACCCGACGGTGACGGATACAATGTCACGATCGCAGAGCAACCCGAGAACAGTCGCAGGAATGGCGTGGATCTTGTATGGAGCAAGAGCGGATTTCATTGCGACAGCGAGATGGTTGACATGTTTTTCGCGTCGCTCGGCGTCCGACTCGTTTCCGTATGACTTAACGTGTTCAATAATAAGCAGAGGAAGATGAGTGAAGCCGGTGAATCCTGTCTCCCTGGGCACGAATCGAAGGACCGAAAGCTGGTGAGCATACTCGCTCATCGACGCCGCATCCTCCTTTCCGAACATTTCATTTCCAAACAGAGGTTTTATAGTGTATTTGAAGGCCGCGTCGACAACGATGTTTTCAAAAGAAAGTTCAGTAGATATTCCAAAGTTGGTCGGCTTATGGACAGCCCAGCATGATGGTTGTACAAGAGTGATCAGAGGTTCCTCGGGAACGTGTTGAAGTCGAGCCAAGTGGTATGGAAAAGGATAGAGTCGTAAAGGGACCTCCACGTTGAACGACTGAATGGCAGGGCGTCGTCGACATCTCGGGCCATTGACGTGAGACAAACTGCTCGTGCGACATGCTTGGCGAAGATGTCTTGTTCTTCGTCAGTCGTGAATTCGAAAGGGTGGCTGTCTGGCGCTGTCTTGATCGATTCTAAAAGCTCTTGGAACAAACTTTGCTCATGAATCATCAGCGTGTCATAACACTTGGCCTATAGAGTGTCCTAAGGGTATACCTCTTAGCGGATACGAGAGGTTATAAGGAATACAAATCTTACGGAGAAGAAAGTTGGTATGTTGCATGTCACGAACAACGAGATGCTCTTTCTGGCTGATTTCCAGTCTTCCTCATTGGTCTTCCAGGCATCAGTGGAAGGCTTCATCACCAACATATCTCGTGAAGCGAACCAATCCTCCATTGAGTAGCAGAAAGAAATCACCCTAAGTTTACAAAGATTGAAGTCAGTCTGGTGATGCTAAAGTAATAGACGGGCTGAACTGACGCTAGAGCAGGGTCCTCTCCGATACATGGGTCCAGTTGTTGAGAGAAGAGACAATTGTGAGTCTCATGGGGCTGTTTAGGTCCGTTGTGAAGCGATAACAGAGCCGACTGAATGTTCGCCTGTAGGGATTCGCTCAGTTTCGGCAAATTAGCAAGGAGTTGATGCAGGTGAAGACAGTTGCTTGTCTTTCCAAGCTCGAGTGACGTCTCTTCCTGGAAATGGACACTTCGAATCGTTGTCTGCGAGACAACAAGCACCAGGTTAGATTGAGCTTAGGGCACACCTTACCTCGCCATTCTCAATATATCCGACCACCAAACGAGCTTCGTTATTGTCCAATAGAAGACCAAACAGGGGACCAGTGCGTGACAGCGTGATATAGATGTTGAGAGCGGTCCTCATGGAGAACTGCGCTGGTGGGGTGGAAAATGCTTTCTCTGTAGCCGGTAAGATGGTCAGGTACTTATAGACAAACCGTGACGTTACCTCAGTCCTCGGAGGAGCTTGTGAGAGGGCGGAGACTTTTCGAAGAGCAACTGCTTGGGTAGGGTCTGCTTTTTCATCTGGTAACAGAATGACACTTCCATTATGTCAAACCAGCACAGAGAGGCCGTGATATGTAACAACAAAAGGTGAACGGAAGAGGGGAAACGTGGAAAGATTCTATTCTTCGGTTGTGGGGTGTACATTTTCTTTGGATGGCAGAAAGATATATTCGTGGTCCATCTCAGGAAGAGTAAGAGAAGGCGCCGTTTTGACGCCGTTCAATAAAAGTGGCGGTTGTAACTTCTTGTGCCTGGCCTGTGACTAGTGTGACTCTGATCATCCCGCCGCAGAGCTGCCTTTTTAGGAACCCAGCCTTCTTCCCCGACACTCACCTGGAGGATTCCGTGCCTCTGAACTCCTCCCACCGACAGGCCGACTAATGGGCACCTTTCATTCCGACTCGGAGAAGCATGTCTCCGTGACGCTCCTGGTTAGCACAGAATATCCTTCAAGCATTTTCTCATTCTTGACCGCATCATTGAAGACTGATCCACAGCGCAACGGGGGGTAAGTGTTCGTTTTGGGTCCATGGTGAAGTATCCGCTCCTCGTCGTCTTTTTGCAGATATACCGTCTGTCGTGGTGGTCCGTGATGTCTAGTAGAGCCTTCGCAACTTCATTTGGATTCTTCTGGACACTGTTTTCTTCCTTGCGAGAATGCTTGAGGCCTGTACGATCCGCCACGTGTACATTTCTCGTATCTCTTGTCGTTCCAAAAGGACGCTCATGTCCCTCAGGCTTCTATCCGACCCCACTCGCTAAACCCCGAGCGTGTCTTCTCTGGAAAATCTGCGCGACTTGGGAGGAAGGGGAGGTGTCCGCTACGAGCGGATGACAAGTTCGCCCACTCGATCGCTCTCCAGGACCCTGGCATACCATACCCTCCCGGGAGGATGGATAGTCATCGCGATGGGATACCTCTTGAGATTTATGGGTTCCAGTCGCGCTCAAGAGGAGGAGTAAGCCCCACACCCCGGGAGCTCGAGAGGGTGAAGAGTCTGAGAGGGGGGCTGAAGAAGCGAAGAAGATGGGCGCCTGAGCTTGAGACGACAATTTAAGAAGGCGGGGAGGTGGTCCAAGTTTCCAATGGTGAAGGCTGGTGCAGGCGTAAGTCCGACGGTGGGAGATCTCGGGAGTCTTTGGAGGATGGCTTATTGTCTATAACTGTTTTTACGACGCCAATGTCGTATCTAGGTGCGTCGTGTCATCGTGCTTGAAGTCCCTGTTCCATTCATATCAAATAATAATAAGATGCTTCGTTACAATCGGATGAGCAAGCTAGTCAGAGCCTCCCTCGGGGTCTGTATCTGAGAAGACCGCATCGGGCGTCTGATCCTCAGAACAAACGGAGAGCCTGGCTCATGTAGTGAATTTACTGTTTGTCTCACCCTGAATTCGCGACGTGTAGGGCATCTCCGCTCGCAGCGGGAACATCTTCCCACTCAACAAGGGGCAAGAAAGTGGACTCAAAGACAATAATTTAACGATAAATAAGATTAGGTGGAGGGGTAAGATATGCTACCATTCATTGTCCAGCATAAACAAACATACGTCCGATAAAGGTCCAATTTGCCTACTGTACGCATTACTCAAAGGTCCGTAACAATTGCCAACCTCGGCGCAGTCTGAAGTGGCATCGTCGACTGTTTTGGTGTTCGTTGTTCCTCCTCCTGCTCTGCGTAGCTCCCGCCGTCGTCAGGCGAAGGAATTGATTTGATGGAATCCCACCTTTCGATCCTTGAAACCTTGGTCGCATTCCGATGCACCTCCCCTCTTCTTCCTCTTCCGTGCTTTGCCCGTGTCTTGAGAAGTTTCCCGAGGACACGGGTGTTGCCTCTTATCAGAGATGGTTCCTCTTCATCCTCCGAATCAGAGTCACGCTGTTCTTCATATAGAGGTCTGGTACGGAATTTCGGGACAGGGGAGGGATCGAATGTAGCGGTGTGCATATGCGTCGATGCTGAGAGCTGAGAATACATCGACTCCGTGCTCTCCGATGCAGCCGACGTCGGCGTCCCATACCTTGACTGTGGCCGTACAGGATGAAGAGGGGGAGGAGGAGGAGGAGGAGGAAGTGGATTCTTCGGGTGCGCAGAGACAGGCGTAGACGACTCCCGCATGACGCTCTCCTTCTGGTAATGGTAGGGGAATTGGGACGCATACGCATCCGCTTCTCTCATCGGAGGTTGCTCGTGCTCGGAATCGTACTCCCACGGGTTTCCACCGCTAGAATAAGACTGGGAGACCACCGACTCCCTCCTCTCGTGAGGTTTTCTCGGGCTCCAGTAAAGGAGCTATCCCATAGCTCGTAGACCGCCGGTGTCTCTCGCTAGGCGGGATCCTGGCTTCTGCTCTCCGTCGCTGGTACCGTTTGTAGAAATGGATAGCAAGTGCGACGAGGATGATGAGGAATGCGAGGACGGAGATGACGATTGCTGCAATCACGCCTCCACCTAGGGAGCTGGTAGAGGCTGGCGTCGGACTCGGTTCTACCAGAGTAGTCGTCTCTACCGCAGCAGTAGTTGCAACAACGGAAGGCGTGTTTTGTGGTGCGGGGACTGGTGCGGGGCTCATGGCAGAAACGTTCCAACCACACGGGCTAGCTATACCGGCTTCATATATATGGTCGAGTTTTCCGCAGCCGCCGACGGAGAGGAATGTATGTAAGACACCGTCATGCAGTGCGGATGAAACCACCCGCTCCCCAGCTTCCAAGCATCTCATGATCACGGGCATTCAGGACAAAATTGACAGGAACAAACCTACGCAGAAGATAAGAGGAGAAGAGAAGTCCGCAGCGAGTTGCCCGAGTCCAAGATACATAGCCAAGCTGCCCCCATCCGGTACTACCAACTGCGGCCCAGAGCCTGAAACTCGTTCACGGACGATTATTCGACTCGAGCAATGCGATCCCTCTGATGTAGATATTAGGATAGGGCACCAACACCGATTCCGCGCTATATCTCTCGTTAATCTCTTGCACGAATTGAAGAATAAAAGAAATATAATCGTATGATCCGGTGGTATCGCCGTCGGGATTTGTCAGCGTTCCTCCATCAAAGCGACGCCCATGTACAACATAAATACCTTTTATTTACGACGGATGCGAACCTTCACGCATGGTTTCGGTGAATGAAACTAGGAAAGTGTGAGTAATAAATGTCTCTTCAGACTTGTCTCCACATCATCCAATGGCTCGTCCGTTTCAGTTACACATTATTTAGCCCTTGAAGCTTGAAAGCTTGATCATCGTAAATAATGTTCTCATTGCTGGACCCCCTTTATGATTTGCACGCACGCTTTCCTGAGACGGAGCCAAAGGATCGAAACGGCCTGTTCAGTCACTCTCTGTATTCGCAGACGGGAGTAAGCTTGCCAAATTTTTCAGATCCCAATCCCAATTGGCGCAGGTCTGTACGCGTATGGATCAAAAGTCCTGTGTAAGCAGATACAAGCGCTCCAGCAATTAGCCTTTCATTGGCCGACAGCGGATGCAAGCTACTACCTGGTAACTTCGAATTCTGTACGCACTTGATAGATGATCGTACCATACCCTCTCCCGCATTTCTGCATTCGCTCACCAGCCCTGGTACTCCTATCACACCAACTTTGACTTCCAGAGCTATCTTCAAGTTCCCGCAAAAGCAGTTGTGCGCAAGCACTGTCGCAAGCTGTCAGATCCTCCCACTTCAGTGCCATATACATCCCATTAGCTCAATACCGTAAACATCTCGTTCTCCTGATCATGTCGCTTTCTTCTTCGTCGTCCCACGCCGTCGCTGCTCGCATCCGGTCCGTTCTTACCACCATCACTTCTCTCATATGACCTGCTGCCAGCGCGTTAAATACCCGCGGCGAATGGCGAGAGTTTGCTTTGCTCCCGTCATGACGCGTCTCATCCATTACCTGCTATCCATCTTTCTCAGTACGCTGCGTCTCGTCTCGTTTCACTCTATCTTATTCACAATCTGTGCTCCCAAGAAGCTCGCTCGCCTTGATCAACCCCATCCATCCTGCCAGGCTGGAATCGGGATCCCAGCATCGTCCGTGTCGGTTCGGACTACTTCATCGCGACGTCCACCTTTGAACATTTTCCTGGCCATCCCATCTATCATAGCATAGCACGGATCTGGTCCGTTGGGAGCTGATAGGACACGCTTTAAATCGGCCTTCCCAGCTGAGCTTGCTTGGGACGCCTTCGGATGCTGGCGGGGCTTCATTCCTAGTGGTACACCGGGATTCTGACGCGTCGCACATAAGAATTTGGGCCCCTGCGTTGAGGTACCATGAGGGGAGGTTCTACCTCTCCCCAACGACCCGTTACGTGTATACTGGCCAGTGCTTAAGCTGACAAAACGGAACTGCACGCTTATATGCTTTCTATAGCAGAATACAGACTATTTCCACGATCATTCTTTGTTTGGACAGACGATATATTCTCCAACAACTGGAGCAATCCGGTCTACTTCGGTACGCGTCGCCCTCGTATTTCTCCTACAACCTACGGAAGCTGAGGAATTATAGTCTCCCTTGGATACGACGCAGATCTGTTCTGGGATTCCAATGGCGATGTAGATCCCTGTTTTCCTCGTTACGTCTTTTGCCTGGACCTCATATCCCATCCAGGTCTACAACACTTGGTGCGGGATCAATAACGCGGTGGAGAAGATATACGGTGCGTCCAGCGCATTACGCCTTCAACTCAGATTAATCGCCATGCACTACACAGGGATATGGCAGAACAAAATCAACATCGAGACAGGCGACTCCCTCACACCCCGCCGAGCTCATCTTCAAAGGCATCCTCCCAAACAATGCGACTGCAAGACCCGAAGGACCTCACGTTTACCTGATCAACGGGACGTATTATCTCATCATCGCCGAGGATATGGCCCAGGTCATTCTTGACAACTCTCATCTCATCAGTCCTAGGTGGAACGGACATCGGTCATCGAGCTACAGTACAACGCGGCCCTTCTCCCTCAGGATCATGGGAGAATAACCCAAAGAACCCGATCCTGTACAATGGTATAGACCCAACGCTACCCATACAGAGCACTGGGCACGCAGACATTGTCGAATGCGTCGACGGACAATGGTGGGGAGTCGCCCTCGGCGTCCAACCGCAGAATCAGAGTATCAGCCATAAACAACTAGGCACAGCGTCTGCTTCACTTTTTGGCGCCGTTTTCTGACGAGTAGCGGTAGGCAGAGAAACATTCCTGTTTCCGGTAACATGGGACTCTTACGGCTGGCCAGTGTTCAACCACGGCGAGCCTCTGAGAGAGTATATCGAAGGTGTGCTGGAAGATGTATCCCCCGTCTCAGCATACCACAACACATTCCCCTCCGACTCGCTGGATAACACGTTCTTCTTCCTTCGCACACCCTACAAGATCTTCCACTCCCTCACCTCCCGCCCAGGATACCTCAGAATCCGCGCCAACTCCCTACGCGCTCGGAGACCGGGACTCTCCCGCGCTGGTTTCCAGGAGGCAAGCCAGCTACACCGAGACGTTCGAGACAGAGGTGGAGTTTTCGCCCACGAGCAATCTTACTGAGGCGGGGATCAACATCCTCTATGGGGATTTGCTTCACAATGATATCGGCATTACCCGTGGCCAGGATGGAGAGAGGGTCATCGTTACGCGGACTATCGTACAGGCCGTGCAAGGTCCAAATCTGTTGACGTATGAGAACAGCACGGTCAAGACGGTAAATTCGTCCCAACGTCGTCCCGAGAGCCTGTGCTGACCTGGAACGGCGCAGATCTCGTACACACCGCTCACGACGACGACCGGTCCCATCAAACTGACCATCGTCGGCAATCCGACGTCTTACAGCCTGGGGTACGGCGAAGGTGATAACACAGAGTTCACCTTCACTGCGACCATCGACAGCGCCGCCTTGTCTTATGCCCCCATTGGGTAAGTTCTGCGCGAACATGGACCATGGTACAAGACTGATCATTCTCCCCAAGGTTTTCATACTTCAAAGGCACGTCATTCGGAGCAGACAACATCGGGAACGGGAAACCAAGTCTCGCGCCTGCGGATTTCGTCTTTTGGAAACAGGCACCGGGGGGATTGGTGGTGCGAAGCAATACAGAACTTGAACATGCAGCGTATACAGATCATTGTTAATGTTATTGGGGAAACAGTGTGCGAAGAAGAGATACGAAGAAAACAGGAAGTAGTACAACATTATCATATGCGACAACTTATAGACACGTGTATCAAGAAGTTGCGCACGATGTTGGTGGCAGACGCTGAGAGTGAGAAACGAGGATGAGCGTGGTAAATGTGCTAATCCCAAGGATTGAAATCTTCGTCGTCCACATCGACTTCGTAGACGGCAGCGGAC
>RZIO01000013.1:554870-586795 GCA_004338095.1 Gloeostereum incarnatum
AGTCAGATACCGACACGGATGAGCTGCCATCATTACTCTGACCTCCATTCCCTTTGCTATTGTCTCGAGCGTTCTTGGCTCTAACCGACTCCCAGTCATGGTTGGAGGTATTGGCACGGCGCCCTGAAACAGGTAAGCAAAGAACTCGAACCTTCCAGAGGAGCTCACCATTACCCGTGTTGTTCTTACTCTTACCTTTCGCGTCTCTTGTTACCTGTTTATTCCCCAATTTCTCCGCCTTCTCCGCCTGCTGTTTCAGCGCCTTCATCCTCCTCTCCTCCTTCTTATAATCAGCGCAGATCCCTCGCTTGCAGATCTTACCGTGCGTCGGGCACACGGGCTTGAACTCATCGCTGGCAGACTTCACAGGAGCGGGCTCGGACCAAAGATTCTGGTTCTCCAGGGTCTTGAAGTAATCATGACTATTGTAATCAGCGACCTGCTCCCACGGCGCGATGTACGACTCATCCGTAGGCGCGGCAGTAGGAAGCCCATACAGGCCGGCCTCCTGAGAGCCAGAGAAGGAGATAGATGCCATCTCATCCTCTAGCGTGCTGAGAGGGTCGTGGCTCGAAGCACCAGAACAGCCATCAGTCCCAGATGAGGGAGTCGCATCAGCATAAGTCATCGGAACGGGTATTCCAGGCGGGCGAGCGGGCGCAGCAGAAGCCGAAGCTGAACCTGAACCAAAACCAGAAGGGACTGATGCAGATGGGGTCCGATTGGCGCCCCAGGCGTTCGGACGAGCTGCAGAAGTTTTTGACTCAGAGATGGGTTTGTTCCCTGGGGCAGCCATTGACGTGAGCAAGAGGGATCATCGTTAGATTGAGAATCAACGTACATGCGTTAGGGAGGGGGTTCTTCTTATGCCATGCTTTCTTCTGGGTTTGAAGCGTACGCGAAGAGGGTTCAGAAGTTTTGGAAACCCACTGAGATGATCCAACAACTGGAAGGACGGCGTAAAATATAAACCATAACATGCAATGACTCTTCTTCCTCACCTTGGCGGACAGGTTTCGAAGGTGGCGGTTTGGCTTCGACGGGGAGCGGCCGACAGAGTGGTTTGTTCGTCACGTCCTCTTTGGGCGTTGGACACCAGTGAGTCCCGGGATACGGGTATGTAAATAGTCTGCCCCCTCCGCGCCCATCAGTAAAATCCGCGCAAAAACTAAACAACTTACGCGTTATCGGGTTTCCAATTGCTAAAGAAAGAGTCAGAAATGTCGATCCGTTTCCAACCTGAAGAATGGATGAAAGTCAGGAGAGCGACAGAAACACTTAGAACGGCGGTTGTACCATCATCACGCAGCATGCTCCCTTTATTGTAGAAGGAATGAAAGATTTGAGAGACGCGGCTCTTTTCTTCATCGCCAGGCTTCCGGAGGATTTCTGACCAACGGTGTTCCCCCAGAAGAGCCTTTGACGGAAAGGTCTTGTTGATCTCGATGATCGCCATCCCTCTTGCCTGAGCAGATTTAGTGTTAAATTGGATGAAATCCAACTAACTCACGCTTGGTTTATGGTGAATAGCAAAGAAGGGCTCAGAGGATCCCATTGCACTTGCGATCCACGCACAAAATTCGAGTACTTCTTCGTGGATTTCATAGTTCACATTAACTGGATACGGTTGGACAACAGTATAATATTTCGCATCCTCTATCACCTCAGGCGCAGGGGGTTTCTTAGGCATTTTTGAAGACAAGCAAACAAACAAAAAGGGTAGGTTTCCGGCCACTTCAAGTTCTAGAGATGGTGGTTAAAAGACAAGGTACAGACAGATCAAACCCGGGTCCTGGCTGCCAATGAGTTATTCCCAATTCGTCGTATGACCAAACAAGATGCCAAATAACGCGGTTGTGGCGCGCCGGCCGAAACTCTTGTTCCCGATCCATCCTGACATCGCACTTGTATTGTCCTCGCTCAATGGCAATGTTACTCTGTAGAACCCTGCTCCATGGATACATGGGATATTACAAGGCTTTCAGCGAGCGTAGATTGACAAGGTGCGGATTTTATTCCTCGCGAATTTCCCTTTCTAAGCTAACAACATTCTTCCCTTGAAAAGCAATCAAGGATTATCGACGAGCTATCACGCTGGATCCTACCAACATCAAATGCAAGGGCAAGCTCCCTGCTGCCTATTTCGAAATTGGAGCCTATAAATCGTGCATTCTTACCGTCCTGGAGACCGCTCGTCTGTGGAATGACCTTAGTACTGAGGAACCTGGACGTAAAGACCCATACCTCCAAAATTTGTCCCTGAGGCTAGCCAAAGCTCTCTGCCATCCATGCGCTCGCATCCTCTTTGAGTCGCTCGGTACACTATGAGTCTATACCAGACCACTGGGTAGACATCTTTTCGACTCTCCGTACGGTGCAAACTACGAAGACACTATGGAGTGGAGTGGTGGAGATCGTGGGTCATTCTTTGCGATTTTTCGCACGAGTCGATCGAGACGAGCAACGTCAAAAGTAGAGAAGTTTTTCTCTCTCTTGCGCTGTTCAAATCAGCTGTGTGAGTGTATCTACTTGCTCGTGGTACGAAGGGACGAAGGCTGACAACTTCATGAAGCGATCCGTCCATGCAATATTTGGCGTGCAAGTCAAAATCTCCCGAAAACGTTCACCCGCATGTGGATGAGGGAACCCCTGAACGCCCAACCACTCTACGCGACTCAAAGGAGGAGGAGGCTTCCGTACAAGTGGTTATCGAGCTGCCACTGTTGCCGCTCTGCGTCAACTTTGCGTACCTTGTACAAGAGGCCTTGGATCCAAACCTTCGGTGGCGGATCATCCATGGGAGAGAATCGGTACATACGTGCCTTCCACTCATGCTGAGGAGGAGGAAGCTCTCAGGGCTCGGGAGCTTAAGATAGGAAGAAGTCAGACTCTGGGAGGAAACGTCCCTTGAGATATTCGGGGGGGAGAACTTGATTGCTTGGCGCCAGGGGGAATCCATTGTCTAACAACATTCAGTCTATTACTCCGCGAGAGCAATGCTCCTTGTGACGCCAGTGTCGTGTCGCGCTGTGCTGAGCCTCCCCCAGTTCCGAATCTTCCAGTAAATAATATTAACACCCAGTTACAACGACTGGACCTCCCTAGGAAAACAACCAGATGCGTAAGGCATGAGAAAACTACTCTCCCTCAGGGTCCATATCTGAGAAGACTGCATCGGAAGGTGTGCGGTCCTCGTACGACGTCATCGAAGACGAGCAACCGCCACTCAGTGTCTCGGTAAGATGTTCACGTTCCCGTTTCTTAGCGCCGCGCGTCGGGTTTAAGGTCGCCGTGTCAAAATCAATAATGGTGGGCTGTCCGTCGTCGCTCATCAAAAGGTTCTCAGGACGTATATCATTATGTGCCACGCCCGCACTATGGATATCTTTCAGGATACGGAGGAAGGCAAGCCTGAGCAAGAGTAAGGGCATGATCGCACTGGGAAGATAAGATGTCACTCCTTACCGTTCTTCTTCCGACGTTTCCACAGCATCGTAACCTAGCACTAGTGTTTCTTTCCGTCGCGTGAACCAGAGATTGCGTCCTCGGTGGCTCAATACGAGGGCTAACGGACCCCTATCGGCCATGTCCTGGAACAAGCCGAATGCTTGGGGTATACCGTCGACGCCAGAGGCGGCCAGGCGTTTGTATATAGAGACCTCGTGCCTCAGCTTCCCTTTCTGGGCGTCCGAAAATGCCAATTTAACGACAACATCGGTGGAAAGGATTTCTCCGTGAATGGTCTGCACGTCGAGTGTTCCACCATGTACAAGGCCCACTGCGCCATGTCCTATGTATGATGTTATTGTGATAGATATGTATTGGTGGGGGGAGTATTTTCGCTGTCGCTCGTGGATGATCGCTGCAGGATTTGGCGCTACAGTGGGGTCAGTATACTCGCGTGTGAAGGCGGCTGGCGCATCTGAGTCGAAAGGACCATAACGAAGAACGAAAAAGGCAACGTTCCGCATCTTAGTTTCTGACAGAACGTCCTGCATAACGGCGTCAGAACATCTAGCAGTGGGAGAACACAAGGACGCACTCACAACGTCTGCAGCGCTCTTTCGAATTGACGTCGGGGAGGGACCCTTGTTCCTCTTGCTTCGCCTTGCAGGTGCTTCAGTTGGTGCCCTCTTTCTTTTTCTGTTGTTTGAACTGTCTTTGGGCTGATCCGCCGACATGCGATGGTATCTGTCGACCGCATCTTTGAAGATGGCCATGTACAAATTAAGATGAATATCGCCATAAGCAGGGCGGTCTTGGGTGTGATTGGATATGTCAATCAAAGGTGAAATATAGAGCGTCTGAGAGTCCCGGCGACGTATGCCAATGCATTCCAGGATTCCGCAGTGGAAGATGATGAACGTAGTATCCTGCTCGACAGATTTTCTCCAAGCCTATGGAGAAGATCATGATAGCACCACGGAAGCAAACCGGGGACTCACGTGCTGCAGAACGGTGTCGCTGTCGTTGAACGAGCGAAACGGCGCGTTGTATCGACGGCGGCCAGGAAGTGTCAGCCTCTTGACGCTGCCTGGAGGAAAAGGATTCTCTGCCTTCCTGTCCGGCTTCTTCTGGCTCAGACGGGAGCTTCGTCTTCTTCCTGACGATTTGTTGGTAGCGTCGGTAGCGTCATGTAGAACGCTGGGGAGAAAAGGAAGGCAGACATCCGAATCAACGGTTCCCATGGGTTCTATTGGGGCGCGAGTGTATCCCTGCACGGGGAATACCTCACTTTCAAACGAACGGAAGGGTACGCAGTCTTTTGCTATATCTGTCACAATGTCCTGAGCTGTTTCAGACGGTGGGAGGATAACCCACGTCGCGAGAAATGGAAACCGCGAGGAGACTCCTGTGAACGCTTTCTTTTCCTCGTCTCCGAGACAATCCCAAATTTCCTTTGCGACCGGTGTATCCTCGTCCCTGTCTTTCCCCATACGGAGAGTGTAATTATCAAGGATCTCGTCTTCAGGAGGATTCAGGCCTAGTTTGTCCCAAGTGAGGAACGTGAGCCATGCGGGCATGCGAGGGACGAGAAGAGTACAGGCAATTGCAAGGCAGCACATTGCTGTTGTGTCACGGTAGTATTCTGCCACCGACTTGGCGTCGGATCTTTCCTTTCTCATGTAGTTGAAGTCAGAAACGGCGCAAACCATGCCACCAAAAGTGAGGTCAGGCAAGCACACACCATCCTCAAACAGTTTATCAACAACATTTTCAACAACTTCAGTGAGAGAATGAAGGAACTTCGGTACGCCAACGACAGCTTTTAGACTGAGCTGCTCGGGGAGATGTTTATCATAAAACACCGCGGTTGGCGTCAACGCTGGCTCGACAGGATCATCGGGTACGATAGCAGGAGGATTCCATTTTCTGAGATTGTAGACTGTTCGCGAGATTTCTTCAGGCTCGTCGTCTTGTGAAGCCATACATAAGACGATGAGAGAGACTCTGAGTTCAAGTACTGAAACGATGAACGTCGTCACAACGTGAGTCATCCTTCCTCAAACTGCAATCACCTCCTTGCACAGGATTAGTCACGACTTAGAACCCCATTTCCGCCACGGTGTCCGATGCATCACGCAAAATATCTTTATTTTCATGGGTCTCAAAGCAGTGGGTGTCTTTCTCGCGTAGAACGATCATCTGCCCCGTGAACTTGAAAAGATTCATGGTGCTTATGACAGGCTACTAACTTGCGACGAGTCAGATCTGAAGCTCTGAAGACCAGACAAACAGTTCAATGGCACCAAAATGGCACAAAAGAAGCTAGTTAAGAACCTAGAGATTACTTCCCATCGGGATCCGTATCCGAAAATATTGCATCAAGGGGAGTGGACATCATATATGGCCATCGGTTCTGAGTAATTATCCTCTAACAAATAAAAGAGCTGTTCACGTTCCCGCTACTTAGCGCCGCGCGTTAGATTTAAAGTTACCCTATCATAGCCAATGATAGCGGGCCCGTCGTCGTCGTTAATCAGAAGATTTTCCGGACGGATATCATTATGTGCCACGCTAGCGCGATGGATATCCTTCAATATACGGACGAATGCCCAGGAAGAATACAAGCGACGTCTTCATGGGTATGGAGACGATAGTCAGTCTTCATCAGGATATTGCCACACCCTAGTAGCGACGTACTAGCTGTTCGCCGTGAGGGTGAAGGTCCTTCATGGATGAGCGTAGAGCATCCTTCCGGCACCTGGAGATACTTGGCTATGTATATCCTGAAGATGCCAACTGATCCGCCAGCTCAACAGGCGGGTGAGGGCGGGTGAGAACCACATTGTCCCGTAATACATACATATCTTCTCTGTCTACAAACACACAGGACTCATTTGTGGTGGAGCTCTGATTGGACAGAGACACTCTCAATACTACTGATACTAGCGATCTCTAATATCCACTACTGACGACACTACTCATTCTCGGGATCGGTGTCCGAGAAGACAGTATCGGGGGGAGTGCGTATCATGTATGATGGCATTGGATCTGTAAAGGTACCCTTCAGCATGTAGGAGAGCTGTTCACGTTCCCGCTGCTTCGCCCCACGCGTCGGATTCAACGTTGCCCTGTCAAAGTCGATTATAGTAGGCCCATCTTCATCGCCAATTAGAAAATTCTCGGCGCGAATGTCGTTATGGGCAACGCCGGCGCGGTGAATGTCTTTCAGGAAGCGCAGAAACGTCGAGCTAGGAGGCGGAAACATCAGCATCGTAACCACACTAGTAATCTTAATCTTTACCGTTCTTCTTCCGACGTTTCCACCTGAGGATCGCGCCCCTTTGCGGTTTCCTTTCGCCGGCAAAACCAGAGATTGACCCCTTGGTGGCTCAGGATGAGGGCCAACGGTCCCTCTTCGGCCATGTCCTGGAATAGTCCAAAAACACGAGAGATCCCGCGTACGCCAGCGCTTGCTAGTCGCTCGTAGATGGAGTATTCATGCCTCAATTTCTCCTTCTGAATGTCGGAGAATGCCAACTTGACGACCGCCTTGCTCGACAGAGTCTTCCCTTTGACGGTTTGCACCTCAAGTTGCGCACCATGCACAACGCCCACTGCACCGCTGCCTATACGCGAAGTAATAACAAGGGTTATGTACTGGTGGGGTGAATACTTCCGCTGTCGTTCATGGGTTGCTCGGGTGTAGGACGGCGCGGGATGTCCAGAGATCAAGGCAGGTCCTTCCCGAATGAAAGCAGCAGGAGCGTCTGAGTCGAAGGCACCATAATGGAGGGCAATAAAAGCAACGTCCCGCGCACATGTTTCAGGAAGGATATGCTAGATACAATGTTAGCGAGTCCGCCAATATCAGTGGACATGAAACCTTACATCGCTGTGAACAATGTTTTGAGCAAGTAAAGGCGGAGAGGTGACGCCCTTCCGCCTCTTCCTTCGCCTGAGATTTGATTCAGTGGGTGCACGTTTCCTTTTCCTGCCTGACGAATCTTCTTCTGCTGTGGAGAGATGATGATATCTATCCACAGCATCTTGGAAGATCGCCATGTAGAGGTTGATATGTATATCCCCATATGTCGGACCTTGATCGTTGGCTACGTCAATTATAGGGGAGAAATAGAGTGTCTGAGAATCACGACGTCGTATCCCAATGCGCTCCAAAGTTCCGCAATGAAAGATGATGAACGTCGTATCGTTCTCGACGGATATCCGCCAGGCCTACAGTCAAGTCCATGGTCAGAAACCATGCTGCGGGGAGTAACGATGACCTGCTCACGTGTTGTAGAAGGGCTTCGCTGTTGTTGAGCGGGCGGAACGTCGTATTATAGCGACGGCGCCCTGGAAGTGTCAGTTTGGCATTCCTGGTGACAGGCACTGTGTTCGCATCAACGGTTTCCCTCAAACGGGAGCTCCGTCTCCTCTCAGGGGAACTGGTGGAACTGCGAGGCTTCTCACCACATACACCTTCAGGCAGAAACGGGAGGCAGGTATCCGAATCGACGGTGCTTGCGAGTTGTGAGTTTGTATTGTTGTATCCCTGCACAGGACAGACCTCGCTCTCGAAGATTCGGGGAGGTAGACATCCTTTTCCTATGTCTAAAATCATATCCTCAGCCATCTCCGATGGCGGGAGTATTACCCATGTCGCGAGGATCGGAAACCGTGACAAGACGCCTTTAAACATCTGTCTTTCTTCTTCGGTCAAAGAATCCCAGATTATTTCGTTGATTGGTACATCCTTTCCCCTATAGTTCATTACTCTGAGAGAATGATTATCGAGGATCACATCTTCAGGGGGATTCTGGCGGGCACTTCCCCAAGTGAGGAAGCTGAGCCAGGCAGGCATATGAGGATAAAGAAGAACACAGGCAACTGTTTCACAGCAAAGTGCTGTCGTGTCGCGGTAGTAATCGGCCACATCAGCAGCATCAAGCCGCCTCTTTTTTATGTGCTTAAAGTCAGAAGCAGGAAAGACCATGTCGTCACCGCTGAAGGCGGGCAAGAGCTTGCCTTCCTCAATTAATTTAGCGCCAACAGTATCAACCACGTCTGTGAGAGAGTGCAGTAGAGTCGGTACGCCAACAACAGTTGTTAGACAGAGCCGTTGGGGGAGATGTTTGTCGTAGAACACCGCAGAGCGCGTCAGGGTCGGTTCAATGAGAGGATCGTCAGAGTCAGTTTCAATAGGAGGGGGATTCCATCCTCTAATCCCGTCGATTATTTGCCTGGCCCTGTCTTCAGTGTCGTCGCCTTCGTCCGAAGCCATTAATTTTGGGACAGGACCATGAAGTCTTAGTGAACGGTCACTAGTCATGGGCACGTGTCTCATCTCATCACGTGCGACCAATTCTGGAACACGGCCCGGCCCGATCGCCATCTAGTAATTACTACCCAACGCTGGAGTACTTGAAGTACTTCTTCAGACAGGTTCATATTATCCAATATTCCTTTATGCTCCCCCATTTACTTATGAAGTTCGTTTCCTTGGCCTCATCCATTATGTCTTTACAAGTTGCTTACTACACAAGTTGGTACTATCTCGTCAACATTCAATATTCAACCATCGAGCTTTCTTTTCAGCCTGTTTCCAGACAACTCGTGCTCGCTTGCGGGTGGGTGAATACTGTGAACAAGGTGCCTGTCCTTCAATATCCCGGATTCTTCCAGTGACGTTGCAAAGTCAAGCATTCTTTGTCTGTCTATGCCGAAGTCGACGTCGATTGAAATGGACGACTCCCGATCCACCACTACACCGACCGGTTTTTCGTCGGCTGGAAGCGGAGAGATGAGATCCACGAACGAAGACACCATTTCGGTTCTTTTCCATCGAACAGGGGCGATATAAATCCCATGGGATGACTTCCCCCGCTTTTGTTCAGGCTCATCCTGTCTAAGGATCCACTGCAATAGTTCCTTCTCCTCGATGGCATCGGCGCTGCTCTTGCCGTCTTCGATAGTCTTTGAATGACTGAATCCTACAATGTATGGATGGAGCTCATTTCTGAGCAAAAGACAATCTTCGTTCAGACCACCATGCAAAATACCGGCATCATGTATCGCGTCGAGACAGCTCAAAAAAAGATCCCTGTCAGGCCGATTGTCAGCTATGGGGAAGGAGTAGATGACGTACATCTCTCACTAACTTTAATGGCTGTGAAAGTTTCCGAATGACCGCCTTTTCTCCTGCATATTCGACAAGAAGAAGCAGTCGCTGGTTTGGACACTCCCCAAGGGAGAACAATCCGATGGGAGTCGCAATCCCTTTGACGCCTTTTCGAACGAGCTTGCAATACACCGAATGCTCGTCCTTTAAACGAAGAATTTCCTCTGGTGAGGTTGCCACCTTTATGGCCCAGAGGGAGTTCCCGTCGAAGAGGCGGTGTCCGATCACAAGGTTTCTTCCTAGGAAGACCTTTCGGATGTCTATGCGCCAAGAAGTCGTCGGTATGGTGATCTCCAGGTATGAATCTGGGCGCGACTCGATGCCTGTGAGCAGAGAGGTGACAGCAAGTCGAACGTATGCCCGATCTCTAAGAGGCATGATGCTAGTAGACGATTCGGGCTCGAGCTCTGAGCGGACAACTAGTCTAGGAATGGAAAATGCCTCAAAGAGAAGAGCTCTCTGCGATTCCTAGTGATACGGTCCAAGATGTGAGCTTAGCAGATGCAATAATCGATAATAACACGTACAGGGGTTTCGACGGGGCGAATGATTCTAATCTTTCGCTGTTGCTTTGGGAAGGTGATGGGCGGCAGTGCCTCGGTACTTGTATTGTGGTATCCCTGATTCCACAGTACGGGAGTAATCCGGTTAACTATAGCGCGTTTGTAATTTAGAAGCACGGTTCTTAGTATCCCGGATCATTGCCAGCATCAAACCTGTTTGCAGGCGCCCATATCCACAACTGAACTCCGGAACGGACACAATATCCGAAACATACAACGTCTGAGATCCACGGTGACGAAATGCTATTACTTCGAATGCACCAGAGTGGAGAGACACAAAGGAAGAATCCGTTTGAACTGCTTCAGCCCAGATCTGGTTGATTCGGGTTAGCGCTAGCAAGTTGCGGGCTGCCATCGGACATAGGCTTACCTGTTGTAACATCCATTGAGCGTGATTCTTTGTATTTTGCACGAATTCCTCCTGATATTCAATGGAAGAGATGTCGCGTGCGTCTGCGAGGTGTAGCAGACACTCGTCGGAATCGAATCCACGGCGCGCTCCTGTAACTCGATGCCCTCCTGTCCTAGAGTCCTTATGGTGGATGGAGCAATTAGCACCGTATGAGCAAGTTATCCACGGAAATAGTTTTCCATTGCAAAAACGATGGATTTCCTCCATGTGCGCCAGATCTCCAGCATTGAGGTTCTTGAATTCCCAAATTCCAGCGCAGCGGAATAATGCGTAAACATCCTTCATACCTGCAGGGAAAGGGTTCTTCCCCTTTTTGTATACATTCAGAAATCCATCTGCCACGGCCTTTCCGCCGACACGAGCGTTTGGTGAGAGGTCCCATCCTAGACAACTGGCGTCCCATTCTTTAGAACCGAACTCTAGTGTGGCAGCTACGACTGCCACATGTGATGCAATTAAGGAGTAGGCACGTTCAACACCCTTCTCGTCCAAGACGACTGTGGGATCCTTCATCCGAAGCAATTGTGCAGGGGTGAAGTCTTTTGTCTGGTCTGGTAAATCGGCATGATCCGCCACGTTATCGGCTAGTTTGACGAGATAATCAAGCATACTCGGAAGATGTACAACCTTTTTAAGGATAAGATCCTCGCTGAGATGTACGTCAAAATCGGAAGGTTCCCGAGTACCGTTGGATGCGGTGTGGCCCTCGCCTTTCACCAAAGCAAGGGGGCAGAAGTCAAAGAACTTTCGTAATTTGACACTCGGAGGATCGTTAACTGAGATGACTGACGATGAGTTTTGCGCAGTGGGTGCCCGAACGATACTAGAAAGCGGCTCAGGGCGGGCTTGCTTTGGCTTTCCCTGGGAATCGGAAGTAACCGTTTTCGAGGGAGGCCCATGCCTAGCATGGGACGGTGGAAATCTACTTGGAACCTATAAAACGACATTCCACTTGATTTGGCCACAAAGCGAATGAGAATAAACATTGAGTCATACCTTTGTATTAATGCGTGCTGTAAAATCGCTAGATGACTCTCTCTCAATCCTTTTCCTGTTCTGCGTAGACGTAACGGGTCGGACGAGACTACGTTAGAAGGAATGGCAGAGCTTACAGCAAGATGGCGACCAGCGTCGTTTCCAAGAGTTGAGGGAGAAGACATAAGTAAAGAACGAGGGTGTGACGTTGGCGAGGAGGGGTTATTCTGAAACTTAAGCTGTGTGGAGTGAAGGACAGCCATTATAAGCACCCTTGAGGAGATATCTGAGAATGCCGATCCAATTATTCAAGAATAAGAACAAAAAACAATACCCTGGCTATCTACTTCGTTCCCATGGGAGAGAGATATACAATCGTCCGAAGTTCGATACAACAGATAGTCTAAGATAATACAAAGTTTGCGGATTCGAACGACCGGACTCGGAGGAAAGCCAGAACGGAAGAAAGCACGTCAAGATCCCTAGGCTACCGTTGTCATCCTTGTTGTTTAATTCAGGAATACAAGGATCCAGATGTGATCCACACACCTCAGATGCCGTTGCTGCGCAGGTTCAACGTGGACGGAGTCGGGTGTCAAAGCGTTATTATTTGTATGTATTGACGCGTCTTTGAGCAGTTGCGCGGCGTTTTTTTTTGTGCCTCATCAGGCCTTCAAAGCTTCAGGGCTGACGGAACCGGTTTGGTTGAGAATCTGAACGCTGCCTAACCATCAGTGTACTTATCTACTGCGCTTCAGAGCGAGTATCTCGGGCCTTTGTGGTTGTTCATCACTGGTCTAAACTTCCGCTGTGTTGACTTGTGTGGGCGGCAGCGGCGGAAATTAATCTCAATAATATATCTACATGTTGTGCTTATTCTTTTACAATGATTCCGGAAATGTACATACTGACGTGCCCCACATGGACAAGGGAACCATAATCACGACCATCAACATTCAGACGCCCGTCATCGTTGTTCTTTTCTTCTATTCAAACGACACTCCGTCTGCTCCTGAATTTCTATATCGTGTATGCTATTGTACTTCGCCTTGTACTAGTCCTGCTGTCGCTGAAGAAGAGTTTTAATTATTATAACGGTTCGCCTATTGTTGTATCGCACTCGTTAGATACCAAGGACTGAAAATAGCATGAACAGATCGATACATGTGCTGCGTTCGCGTGTGTGGGAGATGAGGAGGTAGCACTTTTTGCTGTGGCGATCTGCGTTATGTGGCGTGAACTGAATAAGGTGCTGACGCAATCGCACGTGCATAAAATCCGGTGGGGCGCAGGCAGCAGCGCCACAGCTTGGGCCAAGAGGCTTGAGTTGGGCTTGAGTCAGGGGTACTTCATACGTGCTCACACATCCAGAGACAGTAAGACTCAGAGGATAAGATATATTTGCACCCTTGCACCCTTGCAACTGGAGTAAAGTGGTCCCGTCACCTTCCTCTGCCATTGGCGGGCAAGCCGGCTTTCAGAAGATTTTCAGTCTCTCGAATGCATACCGTGTTGGATTTCTGGATACAATAGTTGACAGTGTTTTCTGGTATTTAAGCAGCTCGAGAGGAAACAAGATTGAGAGTCATTTCTTTGACACATTGCCCGCAGAAGAGAAATCGCCACAACGCCACTGCGGCCAAGGTATCAGGTGAACGGCGGACTGAAATACTATTTAGTGGTATAGTGACGCTCAAGCTTCTGGAAATTCCTACTCCCACAACAAGCTGCGAAACAAAAGAACAGTCCCTTGTCCTCATTAACACAAACTCAGTGGCATACTTGTAATTGGGATTAGGAGGGATCGCTTGATGAGAGTGGTCTGAGCAGAATTGAGCTCGAGAGAAGATAATGGTTTGTTTTCTTCGTATCCGATATCATTAGAGAGGATTAGGGAGGGAAGAGAGACAGATAAAGAACTTCATGTTGCATTGACACGGTTTGCCTGCACGGGAGGGGTCATGGGCAATGCTGAGTCTGCAGTCTGATTTGTCGCAATCCTCTTGGATGGAAGACAAGGGTGAAGCGAGTTGGGGAAGAGGGGGAGTGGCAAAGCTTACAGTTGTAAATTGACTCCGATACAAGGTCCTGCTATCGCGATGGCAGGACTCGACAAAACTTTTCGCGAATCGGAAGACTTTCTGGCACATATTGGCTAGTGTCAATGAGCAGACGAGAGGAGAAGAGAGAAAGAGGAATCCTTGCTTTATATACCCTAGTCGAAAGCTGTTTGTCTGGGATTCTTAGGGGGTGGGAACATCATAAAGAGGAAAAAAAGATAGCAGTATGTCTTTCCTTTGTTACGTTACCAATACGCTACAAGTCCGGCAAGGATTCATCTGTTGAGTAGGTAATCCCAGGTAGGTGGAAAGGATGGCGGAGTCCATGTCGTTGAAACATTCGATGGGTTCGTATAGAAGACTGCGTATATACTACTTGAAAGTACGATAAGGCATTTAAAGATTGCTCTCCCGGGAAGCGTGTGGAGGCGAGTTCCGATCCATAGCGTCGCGAGTAGCGTGGTGACCATCGTCTCCCATCGAAGACTGTGTGAGTCATACCAATCTGGAGGAATACGAAAAAAGAAGATGCAATACATTCGTGGCGGATCTCTCATTGGACAGAGACACTCTAAATACTACCGACACTAGCGATCTCTAATATCCACTACTGACGACACTACTCATTCTCGGGATCGGTGTCCGAGAAGACAGTATCGGGGGGAGTGCGTATCATGTACGATGGCATTGGATCTGTAAAGGTACCCTTCAGCATGTAGGAGAGCTGTTCACGTTCCCGCTGCTTCGCCCCACGCGTCGGATTCAACGTTGCCCTGTCAAAGTCGATTATAGTGGGTCCATCTTCATCGCCAATCAAAAGATTCTCAGCGCGGATGTCGTTATGTGCAACGCCGGCGCGGTGAATGTCTTTCAGGAAGCGCAGAAACGTCGAGCTAGGAGGCGGAAACATCAGCAGCGTAACCACACTAGTAATCTTAATCATTACCGTTCTTCTTCCGACGTTTCCACCTGGGGATCGCGCCCCTTTGCGGTCTCCTTTCGCCGGCAAAACCAGAGATTGACCCCTTGGTGGCTCAGGATGAGGGCCAACGGTCCCTCTTCCGCCATGTCCTGAAATAGTCCAAAGACGCGAGAGATCCCGCGTACGCCAGCGCTTACTAGTCGCTCGTAGATGGAGTATTCATGCCTCAATTTCTCTTTCTGAATGTCGGAGAACGCCAACTTGATGACCGCCTTGCTTGATAGATTCTGCCCTTTAGCGGTTTGCACCTCAAGCTGCGCACCATGCACAACGCCCACTGCGCCGCTGCCTATACGCGAAGTAATGACTACGGTGATATACTGGTGGGGTGAATACTTCCGCTGTCGCTCATGGGTTGATGGGGTATAGGAAGACGCGGGATACCCAGAGATCAGGGCTGGCCTTTCCCGAATGAAGGCAGCAGGAGCATCTGAGTCGAAGGCACCATAACAGAGGGCAAGAAACGCGACGTCTCGAGTACATGTTTCCGGTAAGATGTCCTAAATAAAACATGAGTATCTCTGCCGGTATGGGAGCTCCTGAAACCTCACGTCGCTGCTAACAATATTTTGAGCAGGTGAAAGAGGAGAGGGGATGCCCTTCCGCCTCTTACTACGCCTTAGATTTGATTCAACAGGTGCGCGTTTCCTCTTCCTGCCTGACGAATCTTCTTGCGCCACGGAGAGATGATGATGTCTATCCACGGCATCTTGAAAGATGGCCATGTAGAGGTTGATGTGTATGTCGCCATACGCGGGACCTCGAGCGTTGGATACGTCAATCAAATGCGAAAAGTACAGTATCCGAGAGTCGCGGCGTCGTATCCCAATGCGTTCCAAAGTTCCACAATGAAAAACAATGAACGTCGTATCGTCCTCAACGGACTTGCGCCATGCCTACAGTGACGGCGATGGTCAGAAACCAGGCTGCAGAGAACAAGGATAACAAGCCCACATGTTGCAAAATAGCGTCCTTATTGTTGAGTGAGCGGAATGGCGCGTTATAGTGATGACGCCCTGGAAGTGTTAGCTTAGCATTCCTGGAAGCCTCACGCCGCACTGCCTTGGCATCAGGGTTTCCCCAAACGAGAGCTCCGTCTTCTCCCAGGCATTTCGGTGGATCCGCGTGGTCCATCGTCTTGTATATCCTCGGGCAGAAACGAGAGGCAGGTATCTGAATCAACGGTGCTTGCAAACCGTGAACCTATGTGAGCGTATCCCTGTACGGAACAAACCTCGCTCTCGAAGACTTGAGAGGGAAAAATCCCCTTTCCTAGATCTGCAAGTACACCTTCAGCCATCTCCGATGGCGGGAGTATTATCCATGTTGCGAGAGACGGAAAGCGTGAAGAGATGCCCTTAAACAACTGCCTTTCGTCTTCTGAAAAGGAATTCCAGATTGCTTCATCCATTGGTACGTCCTTCCCCTTGTAGTTCACCACTGTGAGAGAATGATTATCGAGGATAACGTCTTCACGGGCATTTTGCCAACTTGAGCATCCCCAATCGAGGAAGCTGAGCCAGGCAGGCATGTGAGGATAGAGTAGAGTGCAAGCGACTGCTTTACAACAGCGTACTGTCGTCGAGCAGTAGTAATCTGCCACGGCGGCGGCATTGAGTCGCCGCTTCTCTACGCGCTTAAAGTCAGAAGCAGGGACGAGCATGTCATCATCATCCAAGGCAGGCAATAACTTGCCGTCGTCGATCAGTTTTGCCCCAACATTCACAAAAACGTTGGTAAGAGAATGGACTAGAGTCGGTACGCCAACGATAGTCTTCAGGCAGAGCTGCCTAGGTAGATGTTTATCATAGAATACTGCGGAGCGCGTCAGAGTTGGTTCAATGGGAACAGCCTCAGAGTCAGTATGAATAGGAGGGGGATTCCATTCTCTAATCCCGTCGATTATTTTCGTTAACTCGTCGTCAGTGTCGCTGCCTGCGTCTGAAGCCATAGAAGTAGAGTGTATAAGTCTGACATTGTCGGTGATCAACCTTGGCGTGACATGTTACATGTGTCACACCGTCGCTCATCAGCAAGTTGTGTCGCAGACAACTCGGATTGGTATCATATGTATGTACTACCTACTAGATATACGTTCCGAATCCATAACAAAGGCCGCAGAACACCCGACACAAATCCTCCTTGGTCCTCCTGTCAATTGTCTCTCTGCTACCCGAGCCCGATACTCCACGGGCTCCCGCCCGGACTCATCTGATGCTCCGCCAGGGGTCCACTATTTTTGCTCGGGAGACCGGACGAGAACTCCAAACGAACTCCCTAGTACGACAAGTGCGGATGCAGGCACCAGGATTCATCTATAAGAACCATAGGTTATCTTCAAAGGCATGTCTGCCCAGCATCTCTCCGCGTTGAGGTACTTAAGTGCTAGGAACCGGGCGTTGACTCTCGGCAGGACACACCAAACACGCACTGGTGTGCGCTGGCTAAATTATAATGGTTCCTATCTAACTATTGTGGTCATTAGTTGGCCTGTCGGTGTGAGGAATTCAAAGGCGCGGAATCCTCCAGGTGAGAGTCGGGAAGAAGGTTGCTTAAATATTCTTGATTAGTCTGACAGTCACATCCGTCACAAGTCTAATGCTACCTAATTGTTACCACTTTTTTTGAACGGCACCTAATTCGCTGATGAACCCTCTCTTACATCTGGAATGCCCCGCTACAGGGAGGATCTAGGTGAGCGGACCTCCAAAAACATACTGGCTCCCTTCGCCCGAAACGAAAAGGAACTTCAAAGGTACTAAAATCAGCCACTTTTTAGTCTCCCAGGCTCCCAGAAGTCGTTGCTCCACCTAGTTCACACACAATCTAGAGTACTTTTGGTGAGGGGAGAGGGGTTCTCGGCGGAGCGTTTCTCGAGGCCACTATAATCAGGTCCGTTGTGTATATACCGACGTCAGTCTGGCTAACTTATTTATTTGCAGCCACCGCCCCTACTTCAAGGCCGTCAACTTTCTGGACTTTTCCTGATATAGAGTACGAGCGTACTCTTCTGTCACCAGAAACTGTCCAGCTGCTGTGTACCCTGCGACTCGACAACTCCAATGATTATGACCGTCTCGAACCTCCGTACACGACCTTTGCACGGTTCCGCTTTTTCGCTCGCCCTTTCTTGTTACCTATCACAGCTCATCTGCGCTGGTTTGGCATAATCATAATGGAGATGTCAGTCTGTTACCGGATGAAATGGTAGACCTCATCCAAGCAATTGCTCTTAGAAAAGCCCTCGCCAGTTTCTCCGGGACAAGATATTTCCATCCATCTCTGCCCCGGCCCAACAACTCAACCGGTTCGTTGCACAAAATGCGGATGTGATACAGGAGCGATTATGTGGATTTGCTAACGAGTTGAAGAACGACGCCAAGCTGGGTGGTCGTGAAGACTTTGTTGAGGAGCCTTCTCGAGATGGGTCAACGGGGACGCGCGTCGCCAGCTCTACGCGTAGAATTGGATCATCTTTAACAAGCGGCCAGAGCTCGGAATCAATCCGTATCCTGATTCGTTTTCTGGGGACGAGTCTTCATGTTGAATGATGTTGTCCAGTCGTCGGTGTTGATGCAATTCTACTATGTGCGGCACTCTTTGCTTATCCCGTGGTGTCACATCTGAAGTACCTCACTGTGGTACTAGAGCGAGTCTCGACAATCTATTAACGCCGTGGCCTATTACATATGGTTTATCGTTGTTAATATTCGCGTTCAGCTTGCAGATCATAGCTACACATGCTGCCCTATCTATTCTTTGCGGAGGCACGAGTAGAGCGTTGGACTGGTGCCGCCTGACCTTGTGTGGGAACGCTGGCTTTCGAACCTCCTCGCTCTTCGGCGCTAGGTTTGACGATCTCCTGGCGTTCTCCCGTCCTGGTCCTTTCCTCCGCCTTCAACTGTGCCTCCGGTTTCTTGGCCTCTTCTTCCTCGCGCGCCTCCTCCCACGCTGCTTTTTTTCATTGTCGCTACTGCTTGGATTTCCTCCGTACCCTCTTCCTTCTCCCATTTCTCTCGTTCCTTCTTCTTCTCTTCAGCTTTACGTGCTTTTTTCTGCCTCTCGAGTTAGGGTGAAATCAAACCATTCCTCGACCGCAGTTTCTCCATCTGTTTCCAATGTCGTGTAGAATGCACGGACACCCTTCTCAAGTTTTTCGCGTAAGCCTTTTCCATATGACCTTATTCGCCGGATATGGCACTCTAATGAGAGTGCATCATTCGCCCGGGAGAGGTCATAAACCAACGGTGCCAGCCGCCTCCCGGTGTTTATTGGAGCGGGCGAGGAAGACTCAGAGTCTGGCCCATCAGGACGAGCTTCAGTAATACAGATCTGAATAGACTGAGTTCAGGTAAGAGAAGACAACTCAACCGAAGCTGACGCACGGAAGTTTTTACTCTGATCCTTGAAGTTCCATCCCACCAGAACATGGGCAATACATCCTACGACCAAGAGCCCATAGACCGGAAATTTAGAATCCGTCAATCCAAGAAGTCGAAAATGATTCAACGCGGTCGTCATTTGCATTGCAAGCTGGCGAGCGGCGTGAGCTATAGCAATCAATGGATTCCCTTCCAGTGTTTCGCGTTTGTATTCCACAACGAGATACGTTAGCTCAATGTTTTTCCAGAACCATGGATCGGCATGTTTGCTTAAGCCTCTGGAAGACGGATTTAGTAGGACGCGCCATTTCCGAAACGCTTGCTTGAAGGCGGGACTTAATGTGAGTTCCTCTCCTGTTGGTAACCTGTGAGTGGTGGCCTTGGAATCATCCGAAGGT
The DNA here is from genome assembly GCA_004338095.1 of Gloeostereum incarnatum. Classification (NCBI taxonomy): domain Eukaryota; kingdom Fungi; phylum Basidiomycota; class Agaricomycetes; order Agaricales; family Cyphellaceae; genus Gloeostereum; species Gloeostereum incarnatum. The sequence goes on from RZIO01000013.1 coordinate 574,268, forward strand.
TCTCCTATCATGGCCTGATAAACAGCTGAATACCCCAGCGTTTGGATCCAATTCGATGGTAAAATAAGGCTGATGTTCGCATCAGGTGAAATCGTGGTCGGCTCCCATTTCAGGTGTCGAGAACGACTAACAGAGCTTGAGATCTTGTTCACTAGCTTCCAGCTAGGTTCGAATCTAAAATTGTTATCAACCCAATGTCGGCTCTCGATGCGAAGGAGATGTACGCACACCACTGTTTCCTTTTCTGCAGCCATAAGATAATGAAGAAAGCTGTCCAGGGCTCTGCGATAGTCAGCTTCTTTTAGACCGAATGAACTAATATAGAACTTGTGCTTCTCCTCTGAAATCTCTTTCGCAAAGTCGCGGAGAACCTCCGAGCCTTGCTGTAAAGTGGCGATGGCGCAGAACATTCCAGCTGAGAGATATTCTTCAGTTTTGCTTTGAGTCGCCTCATTCCCACAAATTGTCGCCTTTACGACCAAAGGATCCCATGTTTCTGGCGACGTCTCGATGGAATCGTAGAAATTTTCTAGAGATTTGTTCATGTGGCCACCTTTCTCGATCGCCTCAAACATCTATAGATAGCCATGAGTAACTTCGATATAAATCCAGTATTTAAACGACTTTCCTGTATGAAATCTTTCAAATTTATTGCTCGAGATTTTTTGTTAGGCATTTGAGAACGAGGAGAGCTTTGGGACGCTGCTTGTCCCCGTCCATCTGATACGCTTGAATTCCCTGGCATCGGCAGGCTGCCAAGAAACGACAGATCCAGGCAGACTTTGCGGGTGGTGAACCAATAATCTGAGGCCTCGTTATCTTTCGCGACCCTGGTTAAGAGAACAACTTGTCAGATCAACAGACACACCAGTGCAGAAAATATGTGGTAAGTACTTGGAGGCAGACAGATTGGAAGACATGAAAGGTGGCTAGTATTAAGATAGAAAAGCGGGGAGAATGGAAGGGTGGATGTGATCAAGAAGATTATAGCTAGGCAGACGAGTGTGAGAGCTTTAAATAGGATTCCTGGCCTCCCAGATGATGCAAAACACTTTTAGTAGTAGCATCAAAGAAGCTACGTTGAGCACAAAAGAAAGGCAGCGACGAAATGGGCAGCAGGGATTCCAATTGTATACTAGAATAATTGGCAGATGCAGTGACACATGACAGGCATGAGCTTTTTGTACACCTGAGAATCCTGTAAAATAAGGCTTACTGAGATATTTTATTTTTGTCGCTGGTGGCTCATTATGCATGTGGAAACACTTTGAATATTTTATCATTTGTTGGTGCTGAAGGAAATGCTGAAACGTGGTGGATCTTTCATAAGGATCTCAGATTGAAATTCTGTAAAATAAGGTCATAATTCATCATTATTTTGCTGCCAATTGAGTGAAAATCAGCTCAGATCATTTCTTATAGCTTTTCTATGAAGAGATGGCTAAATATGGCCTTATTATAACCTCATTTTGAGAAAATTTTATGCAAACCCATTCTTTAGTGTTCCTTCAGCGCCAACGAAAGCTAAAATATTCAAAGTGTTTCCACGTGCATAATGAGCCACCAGCAACAAAAATAAAATATCTCAGTAAGCCTTATTTTACAGGATTCTCAGGTGTACAAAAAGCTTATGCCCGTCGTGACAACAATATGGTCCATTCTTAACGCCACAATCCAGTGCTGTTTGCAGAGGCCGATGAAAGGCGATCATGATTTCGCTTCAGGGAAATTGTTTCAGGTTGCGTGGCCACATGTATTTTAAAAGTTTATGGCATTATTATTGTTGAAACGTTCAAAGCAGCTGAATTGGCTCACGCTAGCAATATATAGGCAACAATAAATGATAACGGCGAGCGCCACAACGGTGGAATGAATTGATTGATCCGAGATGTGGCAAGGCTTTGCTTACGTGGCAGTGCGCCTTTTTGTCGACTAATAAAGTCTGAAAAAAAACCCAACATTCTTCATACAACCCTCTATCGCATCTTGAGCACATCACTATTCAACGCTTGAACACTACACTATGTCATCGTATTCGGGCAAGGAGTACTTTTTTTGCACCGGTGATGACACACGAGAGTAAGCAGTCGCCGTCTCAGGCTTGTTCAATTCTTAATCCTGCTCTACTTACAACCATGTCTTTGCTTCAGCTTCATTCTGGACGAGAAAGCTATGATGAAATGGAAGCTCAGTGATAAGGTCAATTATCAGAGCTTAGTATCTTGTCACAACGATCTGCACGAGGATCACCCAAGTCGGTCGCCCAATTGGTTGAGAAAGTCTTCATAAGCTGCGCACCGAATTGGCTTAAAAAAAATGTAATAGTATATTTCTACGCGATCCATATCAATTGTTGATATTCAGGACAGGAATTTTCCGATAAATTTGCTCGCGATAGCTACCTCTATAATGTCTGGGAGGGCATCGACCCAATCGAACTTGGCCAATGGTGCTTCCAGATGAAGAAAATCGGACTATTGAAAGAATCGGAAGACCCACCTTCTGAAGACTCCCCGATTGTTTTCGTTTGTGGCCGGGTTCTCGACTTCCTCAGTCGTTTAGATTATACGCCTCACAAGGGCCCTGTGCGCTATCGGCCAGCCTTCCAATACACGCCACTGTATGACTCCCTGTTCCTTTATGCATGGCATGACCAACTGGAAGACGCGAGTACTCATATTAAGATACAGTATGTCTTTCTCCTATGATCAGTGCATGCTTCCATGACATTCACTATTTTCGGTTCCCCAGATTCCGCCCCCGTTGGAAGTGTATTTATCCCGACAACAGCAGTCTCAGCGGAATTCCTCAATATATCCATGTCGTTCCTGATGTGGTGTTTTCTAGTGAATTGGATATCGGTCAATGGTCATCAGATATCCGCACGTCATTATCCAGACTCCGGTTGGAATGCTCACCGATGGCACCTCAAAGTCAACATGAGGGCAAATTCGAGGTTCCTATCTTGATTGTAGAGTACGCCAAAGACGACGAAGATGATGACTCACAAACTGATCGCGACCATCTTGTATTTTCCATGAGAACAGTTCTTGAGATGTATGCTCTGCTGTCTCTTTCTCACCCAATATTTGGACTATTAATGGTTGGATCTCGAGCTCTTTTGTTGATTGGATATTTGGAGAACGGAGTGGTAAGCTCTCGTGCATGCTCGTCTCATTGTCGCTAAGCTAATCCTGCAATAGATGACTTTCAGAACTGTTATACCTCATTTCCAGATCAAGACGTTCCTCCTCTCAAACGCAAGTGATTGCCTTCACATTCATCAATTTTTGGCCAAACTCCCGATTCTGAGTGAATCCCTGCAATCTAATTTTCTAAACGGTCCGCTAGCGGAGCTCCCTAGCGGTCTGAGCGATAATCACCGTTGTGTCCTCCCCCACTCGTGGGATCCACAGGTTAGGGAGGATCCCGCGAGTCATGCGTCAGTGTTGGTTCTTCTGATTTAACGGGCTTAGACTTACTGAATTCAGTGTTACGTATTCCCGCGATTCGCTGAATCTTTGGTTTGCGTCCAGGGGAATTTCAGTTTTGAAGCCATCTGCATATGCTTTCGACGCAGAGACAGCAGGCTGGGGGCAAGTCCAAAAAATCATTTCATTGTTTTGCGCATGTAGTATTCCGACTTCCTTTTCTGTAGGACTTGCTTTTCTTTTCTTTCGAGGATGAGTCTACGTGCTGATAGACGTGCTTTCACAGGATAAACTGCGGACCGAGTGCTTCACTATGCTGACGAGTCGTGATCAAGTGCTGTGGAACGAGCTCTTGAAGTCAATCGAGATGCCTACCGTCAATACAATCTCAGGATTATCAAAAGAAGAATCCGATGGATTTGCCCAGCATGTCGCACGAGCGCTCTCCCTCACCTCCATGACCAGAGCTATCGATGACACACATCCATTCAGTCGCTCGATGTGGATCTCTCTTTACGACTCGCTCCTGTTCTACCCCGCATGGTTAGACTCCAATCCCTTTGAAGGGGCACCCTTGACTGCTCTCGTACAAGCTTCATGCTGGGCAGTCCATCGGCCCATCGACCTCAGCGTTGCAGTGCCGGCGGACCTTCAGTTCAAGAACATCGTTGTTGACGCGTCCTTTGAATATGCTGTGGAACCGCTCTTCGCGGATGAGATCTTTGCTGATAGCAGTCTTGAACAGAGGCACGAGTATGTTCCTCAAATTCCGATCCGCAGATTCACGCGCAAGTATACAGCGGGCTTCATCGACGCTACGTATCTCCCCCTTATTATTGTTGAGCACGTTAAATCATACAGAGGCGAGTCGGACACTGACCGGCGCGAAAAGCACGTGGCTCACTTAGCCGTCGCCATGAAATCTGCATTGGCTTTGTACAAGATCCATGCTCTTCCTGCGGCTATTGTTGGCTTGCTGTGCAATCGTAATATCGTTACAGTCACTGTCGGCTGTTTCGATGAAGGGCAGAACAGGGTAATAATACACTTATTCGCTCTGGCAGCATCGGTCTAAAGAATTTCTAGGATATCATGATCGAAGTACCCTCAGAGATTCTAAAGTACGACATCCGAGATCCAATGGATGCTCTTCGTCTCCGGCTTGCGGTGAGCAACCATCGGAAGATTCCTAAAGGTCTCTGGGAGGAGATAGCACAAACCGGTGATGTAGCTGAGGCCGCTAGGGCGTTCGATGAAAGGAGGTATCCTCCATGGAAATATTAGGGAATAGTTTAGGAGCCGGGTTCAGCACGGGACTGGAATGCTGAATCTTCTTTGCATTATCCCTGTTACTGTACTTCGCTCTTAGTAGATCATCTTTCACGCCTCATTGCCGTCGGAACTCGTTCGGATAACGTAATTAAACCCCGAGCGCCACAATCGGATCCCCACCTCAGATTCTGCAGATTCTGTACGTGCGGACATCATCGATTCGGGTACCTTTTCTCTCGTTCCTACCTGAAGATGCTCACAGGCAACCTGCGGATTCCAGTAAGCCGCCTGACAGAAGGCGGAGTTCGCGCCTGAACCCGAAGGGCGGTTCAAAACCAGTGGATAATTTGAGAGCAGGTGGCATGAAAGTAATACTTCCAGGCCGTCGTCGTTATAACGCGGCATTTCGTTTGCTCAATGACAGAGATGCCATCTTACAACATGTAAGTCTAATAGATTAAAGTCTCTTCGTGCTTATTGCCGTTCTAATCTGTCTACTGTGCTGCAGGCTTGGAGGAGATCCATTGAGAACGACACCACTTTCATCATTTTCCACTGTGGAACTCTCGAGCGCATCGGTATCAGGCGCCGTGAATCTCAAACCCTCTACTTGTCTCCCTTCATTGACGTATCGAACTGCCGCCATCCTTGGTATGGTGACATTCAGTTGAACCTTTACATCGCCATCTTCCAAGATGCAGTGGATAGGTATCATTGTACAATGGTGGCCCAGGAGAGCTCAATCAGAAAGAAACGAAAACGAGGAGCGACGGAAATGAGCCCGGGACGGAGCAAGAGGCAGAAAGCCAGCTCCGCCGTTCCAGAATCTGCAGCGGAGACGGTTTCCAGCCAAGTGAGGCATCTTCCTGTCACTCTGCTAGACGTTCTCAAAGCTCCATAGGATATTCTTCCGGAATCCACTACAAGGAACGTAGCCTTTCTCTCTCTGCGGTATGCCCCCTTCGACTCAGAGGCTCCAGCTGCTTTTATTGGGGACAGTCCAGCGCTAATTCCTGGGCATCCTCCCTCACCTTCTGTTGCGCCCGCTCATGAACGACAGAGAAAGTATTCTCCCCATCAGTATATCACTGTTGTCATGACGTCGCATATAGGTGACGGGGCAGTGGGCGTTGTGCATGGTGCGGTGCTCGAGGTGCAGACTAAGGAGGGCAAGACACTATCCAGCAAGGCAGTCGTCAAATTGGCATTCTCTGACGTCCAGAAAGAGAAGCTGAGATACGAATACTGCATCTACCAGCGTCTGGTGGGTTCCAGTGTGCGCGGGATATCTCGTGTCTTCGGTCTATTCCAAGATCTTGCCGATGGTGGGCCTTTGGCTCTCATTTTAAGCCACCAGGGACTCAACTTGTGGTTTTGTCGCCGCAAAGAGATGCCACATAGCTATAATGACAAGGTTCAAACATCAGACGAGGAACGGTCAGGGCAACATCTTTCCAGTGATATTGTGTGACTGATGTTCGACATCATGCAGCGTGCAATTCCTCCGCATTATGAAAGAGATCCATCGTGCTGGCGTAGCTCATAATGATATACGTGCAGAGAACTTCCTGATAAGTGACAACTCTGGGCCCGCTATCATTGACTTTGACAGAGCGACTTTGGACCCGACACGCGGTGCTCAACAAAGGGAGCGTCAGCAACTTTCCGCCCTGTTGAAGGGGCTTCCCTCAGATCCAATGCCATCGCACATGATTGCCACTCCTCCCGATGCGGTGTTCTCGGATACTGATCCTGAGGGGGAGTGACTGGCCCATTGTCCAGGCGTGTAACATGCTTCGATGGTCCCTCCTTGTTCCTCTGCGCTCCCACGGAGCATCCAAGCGAAATGGATTTCTGCCAGTTAAATCACAGACTACGGAGCCTGTACATCTCCAATCAAGCCGGGGTGCTTGAGCTCGAGTCTAAATCTCCCACTAGAGTATAGCGCGCGTGGGCGCCGGCCGTTCAGAAGAGGATCGCTGTATATACAAGTGTGCCCCAGTTGTGCCCCTCGCCTTCTAGGGAGAAACTGACCGTTCCGGGACGACGTCGGTACAACGAAAAACTCTCTGGGCATTGAAAGTGAAGCGATTCTGCAACATGTAAGATGCTTTTGTTACATATGTATTAGGGCAATACCTCCGACAAGCGTGCCAAATATGTTGCAGGCCTGACGAAAATCTGTTGACAATGATATCCATTATTGTAGAACTTCAGAACGCATCATAGGCATGCGCACCCACCGTCGTGCATCGCAAACACTCTACTGGAGTCTACTTGGCGCGGCGATCGACATTTCCGAACACTACCATACATACACCTACGTACGGCAACATCCATCTGAACTTAGACATGGATATCTTCTGGCAGGTATTGTCATGTCTCAGAAGTCAAATACTGCCACCAGATGGAAAAAGAAAACAACCTCGACTGACTAGAGTCTGAGGCGTACTGTGGCTCATAGCCGATACAAGGTTCAAGTTTTAATGTTTAAGTAAAAATGGGGAGATGTGATGCGGTACGCGGTGTGAAAGCGTTGGATGATGCTCATCCTTGATCATAAAAGCACATCAAATGAATGGGGATGAGGGATTAATCGCTCTCGGGATCTGTGTCTGAAAAGACTGCATCGGGGGGAGTGCGTATCTTATACGATGGCATTGGAACAGTAAAGGTACCCTTTAGTAAGAGGGAGAGTTGCTCTCGTTCCCGCTGCTTCGCGCCACGCGTTGGATTCAAAGTCGCCCGATCGAAATCGATTACAATAGGCCCTTCATCTTCTCCAATCAGGAAATTTTCGGCGCGGATATCATTATGCGCCACACCAGCACGATGGATATCCTTCAGGATGCCAAGGAATGTTGAACTAAGTAGGATATGAATGTCAGTAACGCGGCCCCAAAGGTGAAATTGAAATCTCGCCATTCTTCTTCCGATGTTTCCACCTCAGGATCCCACCCCGGTTTAGTTTCCTTCTCCCGGCAAAACCAGAGGTTGACCCCTTGGTGGCTCAAGATGAGGGCTAACGGCCCTCCTTCGGCCATGTCGTGAAATAGTCCAAAGACACGAGAGATCCCGTGTACACCGGCGGCTGCCAGCCGCTCGTAGATAGAGTATTCGTGCCTTAATTTCTCCTTTTGAATGTCGGAGAATGCCAGTTTGACGACCGTCTCAGTCGAAAGAATCTTCCCCTTGATAGTCTGCACGTTAAGCTCCGCACCGTGCACAACACCCACCGCCCCATCGCCGATGTGCGATGTCACGACGGCGGTAATGTACTGATGGGGCGCATACTTCCGCTGTCGCTCATGGGCCGATGGAGTACAAGATACCGGTGGATGTCCAGAGATCAGGGCTGGTCTATCTCGAACGAACGCAGCTGGGGTCTCAGAGTCGAATGAGTCATAACGGAAAACTAGGAAAGCAAGATCCCTGGAGCTGGTCTCTGGAAGAATGTCCTACAGAACTGTGAGAATCTCCCATCATATAGGAGAGAGCTAATCTTACATCGCTTGAAACCATGTTTTCTGCAGGAGTTGGCAGGGTGGAGCTACCCTTCTGCCGTTTGCTCCGTCTCGGGCTCGTTTCAGTTGCCACCCTTTTCCTTTTCTTGCCTTTGGAGCTCTCTTGTGCAGCTGCTATACGGTGATATCTGTCTACTGCATCCTGGAAGATGGCCATGTATAGATTGATATGTATATCACCATACGCGGGACGACGGCAATTGGAGATGTCGATAAGAGATGAGATATAGAGTGTCTGGGAGTCACGGCGTCGTATCCCGATGCGCTCGAAAGTTCCACAATGGAGAATGATGAATGTGGTATCGTTCTCGACAGATGTCCTCCAGGCCTACAGTACAGCAGATGCGTTAGGATGGTGACCCTGTTGGAGATAGCGATGGCTAGCTTACATGTTGCAGAATAGCGTCACTGTCGTTGAGTGAGTGGAACTGCGTGTTATAGCGACGACGTCCTGGGAGTGTAAGTTTGACGTTCCGACCAGCAGGCGCCACTGTGTTCACATCAGGCCTTGCCCTCAAACGAGAGCTCCACCGCATTTTAGGTGATTCGGTGTGTACTACACCAGGATCACCGCGTACAGGATCAGGTATGAACGAGAGACATCTTTCTGAATCAACGGCGCCTGCGAACGGTGGTCGCGAATTAGGGTATCCTTGCACGGGACAGACTTCGCTTTCAAACATTCGGGAAGGCATGGCATCATTTCCTAGGCTTCTGATGATGTCCTCGGCCATCTCAGACGGTGGGAGTATCACCCACGTCGCAAGAAGAGGAAATCGTGATGAAATACCTTTAAAGATCTCTTTTTCTTCCTCTGTGAAAGATTTCCAGATGATTTCCTCCATTGGTATCTCCTCCCCTTCATAATTCACCACTCTGAGAGTGTGATTATCGAGGACAACATCTCCCGGAGGATCCTGCCCTGTTCTTCCCCAAGTGAGGAAGCTAAGCCAGGCAGGCATGTGAGGACAAAGCAGAGTGCAAGCTACTGCTTCACAGCAACGTGCCGTCGTGTCGTGATAGTAATCTGCGACAGCGGAGGCATTGGACCGCTTCTTTTCCACGCGCTTGAAGTCAGAAGCAACGCTGAACATGTCCTGGCGGCTGAGAGAAGGTAGGACCTTGCCATCCTCGATTAGCTCGTCCACAACATCATCGATAATATTAGTGAGAGAGCGAAGTAAAGTCGGTACGCCAGTGACAGTTTTCAGACAGAGCTGCTTGGGCAGATGTTTGTCGTAGAATACCGCAGTGCGTGTTAAGGTTGGTTCCACGGGAGGTGCATCAGAATCAGCATAGATAGGAGGAGGATTCCAGTCCCTAATTTCATTTATGGTCTGCGTTAACCTGTCTCCAGGCTCGCCGTCCCCTCCCGAGGACATCTAGAGCTGGAAATGGGGAGAGTTCAAATTCAGATCGTAACACGTGTCTACCGTGACTATATGTCGGTCCGAGACTGACAGGTCACGTTATCGTCGTCAGATCTGCGTCAGATGCTTTAAATAAAACACGGTAAGGCAACTATAAGGTATTCATAAAATTTTCTATGTTAGTTCCTGCTGGGGTTGGCTGCAAGTACTATCGTTGGCTCAGATGTTTCTTTCGAACTCTGTGCTGCTGTGTTCTCTTCATCCTGAGGTGGGTGGATATTGTAAATTAGGTTCCTGCGCTTCAGGATCCCAGATTCTTCCAGTGACTTTGCAAAGTCCAGTATCCTTTGTCTGTTATTCCCGAAACTGACATTGATTGAAATGGTAGAATCTTGGTCTACCACTACACCCACGGGTTTTTCATTGTCTGGGAGTGGAGATATAAGATCCACGAATGAGGAAACAACATCAACATCTTTCTATCAGATAGGAGCAATAAAAATCCTGTGTGAATCTGCCTGTTTTTTAGTAGCAGGCTCTTCTCTTCCAAGAATTGACCACTACAGTTCTCTTTCCTGGATGGCTTTGACACAGTCCTTGTCTGTGATAGGCTGGGATTTGCTGAATTCTATAATATACACAGTACACTCATCCTTGAGCACAAGACTGTCTTCACTTAGACCTCTGTGCAAAATGCCAGCCTTGTGAGCTGCTTTAAGGCATCTCAAAAATGAATTCCTAGCTATTTACTATCAGCAGAGTAGTAAGATATATGAATGTTATAACATCACTCACTTTACTAGTGGTGAAATCTGCCAAAGGTCCACTCTTTCCCCTATATACTCAATAAGAAGAAGAAGCCATTGGTTTGGAAGCTTTCTATCAAAGAACAACCTGATGGATATGGTGATTCCTTGGATACCTTTTCAAAGGAGATTGCAATAGGTAGAATGTTTATTGTTCAGATGTCAAATTTTGTCAGACAGGATCACTACCTTAATCATAAATTTTGGCCCACAAAGAGAGGTGCTGCCCTATTATCAGTGTCTAATTGTAAGATATTCTCCAATAAACACCTTCAAGTCTATGTGCCAACAAATCATAGAAATGTTGATTTTCAGATAAAAGCCATTTATATGTAAGTTGAATCCTTTGCATAAGAATGTGACAGTAATTTGAATATATGCCTGGTCTTTGAGAGGTGTGATACCACTAGTAGACTCCAAGTTAGGATTAAGCTCAGAGCAAACAACTAGCCTAGGTTGTAAAAACATCTCAAAGAGGAGAGCCCTCTGAGATTCCTGGTTTTATGGATTGCAATATAAATTTCAAGAACCTAGTGCATTAGATAATCTACTTATAGAAGTTTCAGCAGGACGTATGATAGAGAACTTCTGTTTTTGCTAGGAGAATATATTGGATTGGGGTCCCAAGGTACTTGTATTATTGTATTCTTGAGTCTATAGTCTGAGAACAACTGTAGCATGCACTAGTTGAAAAGCATATATCTTGGTATCCTATATCATTGCCAACATCAACCTATATCTAGACAGAAATAATGTCTGAAATATACAACATCTAACTTCTACAATGGTAAAAGCATAATATCTCCAATGTACCAGAGTGAAGTGAGATAAATGAAGAATCATTTTATACCACTTCACCCTAGATCTAATAGGTTTGTATTAGCTAGTTCATATAAAGCTCTTCAGACACATATAGCAGGGAACTTGCCTGTTGCAGTATGTTTTAAGCATAGCCTTCTGTACTGACATTTCTAGCTTTTTGAAATTGATAAGAAGATATTTTGCAGGCATCCAAAAGCTGCAGGATGAACTTATCAGAATCAAATCTATAGTATGCACTAGTAAGTTAATATACACCAGTCTTGATACCTTTATAGCAGATGGAGCAGTTTTTGTGAGGGTATGTTGTCTACAGAAATGGCATCCCTATATAGAAATGATAGATTGCTTCTATATGTATTTGATCTCCAGCATTCAGGTTTTTAAACTCCCAAATCTCTAGATAACTGAGAAGTTAGTAGACCTCTTTCATACCTGCAGGAAAGGGAGTCTTCTTTTTGAATATGAGCTTAAAAACCCATCTGCTGCAGCTTTTCTATTGGTAGGGCCATTGACTGAGAGGTTCCAACCTAGGAAACTGCTAGTATCCTATTCTTTTAAGCTGAATTCTAGCATAGTGACTACTACTAGCACCTGGCATGCAAAAGAGGAATATAGATTTTCTACACCTTTCTCATCTAAGACAGTATAGGGAGCATAGCTCTTTGTTTGAAGTTCTATGAAAAAGAATAATCAGTCATGAATTTCTAGCAAATGAGACTGTCCAGTAATATTATCAGTGAGCTTAGCAATATTAGCAAGCATGCTCAGGAGATGGACCACCTTCTTTAAGATAAGATCCTTGCTGAGATAGATATTAAAATTGCCAGGATCTCAGGTGCTGAAGGATGTGGTGTGAGATTTGCCTTTCTTTAGTTTGAGAGAGTAGTATGCAAAAAAATTTGGCAATTTGATACAAGTGACACCATCTGAGATTGTTGCAGATGAATCAGAGATTGTTGATAGAGAATGTGACTTGATTGTTTATAGCAATCTGTTTGCTATGATCCTTATTTTGCACAAAAAAATAGAGTGAGAGAGATACTTACTTTTCAAGTAGAGAGATACACTTCTATAAGTTTCCTACATACTTTTTGAAGGTACTTGAGTGATTTATAGTACTTTAGTTGAAGTTGAGTCCATGAGAGAGAGAAACTTTTTGACTGGGAGAAATACACTTTTTATCAGATATTATCAGACTGGGCTGGGACCAGCTACATATATTCTAACATTATTATAGAAGAGATTAGCAGTGGAATTTCCTACCAGGAAGCCTTCCAAACTGCATCCTAATGCTGAAAGGTAT
>RZIO01000013.1:622891-644831 GCA_004338095.1 Gloeostereum incarnatum
GCATAGGATTAGTCATGCCAATCCGGAGCAATAAACTTCTTTTTTCATATTCCTCCGGGGCACAAGGTGTATGATAGAGTATTAGTGGCACTGAAAACACAAAAAATATGCCAATCCCAATCACGGTATTCATTGGCTTAATCCATTAAAGATACACTAAAAGAGTTCAAATATTATTAGAAAACCAGTGTGTATTTTAATGTTCTTTTGAAAAATTTCAAGATATTGACTGTGTGGATATCTTCTTTGGGATTGGCATATTGTTAGCATATTCAATGCAAAAAATACTTTGACTTGCACTTTGTGGGGCTGGATCTGGCATTTATTCTATAACCACATTGTCCCACAATACATATATTCTCTCTCTACATACACACAGGGCTCATTCATGGCGGAACTCTCATTGGACAGGGACACTCTCAATACTGATACTGGCGATCTCTAATATCCACTAGCATTGAATGGAACTTGTCGGTCGTCTGACGACACTAATCATTCTCGGGATCGGTGTCCGAGAAGACTGTGTCAGGGGGAGTGCGTATCATGTACGATGGCATTGGATCTGTAAAGGTACCCTTCAGCATGTAGGAGAGCTGTTCACGTTCCCGCTGCTTCGCCCCACGCGTCGGATTCAACGTTGCCCTGTCAAAGTCGATTATAGTGGGTCCATCTTCATCGCCAATCAAAAGATTCTCATCGCGGATGTCGTTATGGGCAACGCCGGCGTGGTGAATGTCTTTCAGGAAACGCAGAAACGTCGAGCTAGGAGGCGAAAACATCAGCAGCGTAACCACACTAGTAATCTTAACCATTACCGTTCTTCTTCCGACGTTTCCACCTGAGGATCGCGCCCCTTTGCAGTCTCCTTTCGCCGGCAAAACCAGAGATTGACCCCTTGGTGGCTCAGAATGAGGGCCAACGGTCCCTCTTCCGCCATGTCCTGAAATAGTCCAAAGACGCGAGAGATCCCGCGTACGCCAGCGCTTACTAGTCGCTCGTAGATGGAGTATTCATGCCTCAATTTCTCTTTCTGAATGTCGGAGAATGCCAACTTGACGACCGCCTTGCTCGATAGAGTCTGTCCTTTGGCGGTTTGGACCTCAAGCTGCGCACCATGCACAACGCCCACTGCGCCGCTGCCTATACGCGAAGTAATGACTACGGTGATACACTGGTGGGGTGAATACTTCCGCTGTCGTTCATGGGTCGATGGGGTGTAGGATGGCGCGGGATGTCCAGAGATCAGGGCAGGTCCTTCCCGAATGAAGGCAGCAGGAGCATCTGAGTCGAAGGCACCATAACGGAGGGCAATAAAAGCAACGTCCCGCACACATGTTTCAGGAAGGATATCCTAGATACAATGTTAGTGAGTCCGCCAATATCAGTGGACGTGAAACCTTACATCGCTGTGAACAATGTTTTGAGCAAGTAAAGGCGGAGAGGTGACGCCCTTCCGCCTCTTACTCCGCCTAAGATTTGATTCAGTGGGTCCCCGTTTCCTCTTCCTGCTTGACGAATCTTCTTTTGCTGCAGAGAGATGATGATATCTATCCACAACATCTTGGAAGATGGCCATGTAGAGGTTAATATGTACATCACCATATGCCGGACCTTGATCATTGGCTACGTCGATTATAGGGGAGAAATAGAGCGTCTGAGAATCACGACGTCGTATCCCAATGCGCTCCAGAGTTCCGCAATGAAAGATAATGAACGTCGTATCGTTCTCGACAGATATCCGCCAAGCCTACAGTCAAGTCCATGGTCAGAAACCATGCTGCGGAGAATAACGATGACCTGCTCACGTGTTGTAGAAGGGCTTCGCTGTTGTTGAGTGGGCGGAACGCCGTATTATAGCGACGGCGCCCGGGAAGTGTCAGTTTGACATTCCTAGTGGCAGGGACTGTGTTCGCATCAACGGTTTCCCTCAGACGGGTGCTCCGTCTCCTCTCGGGCAAACAGGTGGATCTGTTAGGCTTCTCGCTGCACACACCTTCAGGCAGAAACGAGAGGCAGGTATCCGAATCGACGGTGCTTGCGAGCTGTGAACTTGTGCTATTGTATCCCTGCACAGGACAGAACTCGCTTTCGAAGGTTCGGGGAGGCAGACATCCTTTTCCTATGTCTAAAATCATATCCTCAGCCCTCTCCGACGGCGGGAGTATTACCCATGTCGCGAGAGTCGGAAACTGTGACAAGACGCCTTTAAACATCTGTCTTTCTTCTTCGGTCAAAGAATCCCAGATTAGTGTGTTCATTGGTGCATCCTTCCCCCTATAGTTCACCGCTCTGAGAGAATGATTATCGAGGATCACATCTTCAGGGGGATTCTGGCGGGCACTTCCCCAAGTGAGGAAGCAGAGCCAGGAAGGCATATGAGGATAAAGAAGAACACAGGCAACTGTTTTACAGCAAAGTGCCGTCGTGTCACGGTAGTAATCGGCCACATCAGCAGCATCGAGCCGCCTCTTTTTTACGTCCTTAAAGTCAGAAGCAGGGAAGAGCATGTCATCAGGTCTCATGGTGGGCAAGAGCTTGCCTTCCTCAATCAGCTTTGCCCTGGCAATGTCGACAATGTCAGTGAGAGAGTGAAGTAGAGTCGGTACGCCAACGACAGTTTTCAGACAGAGCCGCTGGGGTAGATGTTTGTCGTAGAACACCGCAGAGCGCGTCAGAGTAGGTTCAATGAGAGGATCGTCAGGATCAGTATGAATAGAAGGAGGATTCCATTCTCTGATCCCGTCGATTATTGTCGTTAATCGCTCTTCAATGTCGCTGTGGGCGTCTGAAGCCATTCAAGAAGGAAGTCTGACATGATCGTCGTTGTGGCCAAGATCAAGTTACATGTCACAGGTGTCACACCGTTGGTGTTGTGCTATGTTGTGTCGCAGACGAGACTGGTATCATATGTATGTACTACCTACTAGATCTACGTTCCGAATCCATAACAAAGGCCGCAGAACCCCCGACACAGACCCTCCTTGGTCCTCCTGTCAACTGTCCCTCTGCTACCTGAGCCCGATGCTTCACGGCTTCATAGCTCCCGCCCGAACTCATCTGATGCTCCGCCGAGAACCTCGCGAATCTTCACTCATCACTCATCCATCCAGGCTTGGTGGGTGTTCTCCTGCGGAGCATCGTGCTCATGAATGCCTGCGTGTATTCGCCATCCGCTAAATGTGTATTTTGGAAGCCCGGAAGATGATTGCAGGCGAAATGGATTTCTGCCAGTTAAATTACAGAATACGGAGCGTGTACATCTCCAATCAAGCCGGTGAGAAAGGGCCAGGCCAACGTCTTGTGAAGCGGAGGTGTGAAAACGGTTGATGGAAAAGTTTTCAGAAGACGCTTGAGACGGCGAGCGAGGTGGGTAGAGCGGGGGAAGCGACCGATGAGCCTGTTAAGATGCTTTGTGGGAGCGCAGAGGAACAAGGAGGGACCATCGAAGCATGTTACACGCCTGGACAATGGGCCAGTCACTCCCTCTCAGGATCAGTATCTGAGAACACAGCATCGGGAGGAGTGGCAATCATATATGATGGCATTGGATCTGTGGGAAACCCCTTCAATAGAGCGGAAAGTTCCTTACGCTCCCTTTGTTGAGCGCCGCGCGTCGGGTCCACAGTCGCTCTATCAAAGTCAATGATAGCAGGCCCAGAATCATCACTTATCAAGAGGTTCTCTGCGCGTATATCATTGTGAGCTACGCCAGCACGATGGATCTCTTTCATAATGCGGAGGAATTGCACGCTGCATGATGTCGAACATCAGTCACACAATATCACTGGAAAGATGTTGCCCTGACCGTTCCTCGTCTGATGTTTGAACCATGTCATCATAGCTATGTGACACCTTTTTGCGGCGACAAAACCATAAGTTGAGTCCTTGGTGGCTTAAAATGAGAGCCAAAGGCCCACCATCGGCAAGATCTTGGAATAGACCGAAGACACGAGATATACCGCGTACACTGGAGCCCACCAGGCGCTGATAGATGGAGTATTCGTATCTCAACTTCTCCTTCTGGACGTCAGAGAATGCCAATTTGACGACTGCCTTGCTGGATAGTGTCTTGCCCTCCTTAGTCTGCACCTCGAGCTCCGCACCATGCACAACGCCCACTGCCCCGTCACCTATATGCGATGTCATGACAACAGTGATACACTGATGGGGAGAATACTTTCTCTGTCGTTCATGAGCGGACGCAACAGAAGGTGAGGTAGGATGCCCAGGAATCAGCGTTGGACTGTCCCTAATAAAAGCAGCTGGAGCCTCTGAGTCGAAAGGGCCATACCGCAGAGAGAGAAAGGCTACGTTCCTTGTAGTGGATTCTGGAAGAATATCCTATGGAGCTTTGAGAACGTCTAGTGGAGTGACAGGAAGATGCCTCACTTGGCTGGAAACCGTCTCCGCTGCAGATTCTGGAACGGCGGAGCTGGCTTTCTGCCTCTTACTCCGTCTCGGGCTCGTTTCCGTTGCTCCTCGTTTTCGTTTCTTGTTGCTTGAGCTCTCCTGGACCGCCGTTGTACGATGATACCTATCCACTGCATCTTGGAAGATGGCAATGTAAAGGTTCAACTGAATGTCACCATACCAAGGATGGCGGCAGTTCGATACGTCAATAAAGGGAGACAAGTAGAGGGTTTGAGATTCACGGCGCCTGATACCGATGCGCTCGTGAGTTCCACAGTGGAAAATGATGAAAGTGGTGTCGTTCTCAATGGATCTCCTCCAAGCCTGCAGCACAGTAGAGGTCAAAACGGCAACAAGCATGAACGTAATTATATCTATCAGGCTCACATGTTGCAAAATAGCGTCTCTGTCATTGAGCGGCCGAAATGCCGCATTATAGCGACGACGACTTGGAAGCGTTACTTTCACGTCACTTGAACTTGAATGGTCCACTGGGTTTGTACCCGGCTTCTGGATTAGACGTGAGCTCCGCCTCCTGTCAGGCGGCTTGATGGACCCGGCGCGTTGCCTGTGAGTATCTTCAGGGAGAAACGAGAGAAAGGTGTCCGAATCGATGATGTCCGCACGCGCAGACTCTTCCGAATCTGAAATGCGAGCGTATCCTTGTACCGGGCAGACTTCACCGTCAAAGATTCGGAAAGACATGACATCCTTCTCGAGGTCTTGAATGATGTCTTCGGCCATCTTAGACGGCGGGAAGATAATCCACGTCGCAAGAAAAGGAAACCGCAATGATACACCTTGAAGTACCTTCGCCTCTTCTTCACTGAGAGATTCCCAGAGTCCTTTATACAGTGGTATATCCTTCCCTTCGTAATTGACTCTGAGAGTGTGGTTATCGAGGATTACATCCTCAGCGGGATCTTGGCACACCCTTCCCCATGCGAGGAACGTGTACCACGCGCGCATGTGGGGGTAAAGCAGAGTGCAGGAAATTGCTTTACAGCAGCGTGCTGTAGTATCACGGTAGTAGTCCGCCACAGAAGCAGCGTCGGACCTTTTCTTGTTTATGTGCTTGAAGGTAGATGCCGCAGCGACGAACATGTCTTCATCACTGAAATCAGGTAAGAACATGCCCTTGTTCACCAAGTTCACAAAAATATCATCAACGATATCAGTGAGAGAATGCAGAAGAGTTGGTACGCCAACGATCCTTTTCAAGCTGAGCTGCTGAGAAACATGTTTGTCATAAAACACTGTGCTGCGCGTTAGAACTGGCTCGACGGGGCTATCTGGTACGATAGGGGGTGGATTCCAGTTTCTAAGGTCGTAGATCGTTTGAGATATGTCGTTGAGTTCTTCGTCGTCTTCACCCGGAGCCATGAAAAAGTACAGAAGGCGGATGTTGGGTGGATGTTTGACTATGCTTTTTGAACTTGGCACGTGTCAAGTCGATGCCGGGTCGCCCCCGTCTTTAAATTAAAGTTCTACATAAGTATGTGCTTAAAAGTTGCATACAAAATGTCTCTCCTCCTCGTTCGGCGGAGGGTAAAGACTTGTATGCAGTTCACGGTTCTCCAGTATTCCAGAAAATAACAATGCCCTGGCAAATCTCAACGCTTCCCGTCGATCGCCCCTAAAATCCACGTCAACGAAATCCTTAAATTGGTCTGCGCGCGCTGTCACCGTCACACGCTCAGGTTGTTCTTCAACTGGGAGGGGTCCGATGAGAGCTTCGAACGATAGAGACACGTCTCGAGCCTTCCACTGGAGGGGCCATATGTAGACTCCGCATGTCTGAAGTAATCGCTTCTCCAGAGGCTCGTCTCCGCGACCACGGAAAATCGATTCCAGCACCTTTATCTCTTCCTTGGCCTCGATATTAGCCTTTCCACCGTGACCAAGTTGGCGCGAGTCACCAAAACTGATGATGAAGGGATTACTCTTTTCATCGAGAAGGAGACAGTCTTCACGCAAATTCCCGTGGAGGATACCAGCTTCGTGTATATCCTCAAGGCGTTGAAGGAAGGCATTCCTGAACGATACAGGGCATCAGATGGACGGACTCTCACCCATTCAGTTAGAATTTGACTTACCTTACTTGTCGGGAGACATTCATAACGTTTATTCTTTTTCCCACGTACTCGAGCACAAGCACCACACGCATATGAGGAGGGGCTTTGTTGTTCCAGAATATACCTAGGGCTTTTGCGATCCCTCCGACTCGTTTCTGCATTAGCTTGAAGTAAGCGAAGTGCTCGGCTACCAAGCGATTGACTGCTAGGGACGTCGTCGCAGTCTTCACGACAAACTGTGATCCACAACGGGGCGATCCTGTATATATTCGCACGTCGATGGCCATGTCGCCTCTGTATACGTCGGAGTCAATCTTCCAACTGTCTTTGGCCAATATGATCACCAAGTAGGTGTCCTGACGACTGGCGTCGTCGCTGGTGAAAGGAGCTCCGCTCGGGGGTCTTCCATAACGAAAGTATATCTCGTCTTTGAGAGGCATAACATGTTCCGTACGCGTACGGATTATAAGCCTAGACATGTAAGAGGCCTCGACGAGAAGACCGACCTGGTCTATCTGCATTATTACAGCGGAATGTCAACATCATCCAGAAAGTTCTTGGTTTGGGAACAGAATGGTCACCTCAGGGACCCGTGTTATAAAATATTTCTTCTTTTGTTTCGGTTGTTTCGGAGCAAAAGAGATGCACTTTGGCCGTTTCACGACAGTAGTTGTGTTATCGTACCCTTGGTCCCATAGCTTTGGAAGCT
The DNA here is from genome assembly GCA_004338095.1 of Gloeostereum incarnatum. NCBI lineage: Eukaryota > Fungi > Basidiomycota > Agaricomycetes > Agaricales > Cyphellaceae > Gloeostereum > Gloeostereum incarnatum. Next base: position 630,086 of record RZIO01000013.1, read on the forward strand.
TCTTTGCCCGAGCTAATCGAGAAGCACGATTTTTAGCGTCCCGGATCATTGCCAGCATTAGCCCTGTCTGTAGGCGACCGTAGCCCTGCGTGCACTCCGGGACCCTGACCACATCTGAGATATACATTATCTGCGTCTCACGGTGGCGAAAGCATATCATTTCATTCAAACCAGCATGAAGGGCGACGAAGGTAGAATCGTTTTGAACTGCTTCAGCCCAGATCTAATTAATTAAGTCAGAGAGCTGATTCCCCATAGATAGCGCAACTTGCCTGTTGTACCATAAAGTGAGCATGTTTGCTCAGAGGGGGGAACTTTTCGGCGAGATCAGTACCAGCTGAAGGTTTATTAACAGCACCCGACTCGTCGGCGAGTCTCAACAGGCACTCGTTGGAATCAAACCCGCACTGTGCTCCAGTAACTCGATGTCCCCCGGTCCTGATATCTGGATGGTAGATCGAGCAATCATCGCCGTGTGGGCACGTTATCCACGAAAACGAGTCCCCTGTGCAGAAATGACGAATTGCCTCCATATGCGCTTGGTCTCCGGCATTTAAGCTTTTAAACTCCCAAAGTCCCAGATGACGGAAAATATCGTAAACCTTGTACATTCCTTCCGGAAAAGGAATTTTGTCACTCTCATCCGTATGTAAAAACCCGTCTGCCGTGGCCTGTCCACCGCTCCGAACAATGGGAGAGCGGCCCCAGGCCAGAACATTGCTGCCCCATTTCTTTGAGCGGAACTCCAATGTGGCCGCTACAGATAAAACAAGCGGAGCGAGGACGGAGTAGCGTTCTTCCACACCCTTCTCGTCGTAGACGCACTGCTCCCAGGACATGGCTATGTCCTCAAGAACCTGCGCAGTGGGAAAGTGCATCAACTGTACGCGCCCGTCTGGGACATCGGGGAGATCAGATTCCTCAGCGACGTCGTCAGCAAGTTTAGCGAGATCGTCAAGCATGGAAGGGAGGTGTACGACCTTCTTTAGGCGGAGATCTTCGCTGAGATGTAAGTCAAAATCGGAGGGTTCTCGAGTGCTGTAGGATGTGGTATGGCCGTCTCCTTTCTTCAGCACGGGGGGACAGAAGTCGAAAAAATGTTGCAACTTAGCGCGGGCTTTGTCCTTTGAAGATATGCTAGAGACCGGTAGATGGGCGATGCCATTGGAGGGTGACGGATGTTCGCTCAATTCTCGTGTCCTTTTCAGGGCATTTGGAGGTGCTTTTTGCCGGGCCAGAGGTAAACCGGCAGTGGAACTAGTAGTTGAACTAGACGAAGCTATGGGTGCTATAGAAATCTACCCAAAAGCACGGTTCAGTTGACTTGAACCGCAATGATGTCAAGGACGTACAGACTCGGAAAACTGATGGTCAACATCGTTCGGCAAGTTGACCAGGGATGCATCTGAAGTGCTGGCAAAGCTTCCTTGGCTCTGGGATGTGTTAGTAGTGTCATTAGAGGAAGATGCTAGAGTCTATACATGGACACGGCTCCGTCAATATTTGTGGCGGCAATGCGAAGGTGATAATAGAGCTCACAGAGTTGAGACGACCAGCGTCGGTTCTTGAAATGGAATGAGAGGTCATAGAATAGTAATTAGTGGATATAGTTTGACTTATGATCTGAAATGTAGCCTTATAAGTGCCTCAGCGCCCTCAAGATCCCCAAAACACATTCGATTATAGAACAAGTGCCAAAGAATGACATTTACTCCGTTTCCATAGGTGAGAAGAAGATCCAATCGTCCGAAGCTCAACACAAATGAAAGTACAACAGTAAGTAGCTGCAAGTTTGCGCGTCCGGGAACGAGGGAGGAAATTGCCAAAACGGAAGAAAGACGTCAAGATCTCTGGACTACTGTTGTTAGTCCTTCGTTGTAATTCATTCAGGAATACAAGGACCCAGATGCGATCCACATGCTCCAAATGCCGTGGCTGGATAACATGATATTCGACATCGGGTGTCAAAGCGTTATTATTTGTATGTGCTGACGCGTATTTAAGCGTCTTGAAGATGCCAACAGCTGATCCATCAGCTCAATGGGCGGGTGAGAATCCTCCGCAGGTCCATTGTTAAGTACCCGCTCTCCATCGTCGGTTTTCGGATCCGCCAAGGCTGTAGTGGTCCACGATGCTCCCTGGTAAAAGGGTGTATTAGTTGGCGTTATTTTGAAAAATCCAGCGAGTGAAATCCTTGTGGGAAATAGTGAAATAGCTCCACCAACGAGGACCAACGTCACCTGGATACTTTATATGGCACTTGTATAGCACTCTTCAGCGCTTGGAGCACCCGCCTACGTCAACTACACCACCCAGCTCCAATAGTGAAAAATCTTCGGGATATACCGAAAATTTGGCTACTAACGTCCAACTAATACACCCTAAAGCCACGGCTGCTTATTAGGATTCTACCAGACGCTATCCTTTTCCTTGTGATAACGCTTCAAACCTGGGTTCATCTGATTCTCCGCTCCTCGCGCCACAAGGCCGTCGTACTAATAGGGCGCAACTTGGGCCTCCGCGGAGCCGTCTACCTGCTCTTCTCGAAGATTGGTGCTGTGGGTATTCTACGATGATGATGATAAGACGTTTTATGACAGGTGGAGAGTGCTGGTCACCACTGGTTAGTCGTTCCCTCCTCGCATTAAAAGAGGAATCTCTCGCTGATTAGTTTTCATTCCATGCAGCGGCTACGGCTTCTACCTACGGCGTTACTTCGCATATGCATTGCAACCTTCCATCCGTCGTCGCACCCTCGACCTGCACGCAAGATGGGTGTCTCTAAGGATAGCATGGACTAGGATTGCATCGTCCGTGACGATACCACGGACAATGTCATCGATGGCACCATGTCCGGCTTCCTCATCCTCTCCCAGTATAGTTGCTACCAGCCGTAGCGGAAAGCCGACATCTCTGTCTCTCCGAAAGGATGCTCGCGCCCCTCAAGCTTCTATCAGACCCCACTCGCTAACCCCCGAGTGTCTCCTATCTGGAAAACGTGCCCGACTCGGAGGAAGTGTCCACCACGAGCGGACGACAAGTTCGCCCACCGTTAGCCGATTGTTCTCCGTCTCTCCGTGCTCTGCGAGAAATCGGATCATATCCAAGACCCTAGGATACCAATGCCCCTCCGGGGCGAATGGGTATTCGGCCCGATGGATACCTCTTGAGCTATGTGCGTTCAACTCATGCTCAAGAAGAGGAGTAAGTGCCCAAGCCGGGAGCTCTGAGGGAGCCGAAGAAGCGAAGATGGCCGATTGAACTTGAGAAGGCGGGGGTATTGTCTAAAGAGATACTTTCTGGTGCTTCAGTGAAAACCGAAGATTGGGCCCTCGGTAGCTCAATATGAGGGCCACCACCGGAGGAGGAGGAATTTCGGCAACGGTCCCGCTTGGGTAACGTCTGCAGCCTGATGGCACACTCAAGTAGATAACCCAAGATAACGCAAAGGGTAATCCTTGTGAGTCACATGTGTGGCTAAAACGTACCTCTTTTTTGACTTCTTGCCTGGCTCATGCTTCAGTCACCAGGACTCGGTCTCTTGTACCACACCAAACCTTCATGTAACGAAAACGATCTGCATTCACTGGCCGGCGGCCTTTATTGTTCCACACAGCAAGTTTTAAGAGCGAAAGATAGTGATTAAATAATGGCATAGCGTAGGTTTGAAGTCCTAGATAGCGATGATTGTGCGGCGCGGTAGAATGGAGGAGGGTGACTGTGACCGTCATCCCGCTCCGGCGCTACTCGGTTTCACGCCTTGAGGTCTGATGCTTCCTAGTTCGGAGTTCACAGGGAGGATGCATATCCCATAACGAGGGACCTATATTACAGATGACTCCACACTGATAGCAGTAATACAAAGAATACAACAGACATGAGCAATTCGTAGATAGCAGCAACGACAACAAACGAAGCAATTCCAAAACAAAACCAAAAAAAGGAGCATCACCGCCGAACAACAACCTGATGTGCCTGAGCCTTCACCGGCCACCCATCCCCCTCCCCCGCCTTCACGAGCACGAAGGTCTGCGTAATGCTTATCTTATCCGCACCATCTCCATCCCCTCCTGCACTAAAAACATCCACCACATCCCCATACGCACAACAAAGCACCCTGCCATTCCCAAGATACAACACATCATATATCACGTCCAATGTCCTCCCGCCTGGGAAGAATTTATATGTCGGAGGTAGAGCGTCGACTCCGTGGGCTTGGGATACTAGGGTGCCTGTTGGGGAGAGGAATCGAACGGAGGGGGATGGGGAAGACGAGGACGGGAGGTACGCGTCATTGAGCCAGGACCTGTCTTTATCGAATGTGAGGAGGTATTTTCTGAGGAATTGGAGGGCGAGGCGTTCCATGTGGAGGGGTTCATCTTCTTCGTTGATTGTGGAAGAAGAGAAGGCGACTTCGTGGGCTTTAAATGGATCTATCGCAGACGAAGACGTGGTTGATGGTGACATCTTTACCGTTGGCGGGGACATCTCAATTACCGGAGGTACCGGCGGAGGCGAAGGTGAGGATATTCGGGGAGGTGGTGGTGTAGGAGATCTCTCTCGAACGATGATGACACCTTCGTCATCTGGTGGTGGTAGCGGAAGAGCTGGAGGAGGCATAGACGGACGAGCGATTCTGCCAGACTTCTTGGACAGCGGACCGACCTTTCTTTTCTCCGGAAAAGCAGAGGGCAGTGGTCCCGAGAGCCCAAGCGAAGCATCTATTACATCGAACTGAGACGGCTCAGGCGTAGGGTAAGTAGGTTCTGGAGGAGGATCGAGGGGGGTTGCTCTCCTCACAGATGGTCGTTGTGACACAGGGAGATAAGCGTCGGGCGCGGGGATCGGAAAAGAGGACACGGGGGCGGATGCAGTAGGCAACCCAGATACAGGGACTACTTGTCTGAACAACGAAGAAGGCTTCCTCCACGGAATTTCCTTTTTTTTTTCGTACCACCGTAGCCAACGGCAGCTCATCTTCACCTGATGTCTTAGACAGTGGACCGGGCCGTTTCTTCTGCCAATAAGTAGAGGCCGGGGGTGCCGGTGCCAGCATCTCAGAAGAAACGTCGATTGCACATACAGATGACTTGAGAGTAGAAATAGTGGGATGCGGGGAATAGCCACGAGGGGTTTCTCTTTCCACGGATAGCCAAGGGGATACAGGGACATAAGTGTCGGGCTCGGGGATTGGCGACGGACTGATTGAGGGGACGGAAATCACACGTCCGATCAGCGAAGGAGACCCCTCCCTCGCTTTCTCCTCCTTGCTCCGCACCATCATGGCGAGTGGCAGTTCATCTTCGCCATCAGAGTCGTCGGAAATGACGATCAGTTCCATTCCGAGCTCCCTAACCGTACCAACAGAGTTTGGTAAGAGTCGTTTCTGGTTGTGAGTCCCAGAACGGGATGAGGGGCGCGAGTTGGCCTTCTGTGCTTCATTAATCGCCTCGTGGACTTTCATCCCACGCTTTGATGATGACGGAGTAGCGGGAAGAGGAGACTCTCGGGAAGTGGTTGAGGTCGACGCCAGCGCCACCTCAGGCTCCGGTGGTAGCAGTGTATCTGCATAGACACCTGGTGTATTGCATCTCCTGAATCACGAGTTGATAAAGGTTAGAAGGACATGTTTCGTCACACGCACCAGTCAATAACCATCCCATCTTCCCGCCAAAAGACGCGCTCGAATTTGATCCCCTGCCGAATCGACGCCTTGAGTGTCTTCTTCTGCGCTTTCAGCCATGCCTCACGGTGCCATGCATAGTTCTGAGAGGATTTAAGACAGTTAGGTGGAATAGGATGGAATCGTTTCGAGCCTGCGGTGATGAGGTGGCGAATGGGAGCAGAGGCAGGGGGAAGTGGCGTCTCAATTGGCTCGGCTTTGATCGCGGCTGGCTCGGTTTGTTGTGACTGGGATTGGATTGGTGCGCTGCCGCTTGGTTCGGGTGGCGATTGTTGCTGAGGAGGTTCGTATGGTGGCGTAGGAATAAAATTCCTTGCTAGCTCTAGCTCTGTGGTTTGCTGCTGTGCATAAATCGATTTCGATGTCGATGGTGTTGGCATAGATGGAGCAGGCCGCGGGTGTATTCGTTCTGCCGACGAAGAAGATGTTTGATGCGGACTTTCGTTGAATTTCCTCCGTTTTGGAAGTGGATGGCTGGTGGGACTTTCCAGCGGCCGCTTGGGGTGATATCGAGGACCCGTGGGTAGCATACGCCTCGGCCCCGTCGAATTTGGGAGAAATGGAATAGTCCCCCGTCCAATCGGTCGTCCCATGGATCCTCTACTTCCCCACCCTCTGCCTCTCATCGGCGACGGCGCTGTCGTTGCGATAACAGGTGGTACGTTATTCCCAAAATTCCTGGCCTCGTTCGGTTGTACATCTTCGGAGCTCGTCGTCACTCGCGGCAGTGGTGTTGCAAAATTATGATACGCCGGGATCATGACCGTCGACCACAAAGGGTTATTGATCGTGACTAACCCTGTGCTATCGGCATGGAAGGTGATTGCCGTTTCGGGGATCGGAACCCGGAAGATAATCATGAGTCATGGGACTGCTCGATTCTAAGATCGTTCGGTTCGTTCGCCGGCTAGAGTGATTTGTCACACGTCCGGCCGATCTCTTGCGCACGGACCAAGATATTTTCTAAACATTACCTAGAGTCATTCCCTTATAAGTTCTTCTTTGAGGAACGCGAACGAGGTTAAATACACATATTTGTGACGCAAATACGCATATAATCCATGATCACTCAAAAACAATAGAGAAATGCTCTCCAATGTTAGCGGTCTTCAATGACCCAAATTCAAGCCCTCGAGCAATTTCAAATTTCAAGAATGCTCGAGTGATCGGTTTCACTGTTAGCCGACCGCTAGCTCCGGCGAACGAACTGAACGATCTTAGAATTGAGCAGCCCCCATGATGCGTTGCTTGCGCTACTCGTGACTCTACGGATCGGTACTCGCCTTCACGCTTCCTCACGCTTCCCAGGAGAAGGAGAAATATTTAAATGCTGTATCGTACATCCAAGCAATATATACGCAGTCTTCTGCGATCTCATCGAATGCTTCAACGACGTGGGCTTTGTGAGCCTTTCCACCTACTGATTACCTACTAAACCGACCTAGGGTAACAAAGGAAAGACATAGTGCTATCTCTTTGTCCTTTTCATAATGTTCCCACCCCCTAAGAATCCCAGACAAACAGCTCTCGACTAGGGTATATAAAGCAAGGATTCCTCTTTCTCTCATCTCCTCTCGTCTCCTCATTGACATGTGCCGGAAAATCTTCCAATTCGCGAAATGTTTTGATGAGTCCTGTCATCGCGATAGCAGGACCTTGAATCGGAGTCAATTTACGATTGTAAGCTTTGCCACTCGCCTCCCTTCTCGACTCGCTTCACCCTTGTCTTCCATACAGGAGGGTTGCGAAAAATCAGACTGCAGACTCAGCATCGCCCATGACCCCTCCCATGCTGGCAAACCGTGTCAATGCAATATGAAGTCCGTCCTCCTCCTCATCCGTCTTTTTTCTCTCCATAATCGTCTCTAATGATATCAGATACGAAGAAAACAAATCTCCGTCTATGATCTTCTCTCAAGCTCAATTCTGCTCAGACCATTCTCATCAAGCGATCCCTCCCGATCCCAATTACGAGTACGCCACTGAGTTTGTGTCAATGATGCCAAGGGTCTGATTGCTCTTTCGTTTTGCAGCTTGTCGTGGGAGTACAAATATTTCCAGGAGCTGGAGCGTCGGTATACCACTGAATGGCATCGCAGTACGCCGTTCACCTGGTACTGAGGCCACAGTGGCATTGCGGCGATTTTCCTTCTGCTTTAGTTTGGGAGATGTTTCAAGACAATCCACTGTCAATTATTGTTTCAAGAAATTCAACATAGTATGCATTTGACACTGAAGATCTCCTGACAGCTGGCTTGCCCAATAATGAGGTGGCAGATGTCTCTGTGAATGGGGATGGCTGTATGAGCACGCAGAAAGTACATATCCCTGACTCAAACATCGGCGTTGCTGCAAGAGAGCGGCTTGTAATCTTGCCTTTTCTTTCTCCTTCCATCTAGTCCGTTAAGTTTGCTTGCTGTGAGTTTCCTCCCCCGCCCCTTTATTCCTGTATCATTCATCCCGGATTTCCTCCTCTAAGGGCACACACAAGCTTTCTACGACGGCAATAGTCGGCTCCGCTCCCGTCGGCGCAACGCCCCACTCAGGCACGTGCAATTGCGTCACGAGCTTATGCTGTTTGCGCCACAAGTTCGGACAAAGTACAGATCCCCGGGGCGCGGCGCCGTATACACGAAGGCGACGCGTGCATTGATCTGCTCATGTCATTATTCTGTCTCTGGTATCGAAGGGAGCGCTATATAGCAACAGGCGAATCATTGTTTTTTAAACTCTTGAACGAGGCAGCAGCCATAGCTACCCTATGTACGCAAGGAGGCGAACTGGTAGTACAACGAGAAGTACAATGGCATACACGATATAGAAATTCAGGAGCAGATGGAGTGTCGTTTGAATTGAAGAAAGAGCAAGGATGGCGAGCATCTGAAAGACTCTGAATGTTGATGGTCGTGATTCTGATTCCCTTGTACCTGTGGGGTGGGTCAGTCTGTACATTTCTGGAATCCTTGTTCAGGAAGAAGAAAAATGGAGATTGTTTCCGTGCTGATCAGCCACCCACACAAGTCAACACGAGCTAGACTCCTGATGAACAGTCACAAGGGAGTGGGACTCTTGTTGGGAACATTGAGAAAAAAGTACGTCGAAATAGCGTAGGTAGCGTCCCGGTTCAGATTCTCAGCCAAACGGGTTCCATCAGTGGATGAGGCACGAACATTCAACAGACGCCGCAACTTCCAGACGCCTAAACACGTATCAATACATACAAATAACAACGCTTTGACACCCGACGTCGAATCATGATGATGCAGCCATGGCATTTGGAGTGTGTGTGGATCACGTCTGGGTCCTTGTATTCCTGAATGAATTACAACGAAGGACTAACAACAGTAGTCCAGATATCTTGACGCGCTTTCTTCCGTTTTGGCAATTTGCTCCCTCGTTCCCGGATGCGCAAACTTGCAGCTACTTACTGTTGTACTTTCATTTGTGTCAAGCCTCGGACGATTGGATCTTCGCCTCCCCCATGGAAACGGAGTAGATGTTGTTCTTTGGTACTTGTTCTATAATTGAATCTGAGTTTTGGGGATCTTGAGGGCGCTGACTCAAGGGGATTTCGCACTTATAAGGCTGTATTTCAGATCGTATGAAGTATCCACTAATTTCTATTCCCTTGTGCCTGCGGTTTTTATGTCCTCTCTTTTCAACTCAAAAAATGATGCCGGCCGTCGTAATTCTGTGAGTTGGATTATCCTGCATTTCCGCTAGTCTAGCTACTGAATAGCTGCGTTCACATAGAATACTAAGATTCGACGAGATTTCTCTGGTAGGGATGTAGCATCCCCTTCGGCGAAAGATGACTCAAGCACCCATCATTCTCAGACTGAGATAAACGCTGGCCGTAGTAAATTCCCCGTACGTGCTCGTAGTCTTTTTATTTTGGGCGACATCTGCTGAGTCTCGACTTTTATAGGGCAGTAAAACCCAAGAAAACCCCTCTAAAGAGGCACCTCCTTTGAGAGCATCTGAGAGTCTAGAAAGCATCTCTTCATCTGCTCTCTCACCTACCCATAAATCGGCTTCGACTCGTGCTCAACTGCAAAAGTTCTTTGACTTCTGCCCTCCTCTTTTGAGTAAAGCCGAAGGCCATACAACCTCCAGCGAGACTCGAGATCCTTCTGATTTCGACCGACACCTCAGCGAGGACCTTATTCTGAAGAAAGTCGTATATCTTCCGTCCATGCTGGATGACCTCCAGAAACTCGCGACGGACCTTTTGGACCAATCGGATCTGCCAGAGATTCCTGCCCCCAAGGGCATCAAGTTTCCCACGAGCAAAGCCCTTTCTACTGCCTTTAGAGTCAATCCCGAGGCCTCCGATGAGAGAGGTGTGGAGAAGTACTACGCCCCCATTTTGCAGAATTTGTTGTACCCATCGCGGCCACGCTGGAGTTCGGTCTGCGATGTTGGGACAGCAGTGTTCTTAAATGGGCGCTCTCACCAAATGTGCGTGTTAGCGGAAAGGCAGCGGCGGACGGATTCTTGCATACCTGCGAAAGAGACAATGTTTCTTTCCCGGAAGGCATGAAAGAGGTCCATGAATTCTTCCGGAACTTAGGCATTTGGGAGTTCAAGAACCTGAATGCTGGAGATCTGGAGCACATGGAAGCTGTTCATCGGTTGTGCTCGGAGAAACCGTTTCCTTGGATTACTTGCCAATACGGCGAAGATTGTTCCATCCCCCATCCAGACAACGTCACTGGAAAAAAATCGAGTCACCGGCGCACAATGCGGATACGATTCCGATGACTGCCTTCTGACGCTTTCGTCTGTCAAGAACAAGTCTTTTATCGGGAATGCGCCGACGAGTTCTGCAAGCGCGGATAAGCATGCTCGCTTCAATGCTGGCAACAGGCGAGTTCTATCTGTCTATCCAAAGACTTCACGATTTGACTTTCGACTAGGTCTGGGCAGAAGCGGTCCAAAATGATACATCTTTCCTCGCCCTTAATTCCGGTATACTCGAAATAATAGGGTTTCGCCAGCGTGTTACTCAGACACTGTACATTTCGGACATTGTTCATGTCCCGAAGTACGCTCCCGGATACGGTCGACTACAAACAGGGCTCATGCTGGCAATGATACGGGACACCAAAAACCGTACCTCGCAATTGGTTCGCAGCACGTTATATCCCAGACTATGGGATCGGGGGTATCACAATACCACCACCGTTCTCGTGAAGCGAGGTGGCCTACCTGCTGCCTCGAAGTCCACCTCTGACGACCCCCAAAAGCGGAGGAAACTGCCCATGTCCACCTCCGACGATCCTCCAAAAAAGAAGAGGTCGCCCAAATCCAAGTCCACCTCGGATGAATCCCCAAAGCAGAAGAAAAGGTACTATAAAGTACTCCCTCCAGAGACTCAGGTTGGCACCAAATATCTTCAGGGCTAGTCCTTTCTGACTACTCATTGTTGTACCGCATTAGGAAACTCTAGTTGCTCTGCTCGTCGAAGCCGCTTGCAAATCGAGGCTTGTGGTTTCGTACGGATATTAGTTCCGGATCGCCCTTGGGAAAAGACAAGGCATACCTGCGTTGCGGAGGAACATCAGACAGCTCACTTCCTATGTTCCTAACGACCACGGGCGCTAGCTTTATCCCCGGCCGTCAGGATACATACGTGAGTATCAATGTACCCAAAGTCAACTGGCGCATAGACCGTGATGTATACAGAGGGATTGAACTATCGGTCGGGCAGCGTGTGTACACAGGGACCCCTCGCTGTGGTGCTCAGTTCGTTCTCAAGACTGCGACTGGATTAGTTGCAATGGATCGCTTGGAAACCGCACACTGGGCTTACAACACACTAGCAAAAAAACGTGTCAAAGGGGTTGCCGCTCCTATAGGACTTTTCGGGACAACGATGGTGGCCCAGAACAGCGTGGTATACTACTCCTTGAGTACGTAGGAAGGAAGATAGATGTCGAGCAGATACCGCAATCAGCAAAGTGAGTTTCCTGACCTATTTGATAAGAAACACTCATCTGATAATCGTTCAACTCAAGAGATGCCTTCATCAGAACATAGCAGGCATACACGAAGCCGGGATTTTACATGGAGGGCTAAGCGAAGAACTCCCTCCTGCTCAGTGAAGGGAGAAACCTAGGCCTTTCATTGTCGGGTTCTGTAGCTCGCGCCTGATTTCAGGAAAAGACTGTCCCTCGGCTCTCTCGAAGAAGAAGAGACTCTGCGGTCTATTTTTCGAGGCAATGCGCCCAAGCAGAAACGACCGCCTCAGCCTTTCAGAGTCAGCATAGGGCCATTCGATTTGAAGGAAACGAAGACATATACCCTCGTTTCCTGAATTTCAGCGCGCTTCTCCGATGGAAGATTGGCCAGACGCGGTGCTGCTAATGCCATCCTTAGATCGTTCGTCAATTGAAGTAGACTTCAGGCAAGACGGACGGGGAGCACTCAGATATGTAAGATCGTTGTTAGTATCGGGCATACTGGAGAGCCTGAAGTTGCGTTGTACCCTCTACCCCTCGTTATCCGATCAAAAATGGATAGGGGAGTCCTTCGCGAGATGCAGGTGGAAGACTGGTTGCCACAGGAGATGCGCTCTTGAAAGTTAAATAGTTAGACTATCGGAGGAAAAATTATGAAATGATTATTTAATTACATGGATAGGATAGGACAGCTGGGATGAATTACACGGACGTGTCGTTCATAGATCTGAGTGGGGGAAAACGTGCGCACCTGGATCGCTGATCGGGCCGATATCCGGTGGACACGTGTTACATGCCGAACTTTGTTGAAAGGCGAATTCCTACTTAAATCTTCCATCCCTTCTCCTATGGTTTCAGAAGACAACGAGTCTGATGCTTCATCTCACCCCGTCGACGATATCATAAGATGGAATCCTCCTCCTATCATACCAGACGATCCTGTCGAGCCAACATTGACACCCAGCGCAGTGTTCTATGACAAACATCTACCCCGACAACTCAGCCTGAAAGCTATCATTGGTGTACCAAATCTACTTCCCTCTCTCACTGAAATCGCTGACCACATTGCGGATAAACTGGTTGAGGAGGCGTACGCCTTCCTGCCTACAGTGATCGTGACATGTTCATTGAAGCCAGTGATTTCCAGTACTTGGAAAAGGAAAGGTCCGACGCCGAATCTGTGGCGGACTATTATGGTGATACGACAGCACAGTGTTGTAGTGCAGTTGCATCTACTCTGCTTTTTCCTCGCCTTTCTGCGTGGCGTACCTTCCTAGGCTGGGGAGGCATAGGACAAGATCCTACCGAAGGTTCTATCTTGATAAGTACACCTCTGCGTCGTTGAATCCCATGAGGGATGGTACACCAGTAGAGAAGGAAATTTGGGACTGTCTAGGAGATGAGGAAAAGAACGCGTTCGCAGGTATCTCGTCGCGGTTTCCTTTTCTCGCGACCTGGGTAATCCTCCGCCCTCAGAAACAGCCCAGGACATAGTAGCAGATGTCGCAAAAGACTGCGTACCTCGTTCCGGTTGTTTGAAAAATGAGGTCTGGCCCGTTTACAGGGATATACTCGCATCTCACAGGGCCTCTGTGGACACCGTCGATTCAGATACATGTCTTCCTTTCTTCCCGGTGATATCCATCCTATAGCTGACGCAACCGATAAGTCGCCTGGAAGACGACGTAGTTCACGTCTGAGTCTGCTAGTCAGAAGAAGCATGCACGGGAAGGGGCTGACCGCTTCAGCTCCAGGTGGCAGCAAACTGACACTTAGGAAAGTCGTCGATAAATGCATCATTGTCGCTCGCTCAACGACAGTGACGGCTCCATTCTTGCAGCAGGCAAGTCTCCCAACTTTGCCATCGTGACCTTTCATCTGACCGGTATTTGTAGGCCTGGGCGAAAATCCGTCGAGAAAGATACTACGTTCATAATCTTTCACTGCGGAATTTTGGAACGCAACGGATAGGCATCGACGTCGTGACGCGCAAACACTCTACATTTCACCTTTGGTTGACCATCTCCAATAGTTGACGTAATCCCCATACCGGCAATTATTCCACATAAAATTGTTACATGGGCCATCTTCCGAGACGCGATTGATCGGTTTTCAATAGGATTTTTCGGTGATGCGGTTTTGAAATCTGAAAAAGATAAATCAAATAGCCAAGACAGCGGAAGACGGCCCACAGATGAAATAACCCAAGGCAAGCAAGGGAGGCCAAGGATTCCGCAACTTTACCGGACGTAGGTTCTCAAAAGAGTGCTTCCGAAGAGGTGGAGTACGTAATATGTGTGCCCTTCTCAACTGGTAAACTTATCACACCATTCGGAGGACACTCTGTCCGAAAACAAATAACCGCGGAAGTGCTTGTTTCCACTCTCGGTTACGAGGCCTTCGATCAGATGCGCCAGCCAGAATTCACTCGCGAGGGTAATGACTGACCTAATGCAAAGCCATCTCCAGAGTGGGGGTCATCTCTACAAACGGAAAGCGACAAACTTCCCAAACCAAAGACATTTATCTGTCCGTTAACGTCAACAGAGGGCAATGGAGCGGGGGCCTGGCAGGAGGGAACCGACGTGAATGCAGACCACGCACGGAAAGATCGGACCACCGATATTGTCGTAAATGGCGTTCTCGGACACCAAGGAAAGGGGAAGATGAGTCAGAGTTCTCGATTACTACCAACGCTGGCCGACGATGGGTACGGGGCTCTTAATGATAAATCATATTGGATTGTTCAAGGAGTGGCAGGAATACTTGGGGTCCGGTTGGGCAGAATCATTTCGTGAGAAACCGGGGAAGCAAATCTTGGGTTTTCTAAGCACGGAAAGACCAGAACACTTACCGGATCAATTAGCGGTTGGAAGCGTCGGATGATAGAGAGCGGTAAGTTCATATTTGTGCAGAGGCAATGACAATAGATAGACTTTTTCTCTTGCATAACTCTTTTATTGGCATCCTACAAGCATAATCCGCTGGCGTGGGCCAAACATACGCCCTGAGACCTTGATGAGGACGACGGACCAGCGCCACTTATTGATTTTTGACGGGAGCATGAACCCGAACGGCCGTGGTCCACGCTCCCTGGAAC